>CM043018.1:123183954-123706846 GCA_023690525.1 Holotrichia oblita
CTTATTTTCACTAGAAGACAGTTAGAGGATCGCCTTATGACTTCTAAAACAGGAAACTTGATATTTATAAATTACAAATAAGAAATTGATAACATCTAAGAATTCAAAGAAAATTGGAGCAAATGATATAGTGTTACTATTTCTTAATACTACAGTAGTATCCAGGTCACCTATGCGCGAATGACGTTCATATTAATTTATAATTCATTTGTTAAAGATTTACATAGTTAAAATGTATACAGTAAATTCTCATATTGTGAAGCACTACGAAATGACTTCAAATAATAAATTTCCGTACAAAGATAACATTTGTATAACACAGTTTTGTAATAAATACGTGTAATTGTTATCTAGCCCAAGTCCTTTATTAAGGACGTATTACAGTAGAAAACAAATAAATCGTTTTGCATGAAGGTTGACTGTACTAAGCTCGGAGACTACTGCATCCGCTTTGAATATTCCCAACAATCTTGACGTTTATTTTACATGAGGAGCAAACGATCATATGTGTATTGAGTTAATCATAAGTGCTTTCATACACGGTAAAATTATATAATATTGATTTATATGCTGCTATCATATAAGTATAGCCAGTTTGTACCATTCAAGTGAAAAGGATGGATCTATTAGAAAAATATCCGTTGCGCTTTCTTAATCTAAGAGGTGCAAATCCGTTTAAGTTAACGATTACCGGTAAAATTATATGTGCAATATCAATAATAACTTATGTCATTTTGATCACATCTCTCACATACTGTACACTATATGCGATAACGGACATACCTGCTGTCGTAGATAACGTAACTGGAATTGCCATCATATGTCAGGTACGCAAACTGCATACATGAAATAAGAGCATCTGTACATCGTCTATATGTAAGTCTTTCAGGCACTTATCAAAGAGGTAGGTCTCTTTATTAACCGACAGAAGTACGTACACGCTATCAGTTGCTTGAATGAATTTTGGGCAGACGATAAATTTGGAGAAATGGCAATGAAGAATGTCACGAAAATTCATCAGCTTACAGAAACATTTATACGAATTTATATATGGCTGCTAGTATCTGGCACTATTGGGTATCTTTTGAGAGTTACTGTTATGCAAGGAGCTATACTGCCACTGACGTGGATTAATTTTTGTGACATCCAAAATGATTATTGCTACATATTAAACTATACTGCTCAAAGTATTTGCATAGCATGGGGAATTATGGGAGTATTATGTTACGATACGATGTCGCTTCTATTGTTAGCGAGTGGCTATCAAGAATTAGAGCAGATAAAATGCGGCTTCATGGTTCTCTCGGTTGATAAAACCATCAATGAAACAAGGCGGAATGTATTGCAACGTGTTCGTGATCTCGTGAAGCAACACAACCTAGTTCTAGAGTAAGGTTTAAATTTAGATTGACAATATCGGTTTATCTGTATGGCATCTTCACATTTCAGCTTTATTGATGGAATTGGTAATCTTCTTAACAAAATATTAGTGTCTCACGTTCTAGCGATAACTTTTATAGTTTGCGCTTCTCTGTTTCTATTGTCGTCTACAGGGTAACACTAATTTCTATTTTTATGGTTATTTCCTAATTTATTATTTTTAAATCGATCAAATTCCAGGTTTCCACCATCATTATCTACTACTTTGAGAATTTTTCCATATGTGGTGGGCACATTAGGACAAAATTTTATATTTTGTATGGTTGGCCAATTAATTATTGATCAGGTAGATGCTTTTGTAATTTCCACAAAGCAATAGCTTTTTGCAAACCATACCATTTTAGACTTCAAGCTTGGCGGATGCGGCATACTCTTCTAAATGGTGGGCTATAAAGCAACCAGATTTACGGAGAGCTATTTGTTTAGTTATACAAAGGTCACAGAGGCATTCCCAGATAGTTGTTGTTGGTGTACTTAATCTGGATTTAGAGACCTTTGTTGCGGTACGCTTAAATATTATAGAGCAGTGGTTTCAAATTAATTCAATTTGAATTTGAGGCTACGGCTTTAAATATCAAGTAGTTTTGACTAAATAATAACTTTTGTAGATTGTAAAATCAACATTCTCCGTGTTAGCTTTTGTGAATGCTATTTATCAATGAAGTAGAGTATACACAAGAAGAATCGCGTATTATTACTTGCTTAGTGCCTTCAATAATAGCCTTGTTTAACTGTTCAAATACAGGCACCGTAGGTAAAGCTTAACAATAAGACAATAAATGTAACCATGACCTGCAACCTTAATAAACTATGCACCATATGCACTTACAGCATTTATTCTAGGTGATTACTGTTATGACAAGTTCAAACAATACATACGCATTAAAAACCTTAATAAAACGTTATTATAACAAATAAATTGTATACAGACTACCTTAAAGCTGTTTTAGAACTCCATCCTGTTAATTATAATATTACGAGCAGCTTTTCAGTTATGTGGACAAAACATATTGTTTGAGTAAGTTTTTCTTTTTGTGTTTTCAAAAAGTTCACCTTTGATTAGAAGTATAAGCAAACTATAAATAGTAAAAGATATTGCAATGAGTTAACTAGTACGAGCGCTGTTCGCTGCACAATGACGCAGTGGATTGACTGATCATAAAATCATTGGTGAGACATGTACGTACATTTTTTTTAAATTTGTAATTACAGAGATAATAGAAAACATTTATGCGTCTTTCCAAGAATCTTATCATAATCATTCAAAGGCTCTTTTTTAAGAGAGAATGATGTCAAGAAATAAAATTTAGCTTTCCTTGATCTTATCTATCTTATAGCAGTCGGGCAATTTGGTCATACAAATTTTACGACATTGACTATTGCCAATAGTACCGGCTACTCAGCACGATTACAATTCATGATAGAGGAACTTGTAAAGAAATTACAAGCTTTCCTGAAGCGTTCTTCTCAAGGTTACGAGCTCAAAAAATCTAAGATGTTACAAGGAATAGAATAGTTATGAATAAATTCTTTTTTTGTTTTTTGTATTGTAGCCTTGTATATGCAATGGTATTAATTTGTAGATAGTCTTAATTAGCTACAACGGTAAACGGGAAGAAATGACGAATATCTCCGTTGAGGATATAGAATACAAGTCTGGTAATGTTATTATTTCTGTACTTAAACAAGAAAGTAATGCTCCGAGAATGTTTGTAATTACAGATAGAATATAGATCGATTTAGTTAAGAAATATTATAACTTCTGGCCTATTAATATTAGTCATAAGCGATTTTTCTTGACGTACCGTAAAACTTATCAAATCCAGAAGAGTTTACATGGTGGTAATTTATTGACTCTAAAATATCATGAGAGTTGGAAATCTGAATCTATGCCTGAAAGATATATTGAATCCTCCTTAAATAAAAAACTCATGTGTCTATAAAGGTTAATAATAATTGTAGTAGTTTTGAGGGTAGAATTGACTTGAATTGACAATCCTTTGGCAATTGACCACTCTTGAAAAACTAAATTTCACTAGATGATCTATGAACGCATTATTTTCGTGTCGGTAATCGCGTTATTATGACACCAGACTACAAAATAAGAATTTAGTCCTGCTGCTCTAGTTTTTAGAATATCAAAAGGTCAAGTTAGGTTAAGTTAAGCAAAGTAGAATTGTTGTATTTGGCTACCTAGCTTTTTTCGGTGTAAAATGACAAAATTGCACATCTCAAATGAATGTGTTTCTAAAAATATTACTTCATTTACCACATAATTTGCGCTAGAGTTAGCATGTTGGCAGTTAACCCACTAGATTTTAAAACTTAATACTGAACAGGGGAAATTTAAGGTTATCAATTCAAAAAGAGTTACCTGCTACAAAAACGAGCTGACTTGTTTGGATATGAATTCCTCCAAAACAAAGGGGTAATATATTCGAAATAATTTCCCATATTTAATAAGAGATTCTGAAGTTGTAGATTTTTGAAGAGAATTTGTAAGAATGTGTCTTCCGGAGTTTCTTAGTAGAACGCAATCTGAATCATTATTATCCATTTGTGCAAGGTAATCTGTAGGTTTACTTATTAGGAAATTATTTCGCAGTGGTAATATAATAATACCAGACGATTAAAGTAAGTAGTCTTGAGATTTGTTCAACACATGTTACCAAATAAAAAGCAGGTAGGGTTGTTATTTCTTTATACACAAGCATTAGATTTAATCGGATCCTTGAGAAGAAGCCAATCGAAATAAGTAGTATGAATATCATAAGCCTATTCATCAACGTCAACATTGACGTTAATGACCACATAGTGCTTTTGAGTTGTAGAATACGCACCAACAACCACTTGTATCAGGAAAGACAAAATAGGCATTGCAATTTATTTTCTGAGGAGATAGCGTTCTTTCCTTTTGCTCTGAGGAAATGAAGTGGACTGCTAAAGCTCACTTACTATTTCGGGAAAGCTCCACTCCAACATAATCTGTAAAAATTTGGGATCATATACAATACAAGGGTAGAACAATTCCAACCATAGAAGCAGTATCTGCAATACCTGAAAATAAGAGAATGACATCCATATTTTAAATTAAGTTGTAGTGTGTTTAGGAACAAATCCATTTTGGACCGTATAGATCTTGTGAACCATAAATTAATAGGAAAGAGCATTTTTACCTTGAAGCAACCCATTCTTAACTAATTCGTTAGGAAGCCTTATTAATAGTGGCGGTAATAATAATTAGGAGTTATAAATTACTGCATTTCTACAAATTTGTATACTAGTATTAGTTACTAACTCTTTCAAACATTTTACGATTAAGGGTAAAATAGAACAAAACATGTAATAAAATAAATAATATTCGTATATATTACCTGCAACAATGGAAAACTCCCACGAAAGCTTGTCGAAATTTTCTATTCATAAAACAGTACGTGATAGGATTACAGCAGGAACTGATGTAGGCTAATAGCTGGACCAAAGATATGCCAGTCGACCCCACATATTTATACACGGCTTCCGGATAAAACAAATACCAAGTATTTAAAATGTGGAGCGGTGCCCAGCAAATGAAAAATTCCGCTACTACCACAAATAGCATACGTATAACCTGAAAAAGGAATAGGAAATTAGATTAACTTCCCCGACTGTTCCTGTTAAATTTGAACTTTAATTACTGTTTAAATTACTTTTCGAAGTAAAATCATTTTTTTAGGAATAGAATTTCGATATACGTTAAGTTACCGATGCAGAAAGTCGAAATTCTTATTTATGAAATAAATATTGCGGCCCTAGCGAAAAAAAGCTGTTTGAAACTAATTTACAAATCTAGTTGTAATCAGAAGAGGTTGTATATATAAACTCTCCAGTTTTCTGTTTATTTAGTCTTAACACAGTTTGTAGTAATTTCGCGAGATGCTTAACAAACTGTTTATCATTTTGTTTGAGCTACTACGTACACTACAGCGGAGTAATTTGCATGATATGTATGTTATGTATGTACATAGATTAAAGTCACCTTTCTCTTAGCTTCTATACTTTTACCCATATAATTCGACCTAATGGCATGTCTGGAGAAAGTGTAAGTGGTTTCATCAACCGCGCAATCTTCATTACACGAGCTGGAGATTGGCGAACGGTCGGTTGTGGTAGCTACTTCACATCTCGGCACCAAGGTCGACTTAGTTTTGCTGTAGTTACAATAGCCGCGCGTACTTGATGTTGGCAAGCGCACCTAAAACAAATGCATATATTCAGAAACTTTACCTCTTGCTAGATGTACTACACACACGCTGCGCTTCAGTAACTAGTGCAACTGATTTCCCTAAGGTTGCGAAGTTTGAACGCAAGACTATAGGTTTGCATTATTATTAGTTGCTGTCCAAAACACGAGCTGTCTAATATATATTCAGGTCGAAGAGTATTTGTGGTAATTGTCGCGACGCTCATACACGCTGTGTCAAATAAACTTACTTGTTCTGTAAACTTACTTACGAAATTTATACCTGAGTTGTTGTTCTATTTTTATTAGATAAAATTAAAAGTTCAACTCCTGTGACGCAGGAAACGAAGAAATATGCAAAAGAGGAAATTTTGAAGATAAAGGTTCACAAAAAATAACCGCGGAAAACAATGCCGAAATATTTTCAGGCCGTGACCCAGGATAAGTAATTTTATATTTCAGTTCCGTACAAATAAACATTCATACTTTTTTTTCTGTGGACCTCTACACAGTACACAAACTCGTCAACCCGTGTAAACCAGAAATATATTATTTCGCATACAAACTTTGCTCCCCCACTTCCCACGCTGACAAACACGCATCATTATTAGTGACAAGCAGTAGTACCTATTTGAATACCATATTTGAAATTTTCAAAAAAAAAAAACTTTATTTCAATATAGTAGAAACAGTTAGCCTGTTTCACCTCATTAGGTGTTGAAATAAAAAAAAACGCCAAACACATATACAGTGACTTTCAAACGTATCCGAACATGATTAAGCAGAGAAATACCTTGCGCTCAATATTTTATCCAAAGAACAGCAGTGCCAGCTTACTACCTACTGAGTGTAACCGTAACCTACAATAACATTGTGTGCAGTATACAAATGCATATACAGGGTTAGTTAAAAGTATGGAGACGGCGATTTATTGTCGTTAATATTCATTTTAGAGAATTATGTTCAATATAAAAGTTTGTTAGGATATTTTGATCTACATTTGAGAATATTTTTTTCTTCAATTGTTTTTTAGTTACGCCCGTCAGCGCAGTTTTTTAAATGGGAACTAGTAAGTTCTACTCTACCATTCGATAGAGAATTTTTTTTCTTTACAATAATATTTTGTTTTTTTTTTAATTCATTTTAATAACTTTTTTATAAGAAAAGAGCGGTTCAAGTGTTTAACAGATTTTCGGCACATCACAGATAGACAGAAGCGAAGCGATAAACAAACTTGAGCGACATAATTTATCAGTGGTTATTGTGTCCGTCAAATCTTTGATAGAAATAATTCATTTGTGCAATTTGTTGCTGTTAATATTAACAATGGCGAGTTTAAGTGAACATGAACGAATTGAAATACTTATGATGTTATGTGGTGATGGAGATAGACGCAGAAGTTTACAAGACGTTTGTAATTTATTTAATGATACGCATCTAAATAGAAATCCAATTTCTAAATCCGTTACTGGTAAAACTTTAAGACGCTTTGAACAATTTCAATATTTCACAGTCATCGATCGTGACATTTTTAAAAAGTGAAAAGTATAAACCTTATAAAGTACACCTTGTACACGAGTTAACGGAAAATGATTTTGATAAGAGATTACAATTTTCTGAAGAAATGTTAAATATTTGCAATAATAATGAAAATTTTGTCAACAATATTCTTTTCTCTGACGAAGCTACTTTTTGCCTTACCGGTGAAATAAACAGACATAGCTGCAGATACTGGTCATCGCAAAATCCCTCTTGGTTTTTGGAGCACCATACGCAGTACGCCCAAAAGGTTAATGTTTGGGTTGACCTTCTAGGCGGTCATATTATCGGTCCCCTTTTCATCAATAGCAATTTAACTTCGGCTCTGTATTTGCAGTTATTGCAAAATGAAATAATACTTGCTTGTGCTACGCTCTATCCACATGAAAACAATGAATACCTGCCCAATGACAGTATCTGGTTCCAGCAAGATGGCGCCCCACCACATTATGGTGTAAATGTTCGTCAATATCTGGACAACATTTTTCCCCACAGATTGGAAGACGAGGAACCATTGAATGGCCAGCCCGTTCGCCAGATTTAAGTCTTTCGGATTTTTTTCTTTGGGGATACATAAAAATAAAGTTTACAAAGATAAGCCCGATAACGTCGAAGATCTACAAATCCGAATTACCAGAACGATACAAGAAATTCCCCGAGATTTTTTACAGAACTCTGTTCGGGATTTTGTAAATCGATTGGGTCATTGTCAAATTACTAATGGACGACAATTTGAACACTTACTGTAATTTACTTTGTTATTAATTTGTATAATGTTTCTTATAAAAAAGTTATTAAAATGAATTTTAAAAAAGCAAAAATATTATTGTAAAGAGGAAAAAATTCTTTATCGAATGGTAGAGCAAAATTTACTACTTCCTGCGCTGACAGGCGTAACTGAAAAACAATTGAAGAAAATATCCTAACAGACTTTTATATTGAACATAATTCTTTAAAATTAATATTAACGACAATACATCGCCGTCTCGGGACTTTTAACCAACTCTGTATATTTACACATATACATATATAGCATAAATTAAAATATTCGAATTTAAGCTTCTGTAGCGTCAAGCAGATCAAATTATTGTTCCTTATGGTACATAAGTATAAAAAGAAACATCGCGACTACTGTGACATTTGTCATTTTTTTATTATTTATACAGGTTATTCATACTGGCCATTAGGCATACTGGTCATTATACATACTGGCTATTATACATACTAGTCATTATTTATACAGCTTATTACTTATACAGGATATTATTATTATTATCATATATAGTGAAGTGGTGGCGAGTGGTTTTGTGATTGTCGATAATCGCCGACTTGACACGAAATATGTTGCCAAATATTATTATTTGAAAATACAATAAATTTGACTCTCTTACTCCTTTACAGGTTCAACGAGCGACAACATCCAAACCTTAACAACCACTCTCACCCACTTTAGAGTTAAATTTTAGTAAATACCGAAACACGTGTTTCATGAATTGCGCTAGAACTCGCTTCTTCTCCCCTACAGTATGAAATCAACATCGTCTAAAAATTTCAAATGTAAAATACCGAATTTTCACCTTTTTTATAGATTACCTTCTGGAAACCATAGATTTAAAATGGAGCTGCAAATATATTAATTCATTTCACTGAAAAAGGAGCAGAAGCATTTTAAAAGGATTTAAGAAAATGACTTCAATATTCTACCCTCATCTGGAACACAATTTTAATACTAAAACGTTTGGCACGTTAACCCATTTTGCTTAACCAACAATTTCCTTTGTTTTCCCGTCTTCTACGCATTTAATTTTCTCTCCGTGTAATTCTTTCGAAGTATCTCCATTTTAAATTAGTTTAGGGTTTTACCTCTAGATTGTGTTAGGCTACAATGTATACGTGCATTATAAGGACGTAAAAAATTGTTATGTGATTCTTTTGACGGTTTAGCTTGTCGAAAATAATAGAACAAAAAATAATTACACCCTTTTTTGTTTCTTTTTCGGCACAGAACTTTACGTTTCATACTCAACGTGAATTAAGGTTAATACAGACATTGACTAATAAACCACAATATGTATACTGAAGTAGAAATCTGAATAAAGTAATTTGTTATTAGCAGAAGAATTTTACAATTTTAGTAATAATTTATCTTGACTTAACCCTTTCTATTTTTTCAATAGCTTTGTTATGGTACATTTCTAAATTTTTCTATTAACTGGGAGCTTCTGTCTTTATTTTTCTTAGAATTTTGAGAAAATTCAGTTAAATCTACTGTACATGGGAAATATGTAGAAAGCTAGTGGATAAACATGTAACAAATCATTCGAAGGCAGAATATCATTGTGAATTCCTTGAAAAAATTAAAATTAAAGAAGATGTTGGGTTTAAAGCTTACAGCGTGTTTGATTTTATTATTTACTTAGAATTTTTCAAGGTTTTAGTTATAGTGTCCAGTCGGACAAACATACAAAAATACTTTCATCATTCCCAATACCTGTGCGGATGGAGACGTGTCGATAATATATGGAACTTTGCGGAGACGAACAAGGTTTAATTATCAATGGACTCGTCACCGCAGGTGAGACCCGAATCCATCATTTTGAGCCTGAATCAAAACAAGAATCAACGCAGTGGTATATTAAGAGGTGTAGCCCTCCCAAGAAATTTAAAGTCATCCCTTCTGCAGGAAAAATAATGGGAACGATTTTTTGGGACTGTCAAATAATACTAATGATTAATTATTTACGTAAGGTTCGTACGATAACAGGAGAGTATTTCGCAAGATTAATACACCGCCTAATAGATTCTATTAAAGCGAAAAGATGCGAAAAACTGACGTAATACTTACAAAAGCTGCCGTTGCCGAGTGTGACTTCACAGAAATAGACCATTCACTTTATAGTTCAGATCTCGCTAAGTGCGACTATTTTTTGTTTCTTACTCTCAAAATAACTCTAAGAGGAACATAATTTATACAAGATGACAGACTTATGGTCGCTGTTGAAAGGTATTTTACAGTCAAATCAGGAATTTTTTATAATGGATTTGAAACGTTATTAAAACGATGTAATACTTGTTTAGTATTGTATACGCTTAGTTAAATTTGAATTTTTGTGTTTCCCGCCATAATATAGTTTAGTTTAATACGCTTGGAAAAAAAAACGTTGTGGTTGTAATGTAGCCGTTGACATGTATGTTTTGTGTGACAGTAAAAAATACAGTTCTTTTGATAATTGCATGATTTTTGTATTGCTGAATTGTTGCCTGAAATAGACGGCAATTTCAAGATCAACTACCGCTGTTGATTTTTTGGTTAATAACGCGGCTATGCCCAACATTTTGGTCCTTCGAGCCGGATGAATTTGGTCCGAAACAACGCTATACATACAACAGGGTGAGGCTAACATAGTGGTTGCGGATCCCTAACTTGGTTAAAAAAAAATATATACATGAACGGCTAACACGAATTGATACAAGTAAGTCACTCTCCCTTTCTCACAATAATCCTATTACTTATTTGTCGATTTTGATACAATACATGTGTATTTCGCAATGGCGACTGAAAACGAATTGAGTTCTTTAGTTTTGAAACGCGGTCAACTTAAGGCTCAAATTACAAGACTGCATACATTTTTAGATTCTTGTTCGGGTGAAAAAGACAACACAGTAGAATTAGAAACACGTTTGTCGAGAATTGATAATATTTTAGATACGTATGACGACATACAAAATCAAATCGAATTAATATCGGGATTTACTCTTCAAGAGTCGGAAAGAAACACGTTTGAAGAATCGTACTATACCGTTATCGCTAGAGCTCGATCTTTCCGGGACAAATTCAAATCTTCCGCGGGTGTAAACGTAGGTGGTAATGAGGCAAACAAACACGTAGCTAATCAGACGTCACAAGTTGGTGATTTTTTTAACGTAGCTAGCAAAATTAAACTACCGAATATAAGTTTAC
Organism: Holotrichia oblita; assembly: GCA_023690525.1. Taxonomy (NCBI): domain Eukaryota; kingdom Metazoa; phylum Arthropoda; class Insecta; order Coleoptera; family Scarabaeidae; genus Holotrichia; species Holotrichia oblita. The sequence goes on from CM043018.1 coordinate 123,195,117, forward strand.
CAGATTTTCACGGTTTGTATAGTCAATGGATGACGTTTCACGATAGTTTTAATACACTAATTCACAGCAACCAGCAGTTGTCAAGTATTCAAAAGTTTTATTACCTACAATCGTGTCTAAAAGATGAAGCTGCGCAATTAATACAATCATTAGAAATTTCGAATTTAAATTATGAAATAGCGTGGTCTATGTTAAAGGAACGATATGAAAACAAAAGATTGATAATTAACACACACATGAAAGCCATATTTGATTTAGTACCAGTAAAATATGAGTCGCACATACATTTACGAAAGCTTTTAGACAACTTTAACAAAAACTTCCGCGCATTAACGGCACTGGGCCAACCTACTACGACTTGGAATACACCTATGGTGTATACAATAAGTTCTAAACTAGATTCGGCTTCCAAAAAGGAGTGGGAGCAACACATTAGTAAATTTGAGGTTGATAACGTTACCATACAGGAATTAACGGACTTTTTAGCAAAGCGATGTCAATTGTTAGAAACCATTGAAAATAAAACGAAAACGGATATTAAACCTACATATAGTAATAAAAGCTTGACCCATTTAACTACACGTAAGGTAACCTGTACATTTTGCAAGAAAAATCACTTTAATCAGTATTGTGATTATTTTTTGAAATTGACAACTCCCAGTCGTTTAAATGAGGCAAAAAAATTGAAATTATGTTTAAATTGTTTACGCCCTGGACATTTTGCACGCGACTGTAAAAGTAGTAGTTGTAAGACATGCGGAAAAGGACACAATACTTTACTACATTTAAACGCAGGTGAAAATATACAACCAGAATCGAGAATATCTGATAGTGCAACCAGTAACATTGATACTAACGTAACACCAACCACATCCATAACTATGAATGCTATTCACGACAAACCTAAAACAACGCAAATATTACTGGCCACTGCTATGGTTAATATTTTAGACGGTTACGGTAATAAAGTACCTTGTCGTGCGTTATTGGATAGTGGATCACAATCAAATTTTGTGTCTTCTTCGTTAATTGTAAAATTGAAGGTGAAGGTCAAACAAACCAGAATACCAGTGGCGGGGATTAATAATTTATTAAGCAATATTTCAAAGAAATCAGATTTAGTAATGTGTTCAACAGATAATCGGTACAAGATTAGAGACACATTCTTAGTTGTTGATAAAATTACGGAAAATTTGCCACAAGTATCGTTCGATATTTCTACGTTAAATTTACCTTCAAATATTCAATTTGCTGATCCATATTTTAATGAAGCTAAACCAATTGATTTGCTACTAGGAGCGAATGTATTCTATGATTTATTATGTATTGGTCAAATTAAATGCGGTAAAAATAATCCTATTGTGCAGAAAACTAAGCTTGGATGGATACTGTCGGGTCCTATTGCTTCATTACGTCAAGATTTTAACACAGTTTGTAATTTAACTATTTCGAATTTAGATTTACACAATCAAGTTAAAGCATTTTGGGAACTTGAAGAAATTGGCGAAAGAAAACATTATACTAGTGAGGAAACAGAATGTGAGCAACATTTTGTACAAACCTTTCAACGCGATAAACACGGTCGTTTCGAATTGCAGTTACCATTAAAACCCAATATTCAAAATTTAGGAGGCTCTAAAGAAATAGCTTTGCAGAGATATTTGTCTTTGGAAAAACGATTACAACGGGATGAAACCTTTAAAACTCTTTATATTAATTTTATGGAAGAATACCAATTGCTAGGTCATATGACTGAAGTTAATGACAGTCTTGAAACGGATACGGCAAAATACTATTTACCACACCATGGCATTTTGAAGGATAGCACAACAACGAAATTAAGAGTAGTTTTCGACGCTTCATGCAAAACAACGACTGGCTTATCACTAAATGATGTTTTGAAGATTGGGCCTACAATACAAAGCGACCTATTTTCCATTGTTCTAAGGTTCCGGAAACATAATATTGTTTTTATTGCTTACATTGAGAAAATGTATCGACAATGTAACATTTCAGACAATCATCGAGATTTGCAACGGATACTATGGCGGGCGGATTCTAGTCAAGAAATAAAGCATTTCAAACTAAATACCGTAACATACGGAACAGCTTCCGCTCCGTTTCTGGCCTGCCGTACGCTACATCAATTAGCGATGGAGAACGAAGAATGCTATCCAACGGCAACTAAGATTATTAAAACAGACTTTTACATGGACGATTTGATTACAGGCGCAGAAACCATTACAGATAGTTTGAAGTTGAAACGTGAAGTTAAGGAGATTTTAAGGGGCGGATGTTTCAACCTACGAAAATGGAATTCTAATTGTAGAGAACTTGCAGAAAATGAAACCTCAGACCCATTAACCCCATATCACATTTCAGACAATAAGGATATTAAGGCATTAGGGTTGGTATGGAATCCCAATCGCGACTATCTATCATACTCTGTAAAGCCTGCTGAATGTAGAGCAGTAACAAAACGTAGTATTTTATCAGCAATTTCGAAAATATTTGACCCTCTTGGACTGATAAGCCCTACTATAGTACAAGCCAAGCTCATATTGCAACGTTTATGGCAAACCCAAACAGATTGGGATGAATCAATACCTTTAGATTTACACACGTTATGGCAACAATTTTATGAAGCTCTACCTATTCTAAACAATATAAGAATTTCTCGTCAGGTTACCACTTCCAATTACGTAGACATTCAACTCCATGGTTTTAGTGATGCTTCAGAATTAGCATACGGTGCTTGTCTGTACATTCGTACCACAAGGTGTGATGGGCAACATTATTCAAGGCTATTATGCGCTAAATCCAAGGTTGCACCTATGAAGAAGGTAAGCCTTCCACGTCTTGAACTGAATGGTGCTCTAGTACTGGCACGCTTAATGAACAAGGTCGAATCCACTTTAGATATGGTAATTCCGCGGAAGCTATTATGGATTGATTCTACCATAGTTTTGAACTGGCTTGGTTCTGAACCTTGTAACTGGAATACTTATGTTGCAAACCGGGTATCCGAGATACAAGGATTGTGCAAGAAGGTTGAATGGCGACACATACCATCGGATACAAACCCAGCAGATGTAGTATCCCGAGGATGTAATCCTACAAAATTGATGGAAAATGATTTATGGTGGCATGGGCCTGAATTTCTAACAAGTCATGAAGATACATGGCCAAAAAATGACTGTACAGTTGCTCAGAACATACCAGAACGACGTAAAATTACTCAACTCTCATTTGTGACTTATAAAATTGATTTTATCTTTGAGAAGTATTCGAGTTACACGCGTCTACTTCGAATTTTTACTTATGTTCTTAGATTCTTACACAATAGCAAACCCACTAATTTTACAAAGCTTCATGGATGTCTTACTTTAGAAGAACTCAACAATTCGTTGTTATTGTTGTTGAAGATTGCTCAACAGACAGATTTTACTGAAGAATTTAAAGTATTAAAGGCAAAGGGGGAATTACCTGTTTCGTCGAAACTGTTGCAACTAAATGCCTTTTTGGATGAAAATGATTTAATCCGAGTAGGTGGACGAATCAGGCATTCTGCTGAAGGTTATGATAAAAAACACCCTATATTGCTACCGTCCAAACATCCGTTAACGAAACTTATTATTGACTATGAGCACAAACGCAATTTGCACGCTGGACAGCAGTCGGTATTGGCAGCTGTACGTCAAAGATATTGGCCGATAAATGGAAGAAGTGTTGTGAGAAGTGTCATAAGAAGATGTATAACTTGCTTTAGAGCTAAACCTTCAAATTCGACTCCTAAGATGGGTGATTTGCCAAAGGCAAGACTTCAACCCGCAAGACCTTTCTCTTCTGTCGGTATCGATTTTGCTGGGCCGCTTATGATAAAGGATGGAATTACACGGTCACGTAAATTAGTGAAATGCTATACTTGTGTGTTTGTATGCTTCGTTACTAAAGCTGTACACCTTGAAGTAGTTGGAGACCTGAGTACACAGGCCTTTTTGAACTGCTTAAAGCGTTTTATAGCTAGACGGGGTTTTTGCGCGAATATCTATAGCGATAACGGTAGTAACTTTATTTGTGCTAATAACGAATTAAGGTCAACACTAAACACATTAAAGAAAGACACGGGATTTAAAGATTTTTTCTTGAAACATTCAATAACTTGGCATTTCAACCCCCCAAACTCCCCTCACCATGGAGGCCTCTGGGAAGCAGCTGTTAAATCAGCAAAGTTTCACTTAGTTAGAATCGTTGGTAAAGCACACTTAACCTTTGAAGCATTATATACTGTATTGTGTCAAATTGAGTCCATACTTAACTCCAGACCCCTGCTTCCTCTTTCCAACGATCCTACAGACTACACTGCACTTACACCAGCACATTTCCTCGTGGGTGACAGTCTTACTGCCTTGCCGGAACGAGACGTTACCACTACTACTACTAATCGACTAAAACTCTATCAACACCTACAACAAATGGTACAACATTTCTGGCGTCGTTGGTCAGCCGAATACCTTTCTTCACTGCAGCAACGAAACAAATGGACAAAGACAACTTCCAATATTAAAATTGGGGAATTAGTGATCTTGAAAGATGACAACGCACCGCTGATGCTTTGGAAATTGGGTCGAATCGTCGAGCTGCACCCAGGCAAGGACGATGTAGTGAGAGTAGCTAGTGTTTTAGTAAGTGGCCATATATTAAAACGCAGTGTAGTGAATTTATGCAGGTTGCCGCTAGAAGAATACGACAATTAATAGAACTAGCCAATTGCTTAAGACACTGTTGCCGTATTGCGTACCTACTTATTGTTTATTTATCGCATATTGTTTATTGTTGAAAGAAATCCTTTCAAGGCGGGCGGGATGTTTAGTATTGTATACGCTTAGTTAAATTTGAATTTTTGTGTTTCCCGCCATAATATAGTTTAGTTTAATACGCTTGGAAAAAAAAACGTTGTGGTTGTAATGTAGCCGTTGACATGTATGTTTTGTGTGACAGTAAAAAATACAGTTCTTTTGATAATTGCATGATATTTGTATTGCTGAATTGTTGCCTGAAATAGACGGCAATTTCAAGATCAACTACCGCTGTTGATTTTTTGGTTAATAACGCGGCTATGCCCAACAATACTTGCATCCAAAAGCAATGGGGATGTATTGAAAAATCATTTTTTATTGCCGTTCGAAACTTTCCTTTCACGCCTAGTCCAGAAACATAAAATCGACCTTCCATCGTATGTTGAAATCGTTACAATGTGTCAAACTCAAACTCAACTCCTGCACGAACATGAAAAAGATAACCCGGACCAGAGACAAGTCATGTAAGGCTATGATTTGTGCCAAGCAAATCGATGTTTGCCTCGGCAAATCTTTTTCTCATACAAGGCCATGTTTTGTCGGCATGGCACATTGAACCATCAAAATTGCAAATGTTAGAGTTGAGTATACTATCATTGGATAGTTGTCGATAATTAAATAATGGGATTCATTTTCTTTGAAGGGAAAAAGGGAAAAGGTATTTACAGCTTTTGCAAAATGGGCTGTTCTAGATAATACCATATGGGTTAAATGAGACTACACAACGTTATATTATGCAGACCTGTTTTTTTTTTTTTGAGATTTTTGGGATTATTTTCTTATAAGGTGGATTGGATAAATAGTATAGACAGAGAGATACCTAGATTTTACAGCCCCTTGATTTCTTTTTATGGAGTTATTTAAAGACTAACTTCCATTTAAAACGAACTAAACTACTAAATTTATTCCACTAACTAACCAAATTTATTCCACACTTTAGGTGCACGCTGTATTTAAAACACTGATAGCACAGTATGAAAATAGAAATAATAACAACAATAATCATGATACCAAAAGGTGTGAACACGTCAATAAAATTTTACATAACCAAAAATAGATAGTTTTTATAACAACAATTAAGTAATCATTTAAATCTGAATTTGCTCCTTTATAGTATCCAGACACGTTAATACGTTTTTCAAGAATCTCTTGAAATCTTTCATTCTGTACATCTTCAATTTCTTACTAAGCACTTAGTTATATGAGAGCACTTTTATATACCTATACGCGCTAGTGTTGTGATCCATGAAAAGTTTCTTAGTATTCAGGAGTTTTTTAGGTACGTTTAGTTTCATATATGTAGTAGCAATTCATTACATTACGGATGGAGTGCGTATACCCGCTCTCTTTAAATAGATTTCTACATGATTCTCTCCCTATTATATTAAAAATCCTTCTAAGATAGAACTTTTGTAAGAAGTTTGGCATCCACGAAGTTTCCCAGAACCTAATTCAATAAGACAGTCGCGATCCCCCATGCGTACGATAAGCTGCTAATGTTGCTTTGATATGAACGTCGGTCGATATGGATCTTAAGGCATACATCATCCCAGATAATTTCATAATAAGTACGTTTAGGTACATGTTCGTTCCAAGAAAGAACGTTTATATGATATATGGAGTACCAGAAATTTCGCACTACTTGTTGAGAACATTTCAAAGTTATATAAACATAATCAAGTCAAAATAATATTTCATAACATTAGTTTTGGTTACATTGAGCTTTGAGTTGTTATTAGAGTACCAATTGCTTATTGAACATTAACAAGTTCCTAATTCCTTACAATGCAGACATATTAATAAAGTCTTGCGTTATATATGAAAAATTGTTCGTGTGTATAACAGAAATAAAAATGCTCTTTTTGATAAATCCTCACAAGGTTCATTTCAGAATTCTTTACAAGAATTCACTTGCGCACTCTGCATTCTAGTTATCAAAAGATATTTCGAATTGTCTTTTCACAACTTACGTAACTTACGGCAATCTTTTTTTAGCATAGTGAAACACCTGTGTCTGTGTGCATAATTAATCCATCCATGTAATCTAATCTAATACATACTACATACTAACTTTAAGACTGATTTTAATCGTAAATCAGATATTTCGACAATCGTCGAAAATTCGTATCACATTAACCAAGTGAAAGTGAGATTGTAACTTTATACAAGCATAATTTGGATAGAAATACCTCCGCATGCCTGAACTTGCCATTTATAGCCGACCCCGCTCAAGGCCGAATGTCGGAAATCTTAAGTGATTCTGATATATCATCGGTATACGGGGATACTGGAACCCAAAACTGTGAGCTACAGTCCCTGGCCACAATATTAGGGCCACCTACTGATAAGACGGTTTTATTGAAATATTTAAACAAATGAAAAATTTAAACAGATAAATTTATTACAGTAGTCTAGGAAAATAATATTTCCATGCATTGTATTAACAACTAGTAATTCCACCCCTATTCTTGATCACATCCCTGATCCTTTTCGGCATACTGTTTGATTTTTTGGTAATTTTACCACACATCTTCAACGTTTGCTTTTAATCGTGCAATAATATTGTTTTGTCTTGAACAAGCAATTGATTTTAAAACATTCCACACTAACAATAATCTTCGATATCTTTCACAAATAAACTGGTTATTTTTACAGTAACACAGCCGGAACAATACTGAACCCACTTGTTAAGACACCGGCGAAGGGGCACATAGCAGGTATAAAGTTATTAAGCGGCACTCGAGAGATTTATTAGGCAGAAATGTACTTAGAATATGTGTAATAAATACCAAGTATTAATATTATTCATTTTAGTACACATCTCGCAATTATATTAGCTCGGAGATAGAAAATAACAAACTTTTTAAGGTGGCCCTAATATTGTGGCCAGGGACTGTATACCTAACAATGTTAATTCGGTCCTAAGTTAACTGAGTGGTTGTAGGTGCGCTCTATAAACTTTCTGTTTAAGTTGGATGTGGCATATTAATCGCAGATATAGATTTTGATGTAGAATACTATAATATATATACAACAAACGTAAGTAACAGCATTAAATCCATTACATAAAATTTTGTTTCATTGTTCCGAATGCTTTCATTTCAGACTACACTAATGAGTATGTCGCATATTATTTTGTACTTTCTTGTTTACGCATAGAAAGAACAGATTTAGAGGTTGTAGAAGAGAAAGCAGTTTGGGATAAAATGGGAATGGCAATGAATTTGCTAATGATATTAAAAACTGTGTGCAAAAAAGTGCAATAAATTGTATCGAATTTAAGAAGAGAAGAATTTCAAGCGTACTTACAAAATCATTAGATAACACAATCTAACTTCTGATCCAAAAGAAGACATTGAGGATATTATGACGACATGAATGAAATAATGTACCTATTCTAAACAAGAAATAAATCTTACATCTACCTAAATTATAGAACGAAAGAGATTAAGTTCATTTGTTTTCCGAATCGATACATTATCCTTACAAACAGATTAAGAAAGATCCAAATATGCACCGGTAAGAGTGCCTTGAATAAAAGAGGAAACTACGAAAATGGTTGCTCACCAAATAAGTTCGCACATTAAGTTTTTGTGGTTTTCATGTTTGAATTTTCTCCATCCAGCGTGGATTAATAGCTGACGAATACCGGTAGTTATTCCTGTTATCAGTACCGTTTAAGCAGAATGTGGTCTCATCGGTAAACATACTAAAGTCTAAAAAGTAATCTTCAGCTAATTGTTGATAGTTTTGAATTTTATAAGGGTAAAACTTATTTTTATGCAAAAGGTTTTCGAATTCTTTTGGGCATAATACTAGCACATCTTATAGTTTCATCTTCATTACTTGTAGTTTTTGGTATGTCCGACTTGCTAATCTTGGTTACATCTCCAAAGTCATGCTGTCCTTTCCTAACCTATTTTACATAGTTTGTGTATGGCCATCCTCAAGTTTTTGCTTTTTCGATCCCATTTCCTTGCCTTCTTTCTCTATTTTGTTTGAGGTTTCATTCCATTATTTTTTCTTGATTGATTATCACAACCAAGTCATCAGCATGTCCAACAATTTTTTTGCTCCTCGTTCCGATATGCTCAATTTTTGTCTATTTTTCTTAATATATATTCTAGGGGCAAGCTAATAAGTGTAGCAGACAGTGCATCTTCTTGTCTTACCCATATTAAGTTTATGCAGTGATTACTGCCTCATTTATGGGATAGTAGGGAGGTTTGATACTATGGGAGGCTTGATACATTTTTAAATTTGCCGCTTGAATTGCTTGCAGTTCGTCAGAGTTGGCAATAATGGAATGTTTCTATGTGTACATCACATTTCATGTCGACTAGTGAGCAATCAAAGCGGCATTTAAAATTTATCAGTGGAAAATTTGTTTTTCGTGTAAAATTTGTGAGTGTTCGGAAGGTAAGTGTAAGCATTTTAGTTAAAATTGATTTATATTATCCTGTTTTTGGAATTTATTTTGGATAGTGTAGAGCTGTAGCTATAATTTTATACTGAAGTCATTGTAGGCAATTAGGTTATGTTTCTGAATATCACATATTTTATAAATTCAAGTATGGGAGGACTGATACATTTCATCTTAGGGATACTTGATACATGTGTCAAGCCTCCCACAATTGTGGTACAGAAAAATATGAGAACATGAACCCTTTTTTATAATTTCAGAATGCCTTTTAAGTGGAAGAAAAAGACAAACAGGACACCGGCTTCATCTGAACGGATGGGAAAAGCTGTACAAGAAGTTTTAGATGGGTGTAAATTAAGAACTACACCAAAGAAATACAACCTAGATAAAGCGACACTAAGAAGATATGTCCTAAAGTTTAAGGAAGGGGGAGACGAAGTTCATTCCAAATTTTGCGAGTTCGCAAATTTTTAATACTGAAGAAGAGAAGAGCTTATCCGAATATTTACTAACCGCTGCTAGAATGAATTATGGATACACATCGAAAGAAACGAGAAAATTTGCATATCTGTATGCTGTGGAAAATAAAAAGATCAAACCGGAGTCCAGACTGTTCACAAACCCAGTAAAATAATTTCAAAGAAAGGAAAAAACAAGCATGTAAGGTCACGTCAGGTGAACGAGGGGAGACATTCACAGTTTTATGTACCATAAGTGCTATAGGTAATTCGATTCCCCCTTTTTGTATTCCCACGTGTTCGTGAACAAGACTACATGAGAACTGGGGCACCAGCAGGATCTAAAGCTGTGACCCATCCTAGCGGTTGGATGACAAACGATAATTTTGAATTATATTTGTCTCACGTCATAAAATTCGTTAAATGTAGCAAAGACAAAAAAGCCCTACTAATTTTGGACAATCGTAACAGCCATATATGCCCTAATGGTCTAGATATTTGCAAGCAGAATGGCATAGTTTTATTAACAATACCACCGCAAGTCATAGATTACAACCATTAAATGTTGCAGTATTTGGAGAATTCAAAACATATTTTAATCAATCGTGCGATGACTTTATGGTACAAAATTCTGGTCAAACTATATCATTAAAAGCTATTGCAAAGCTTGTTGGTGTAGCATATCAACGGGCTTTTACTCCGCTGAATATTGCAAAAGGATTTTCTAAAACGGATATTTACCCTTTCAATTCACACCTTTTTACTGACCATGAATTTCTTACTCCAAAAGTTACCGAACGACCTGATTCTCATCAACCAGAATGTAAAGCTGAGGACCAGGCAGTACCTCGTGCACATAGAGAATGCACTCCTGAGGCTATTCCTGGAACAACCTGCCCCTACAAGAGTCCCGAAGAAATAAAACCTCTTCCCAAGAAAACAACAAAGACATAGAAGGAAACCCGTAAAGTCAAAAGTTTTAACGGATACACCGAACATGGAAGAAATAAAAAATGAACATGAACAAAGGGAACAGAGGAACAAGAACAAATTTAAGAGAAACCTTACCAACGAAAAATCAAGTAGCGAAATCAATAACAAAATTACGAAGAAAAATAAACCAAAAGCTATTGAGGAGGAATCCGAATCTGATAATAATTCCGGGCGTGAACCAGCATCATCGTCCGATGAAATAACAGATATTGAAGATCAAATAGAAAATGAAAAAGAAGAAGAAAGTTTTGTTACAGGATTGGTCAATGTAAATGATTACGTGTTAGTACGATTTGCAACAAAAAAGACTAAGGTACTACGTTGGTATAGTTTTAGAAAAAATAGGTAGATGATAGAGAATATATAGTCAATTTTATCTGATGGAAGAAACCTGGATATCATTTTGTATATTCAGATGTGGAAGATCAATCTTTAGTGCCCGAAGAAGATGTTATGAAATTGTCACTGCCAGGTGTCAATTTCCATAAATTTGACGATGTGAATTAGTTACTACTATCCAAAGATTTTGTATTTAAGCGATAATAATAAGTTAAGAGTATTTCGTTGTTTTTTATCTTTTCTATCAAGTCTCCAATACACTTTACAATTTTTTAAAAAATAATAATAATCTACCATCATACTTAAAATAGGTAGATTTTAGTTCTCTACGATTAATTACAAATCAGTTGGTTGCCAAAGGCACCACAAAAAATATACGAAATCAATACTTATTCTAATATTCCTATTAAGGTTTTAACTGTATCAAACCTCCCTAGTCTCCCCTAATGAATTTTAAGCTTTTCTAGGGCTATCCCTAACTTATCAAATCTAATTGCATTGAATAAGCTATATCACCCACTACATCTAAAATTATCTACATGCAACTACAGTTATTTCCGTCCATCGGGATAGTAGTACCCCTTAAAGGTGCAACAGCTTTTTTACCCTGCCTCATTCATTTAAACTTTTATAGGAAAATGAAATAGATTCACGCATTCTCAGCACTTTACTACATAAAGTCCTTTATGATGTCCAGCTTTAGCTCTGATTAGAAATCCAATAGAAACTGCCATTCTATATGCAACGCTCGCGCAAAAGTATGTAATGAACGTATGCAGAATGTAGAAGAGATCTATAAGTTCTACCATATTTTAGTGTTACAGCGAAGAAATTCATCTAAAATTTATGATAATGGAATATCTCATCCCTTAGCTTTACGAATGTAATAAATATTACAGGTTTCTACTCCGACAGTAAGATTAACGTATTCAAAATGCGAAAGAAGTCTTGTATTACGAATAAATTTATGATTCAATGAAAGATCTGTTAGAAAATTCAACACACTTTCCGAAGTAATACAAAAATATATAATTCAGTATAATCTACATGATTTCCTGTATTTATCCTTCCCGAATAAATAGCGCTGTTATTTTTTTGGATATGTTCGATATCTGTTCTGGAGACCTTTTCTTTTAGTTACATGTCTTGTACACATGATGTGGGTTAATTTGATCGAAATAAACCTATATTAACTTGGAAATATAGCAAAAAACGAAACTGGGTCATACGTATGTTTAAATGTATTTTGTTTTTGTACTGAATATAAACACCGGAATTTAGGAAAGTGTCAACAATTATGGTGCTTTGTAGAAAATTAATAGCAAACCATTATAAACACGGAGTGGGACTTGTTTTTGTCAACGGATTACAGGCCTCTGAAATAAATAGCTGCTAGATCTGAAATTTAGTTAAATGGAAGTTGTTTTTAAATGTGGTTATATTTGCATGACTGGGGTATTAGTATAAATTGTACTTTAAGGAAGATGAACTCAATGTTATTTGCGGACAATGTTCTGTTGTAATGTATCGACGTACCGGTTAATAATATGAATTATGTGATGAAAGAAGGCCCGTTAGTTTAATCGTTGATTGATAACAAGATTTGCAACCTTACGGGACTGAAATGGTCACGAAAATCCGTCTACCAGTGGGATGGCGCTACGGACAACAAACCGTCCTGAAACGTTCGGCTTATTTGTGAGAACCTATATCAGTCGTGTTTTAGCGCTCGTCTGGTTAATATCAAGCCGCGCTATCACTACAAGTGTTCTTATGTCACATGTAATGACGTTTCCACTAAAAACTGTGGAATATCGTTTTTTAAATTCCCGATACGTGATGATAAAATACTTTCAGAGTGGCTAAAAAGCTGCGGTAACATTAAATTTATTGATAAAGACGTTAACAAGTTAAGATACAAAAAAATATGCGAAAAACATTTTCACCAACATGATGCCATAATTTCTATCAGAAAAAAAAATTAAGAAAGCATATACTCTCAAAAAAATTCAATAGATCAGGTGAGAAATATTATCGACATAAATTTAGAGCACACATATAGGGTGCCTCACTACACTAGGATTTAATATAATTTTCCTAATAACTATTAAACGATATATAATTTTAGTTGTTAATGTTTACTTTTTTGAAAATCATTGATTTATCATTTTTATTTTCTCTATAGGTATTTGTTTTGGAGCTGAAGTAAATAAAACGTATTACACTTAAATAAACTGATCAAATTAATTTTTATACATAAGAAAATTATTATGTGAAATTACTGTTAAATACTGTTATTATATTATAGATTTTGTCTTATAAACTAAGCAACTTTAGTAGTATTAATGCAGTATTAATTACATTATGTCAGTTCAAAATTAACTTCTGATTAGGCACTTCTTAAAAAATACAAGAGATTTAGTTGATTCTTAATTCGTGATATACCCACACAGATACTGATCTTAATTTTCTGTTTTACACTAGATGACATATCATTTCCACGAACTAAAGAAAAGCAGATCTTTGAAAGTTGATTTAAAGAAATCTTTTCAAATTATAATGCCATTATTGGTATTAAAAAGTACAGCAGTAAAGACATTTGTTACAATACAATGTTTCCATAAATATAAAACACCGTGGACAAAAAACCAAAAACAATTGACTCTTAGTATATATCACAAATCTTCATCCGCTTACAAATTTTTAAGAAAAAATTTATTATTATTTTACCGTCTGAAAGGGTTATTTATAATTAGTTGCGAATTAGAAATTTTAAAACAGGGCTAGATACAAAGCCAATAGAAAGTTTAGCTGGGAAGGTGAAAACAATGTCTGAGAGAGAAAAAGAAGTTCTTTTAATGGACGAAATATCGGTCAAGAAAGATTTGAAAATTAATTGGAGTCTTAGGTAATATAGGAAAATGTAATAAAATATCTAATTCCGCACTTGTGTTCTACCTCCGGGGACTTTATTATAAATGGAATTTTCCATTTTGTTACTACGTCGGTGCCGGCGCAATACTAAAGGAAAAATTGAAGCAGATAATTCAAGAAGTTATAGAAAAACTGTTGTCTATTTCTCTAAAGCCAAGAGCAATTGTTTGCGACCAAGTATATATAATAACAGAGGAGCGTTTGCAGTTTTTGGGACAAACAAGAAACGTCAATATTTTTTGTCAACAACTGTAAAATTTTTTTCTTTTACGATGTTCCACATTTAGAAAAATCTGTTAGAAATACATAACTTATGAATCCAAAGATTAATTTTTGATTTGATATTAGACACGTGTACGCTACACAAATTTGTTGTTACGCTACACACATTGTCGACAGCTTTGCTACAAATACTGCAAAATTTATTGAAATTTGAACAACATATTTAATGAAATAGCAGGCGTTTCCTAAATAGCTACAAAAAAATCGTCCGCTATTAATCTTTAATGGCAATCCTGAAAATATTTTAAGAGAGGATAAACAATTGTCTCAAAATATAAAAATTACTTCTCAGAATTCAACAATTAAATCTAACGTCGACTTCATTGACATAAGTTTCAATCACTCAATTTTATTTTATTCCAAAAATTTCTAATTACTCAAGTTAATATCGGATTTAATTGATGGAAATTACAAATATTGAAAATCTCAACTAAAAAATAACGATTTAGTGTTTATGCATTATAGGTGCCTTATTAAGTAATTAGAGATATCTAACAAAAATCTTTCCCTTTTTATAATCCTTTCCTCAGTAAGCGACAAAACCTGTCAATGTTATGCTAGAAAACGTCGCTTTTTAGAGCGATCTGTTTATTTAATCGCTGAGTATGGTTGAACGTAGCGGAATAGTAGAGCGTAGTAATATCTCTGGATATAGTTTTCATTTCTTGGTGCAAAACATTTTTTGCCGAAAAAAGTATTAAACTGAGAGCATGTGAGAAGCATATGAGACAGAGATACTTGCGCACGCTTGCAGATTTCAAACTCAGTGGAGGAATCGAGTAGTTCCTCAAATTTATACGATTCCCACAAGCATATTTAATTGCATTGCGTTGCAAGTATTTATATATTTATAGTCAATGGTTTAATAGAAAATATGTACATCAATAATGTAGTTTCGAAGAGATCTCTATAGGTACCGCCTCACGTGTCATTGATTCAAACAGGTAGTAATATAAAGGGAGCAATTTTGGCGATTTAGTGATGTTCAGTTCGAGTTTTAAAGCTTGTTGTTATGTCTTTGTTCTTGCTCCTCGGCTAGATAGCGCACACGGATGCGCTATCCAACCAGCCATTACATCGGTGTATAAATAATATAGTGTATGTACAGTCTGTTCCAAAATTAATGTCACCCCCTGTGCCGAAAAACACGTTAGAACTGCTAATGCAAATTAGATGCATGAAGTTTAATCTATATTTGGTTTGCACCGCATTTACAAGATTAGTATTCACTAACGAAAAATTGTATTGCATTATGGGAAACATCATTTTTATGCGTTTGTTTAGCCTTGGGAGCGACATTAATTTTGGAATCGACTGTACATTACCATACTATCTTGAACCTACATACATCGCGAATAACATCGGTTGGCATCATTTGTATTTATTTCTAAATGGATAGTTAATTCTACTAAATGTAATGGCATGCTTTGATAGATTTTTTTCTAAAAGTATTCAATAAGAAGCTTGTCGATCACACATGATTGGAGACTATAGCTGCATTCTATTTGCCACAATTCTCACTTTTCCTCATCTCACTTCTCACCTCATTCTCACATGATTTCAGCAAAACAAATCACATACTTACTTGTAAATAAAACGATGCTTATTAGTGAGAAAACTGAAGTGAGACGAGAATTGTGGCAAGTAGAAAGCAGCTAATACATATACTGTATACAGTATGTTTGAAACTAAATAGAAAAATTGAATTTAAATTTTGTGTTTCTGTGAAGAGGTTTTTTTTAGTGAAATAAAACAAAAGATAATATAAAGGGATTGTTTTGAGAACAGAAACACCGAAATTGTCTTCATTATACAATATGTTCAAAAATTGCGATGAGGTTCAAGAATCATTTTTAATAGTACGAAAGAATGTAATTTTTATTTAGGTTTGCAACACATTCAGGATATATCAATTGATAGACAATTGATTCATCGTTTTTATGAGTTAAGTTAGCTATAAAAATTTTAATTTCCTGCCCATACAAAGGAAAACAAACTTTTACACTAAATTTTCACGAATGTAAAACCGGATTGCAGATGGTTTTGTGTGCTACTGTAGACTCGTTTGCTTCCTGCAAAAAAAGGAAATCACATTGCAAGCGTTTATTGAGGCTGCGTAATATATCGTTAATCTTTCGTGAAGCTGTAATCCTCCCTCGAAACAACCTCTAAAAAAGGCTAAGATAAAATGTCAAAGGATTTTTACTTCAGCTTTATCACGGTTTACGTAGTTAATCTCAGATGTTACGTAATATATACGCAAGTTTTTTAAGCTGTAGGTATCACACCAACATTATCATTAAATTATACCGTGTAGATGTTTTTGCCTAAATTAAATGACTCTTCATTGACTTAATGAAGCAAATACGGGATGTTAAGGTAGTAGAAAGCTATCAAAAAGAGAAAGGAGTGTAAACGAAGGATATTTCCTTTAAGTTTAATACAGAATAATCAAAGCAAACGCAATTACACTCGGTTGACTTGCTGATGGTACAATACAATCGCTACGTACCTGAACAATTCCTTTCATCAGCCACATTTTCACGGTTTCTTTTTTGTTTTTGCCCTTCTGTGCAACCTTCTTCCTTTTATCGTCATGAAGGCGAGCTATTGAAGGTAAAAGACGGTTCTGTCTCATCGAAGCGAGACTGTTCACCGTAGTCGTCGAAGTATTGTTATTACGTACAAGTAATCCATTGACGTTCAAGGAACTGCTGGATCGATCCAGCACTGTAAAGATTAAAATGGAGGTACTTAGATTAAAAGCTCAATTACTGTGGTAAACAATAAACTATTATCTCAAAGGATTGGTAATTGCTTCACTGGAGATTTTGATTATGGCCTCTCGTAAATTCTTAAGGGTCTCTTGTATATCCAGTGGTTTAGCGCGATAACTACATACTTAACATTGTTCTCATGGCAGATGGCGTTATTCTAGCGGAAATATTGGTGGGATTACATTTAGTGCTTATTAATTAAATCGAAAATGGGGCTAAATTAAATTCCTAAATTTAGGGAATACAACAGCGGTTATTTACTAATAGTGTTTTGCGAACGCATTCGCGCTATTAGTTTGTATATCAGGGTAGTTTGATAGATCTTTATAATAATAATAATAACACTCGTTTATTTCATTATATATAAAAACATGAAATACGTCAATATGACACGACATTGCCGAACACAATTACAATATATCATTCTCTAACAAAAAAATCTTGAATATCATACAAGCATAAATTTACTAAATACACCTTTAATTTATATTTAAATATTTGAAAACGTTCGTGCTTGAAATGTTCAGGAATACGATTAAATATTTTAAGAATTTGTGTTACCGCACTTTTGTAAATTCGGGTAAAACTTGTTAACGGAATTCTCAAAGTACCTCTTAAACATTCACGTGTGTTATAACTGTGATGCACCTCGTAACACTTAAGAAGCTCATTATAGTGTTTTTTCGCGAAACACGCACATTCATGCACGTACAAACTTGGGAGGGTAAGTATATTAAACTGTTTAAATACTGTTCTACATGTTTCTGTCTTTTTCAGGTTGAAGATGGCTCGCACACATGATTTTTGAAGAACGAATATTCTTTTTGCGTCCACAGAATTGCCCCAAAACATGATGCCATATGACAATCTTGAGCCGATGTATGCATAAAACGCAGAAAGAGCCGCTTCCATCTGTACTTCAGAGGATATCACCCGTAATACGTATACCATTCCAGCTATTTTCTTAGTCAGTGTATTTACATGCTCTTTCCAATTTAATTCACTGTCAAGTTGCAAACCTAAAAACTTTGTATGTGTTATAGTAGTTATCTCCATACCTTGATATATTATTTTACTTGTATTCGATTTACCAAGAGAGAACCTCATTAAATTAGTTTTTTGTATATTTAATTTTAGTTTGTTATCATCAAACCACTGCTTCATACTGCGCAAGGTAGAAACTATTTCTTCCTCCATTTTGTTCTCCTCAGTTTCAGTAACAATTATAGATATGTCATCCGCGAACATGTTGACCTCGTGATGCGTGACACTTGGCAGGTCATTTACGTACATTAGAAAGAGAAATGGCCCAAGTATGGAACCTTGCGGTATACCTCTCTGCGCTTTCAGCCATCCTGAACGAATAAATTTGTTTTCGCAAACTGCTGCAACACATTGTGATCGATTAGTGAGGTATGACTGTAGTAATTTATTGATGATTCCTCTAACACCCATCACTTCCAACTTTGATAAAAGAATTGAGTGATCTACACGATCAAAGGTCTTTGATAAATCTAGGAATATTCCCGCTACTAGTTGCTGGCAATTGCTTCGTTTATTTTGCACATCGCCATATATACTGCTCGTGTTGTGGAGCGTCCCTCGATATAGGCATTTTGCCTAATAGTGAGTAAATTACAACTTCTGGTAAAATTTGCTAATCTTGACAGTAGCACTTTTTCAAAAATTTTTGCTATAACTGATGTTAGTGATGTTAGTGCCTGTAATTTTCTATTAAGTGCGTTTCACCTTTATGACAACCACCTTTAAATATTCAGGAAACGTACCCGATCAGCACATTTCTTGATTAGCTTTGTTGGTAAACCATCAGCTCCCACCGCCCTTGTATCTTTTAGAGAGTAAATTATATTGAATATTTCCACAGGTTTAGTGTCATGCAGATACATAGTTGTAAAATTTCTGTTTAGTTTGGTACTCGGATGAGCCTGACTGGTGTTACCATCATTTGCTATCCCCTGTTCTATAAAAAAGGAGTTTATGTCCTCTAGCATATCAAAGTAAGTTATTTCTTACTTGTTCTATTGGGATTGAAATTTCAAAATGCGTTTCTTGTCCATGATGATCCGACAGAGAAGTTTTACTTACGTGACTTTGAAACTTTAAGTAAGAACTGACAAAAACGTTATCAATTAACGAAAATCCAGTACTCCACACCCTAGTAGGTTCAAAAATTGTTTGTTCCAACCCTAAAGAGATTAAGAGGTCTACAAAATCATTTACTTTGTTGTCGTTTGTATTTAGAAAACTTAAGTTGAAATCACCCGCTACCACAATGCCGTAGTGTCCTACATTCTTATTTAGGGACTGAAGGATATCCTCCATCGCACTGTAGAAAGTGTCGAAATTTCCGGTTGGAGGTCGATATAAGCATAAAACAATAAATTTCATTTTCGGTATCATTATAGCAGAGCATTCTAGAACTGATTCTATGCTTTCCTGTTTTAGGTTAATCATTTCTACCGCGTGGATATCGCTACGTACAAATATATACAAGAGCCACCATGCGAAGACGTTACTCGAGATAAAACTGAATCCAGTTTGTAATTCAGCAGCCTTATGAAGTCTATCTGGGTGGGCTTTAACCAATGTTCAGTAAATGCCACTATACTAAATTTAAAATCTTCTCTATCTAGAAATTGTTTTTAAGTACATTATTAGTAATACTTAAGTTGATTGTATTTACCTTTTCGCTTGCTGTTTTTGTTTCAGCCTTTTTAAAAAACGAATTAGATATTGTAATTATTACAAAAGGACAAATTTATGTGGTAATGGTTGTAACAAAACCTGTATTTTGTTATATAGCTGCAACTTCATCATAAATAACGTCCTATAATTTTTACATCTTGTTGAAAGGAAACAATAATTTCGGAGCTCTAGTGGATGACAACATGACACAACTCAAAAAGCACAAAACAGACATCTGAAGGAAAATCAAACGCGGTAGTTTTCGTGAAGGTAATCGTTCCTTGTTTCCTCATCACACCTTCGACAAAGCATCAATACCAGCTTAACAGGTACATAAATAATATATAGAATCACGATTAAATACAGTTAGAATGTCGCGACTATCATCGAAGTTTTAACTCTAGAACCGAAAAATGAGGAAAAATATTTTCGTATTACTATTATAACTTCTTCAAAATACACGTGAAAGCATAATGCTGTCAAATTCTATTTCGTCTATTTGTAGACTCGAGACGGTATTGTGAAATGTTCTTTTCACAGTATTTATCAAGCGTTGGTTGAAATTCGATGAAAGGAATCGTAACAGTAGCTATTGCTTCCGCGTATATCCACTCCGAAACTGGGTTATAACTACATTTATATACATAGGTATTTGTCAGAGGTTTCCATTACAACGGCTATGCAAGCTATGATAGGATACAGAATTGAAGTAGTATTATTTCGTTGTACAAAGGCGTGTGTTTGAATTTTGATAAGTATTGGCTGCGAGATCACTGATAGCTATGATGGATGATCGTGCATTTGCAAAGTGTCCGCAAAAGGATCCGCATGCAACTGTTGTGTATGAATAGTGTGCTGTCGGTTATATTTTGTGTATTTTCTGGGAAGTAATAAAGACCTTCGATCAATTCAGATTCGTATCGTAAAACATATTTCACTGGGAATTGCAAACGTGTTTGCAATGACTTGTACTTAGTATTCATCGAAATTTATCGAAGAAATGTTTTTTATTCGAATAATATTACTACTATATATTACACAGAATTGCAAAATTTCTATCCCATTTTAAGCTTCAAGGTTAAATACGCAATGCACGGAGTGTGTATATACAGTGAATGCGCAAACTATGTGTTGTTGTTGACTAAGGACTGCTATACTTCCATCCACTCCAATTCAAGTGAGTAACGGTCCTAGAAGGAGCTATATCATTAAGGAAAGTATCAGCGAAAGCTTATGCAATAATTTTTTCCGTTACTTTAGGCACCGTAAAAAGATGTAATCCTACTTAGATGAAATTAACCCAACATCCACTTCAAAATTATCCATTTTTTTATAAGTGCAGGAACTAAGTTCATCTTTGCCCTATTTAGCCAGTTACAGTCTAATTAGAAGGGCCCATCAAGGGCTTGTCAAGGATTCACTTCAGCGTAAAATTACGTTTAATATATAACGACTACGATTTAAAACTTTTAATCTTGGATAATAAATTTTAAACTAAGAAAAGAAGTATAAGCAAGACTTTGCTTTCTCAATCCTCATACAGTTAAAAACATTTCAAGAAAAATTAAACAGAAAAGTTCGCTAATTAAACATTGTTCGAAGGTTTTATTCATTTAAAATTTACCACTCGCTTTGTAACTAATCTTTCTTTTAAGTTTAAAACCCTTAATGACGACCATTCTTCTTTGAAGTATATTATTACGTTAATTTGATTTCTGTTTGATCTTTGGGCTTCTGAATACACTTTCGTATAAAAGGAACTGTTATAATAAAGTACTAACATGTTTGGCTTCAAAGTAGTAATTATATAAGAGATATGCAAGGTATAATAGATATGATCACCTGAATTACATAGCAGAGCGTTTATTTTAAGATTTAGACTAACTCTAAAACGTTTGAAATTCCCTTATTGAGATGGATTGTTCCTCTTCTCTTACCAAGTGATACATATTTCTATGACCTGGCTTTTCAAGCTACTTCCGTGCAACCATATTCCTTTTTTTATTATTTAATACTAATTTAATAATAATTGTTTGCAGTTGTTTATTGTTAATAATGTTTGACCTTATGAATATCTTGATTTTTGTGTTAAATGTTTTGGCTTTCAAAAGATTTCTTTTCTTCCAACGTCGTTTTTCCAATTGTTCATCATTGTTGTTCCCTAACAGTTGGGAGAGATGACATTTTCAATTATATATCTTGCCTTTGATTCGTCGTGCTAGGTACATTCTCTAGAAACTATATACATTTCTCTGCTGTGCCATTCTCTTATTGAAAAATTTGATCCAGTTTAGGTACACCATTGGCTGTGGATCTGCCCACTCTGCAGGCATTTTTTTTAGCCTGCAGAATTTTCCTGTTTTTCCAGACGTTTGCGGATCATCTTCTGATTGCCACTCTTTGTTTTTTAATTGACTGGCTTGGGTGTTTCGGTGTTTAACCTTCCCTTAAAATTATTTCATTTCGTGGTTGGTATTATTACGTTGTTACTTTTAATTTGTTATTTATGAAGTCCTTTCTTTTTCCTCTGTATATTGTATTAGCTCTCTTTCTTTTTATACCATAGTCTACCATGCTTCTGCTGAAGTCTTCTTTGATTTTCTTCACTTCATTGTTGCCTCGTTTATTTATTGTCTAACATCGTTTCAGTCTTAGGCAAAGCTGTTATTATTATTTTGTGTGCTGTCTGCGATTCCAGCACCTCTTCTGTGGTCTTTAGAGTGGTCTGTTTAATTTCCGTCCATATTATTTCTATGATATCTAAGACGTTTAATTTTTTTTTATTATTTATGATATTGTTATGTCATCTTCTAATCTTGTGGTTTCGCCTTTATTTGGCAACTCTTCTTTATATACTACATATTTCATAGATTTTCTTCAAAGTTATCTTTTCCAGAACTGTGCGTGGATACAGGTCGACCAGAATGCCGTGGCAGTGATCTATTGTTAATATAACAATAAAACAAGCGTGAGTTAGCGCTCTCAGGCCCCCAACGCATGTGCCATTAGATGCGCCTCTTACATCAGAGCTCCAATCACAGCTGAGTGCTGCTACGTCATACTTTTACCCAGGCTCTCTGACTTAAACGCAAGTGCCACAGGATTCCGGTCCTGTAGTATGTTTAATACTGCCAATTATTCTTAACTGATGTTTTATATTGGATTATACTATTTTTATTGGTTCTTCTGTATTTTATTGCTAACGCTGTTATTTTTTGTTTTGTTTTCCCCTTTCTTCGTGGTGAACAGAGATACAACATCACACAGGTTTAATGGCGAATTTATGTCCTAAAGACAATAATGTAGCTACATTACCAGGAAATACACAATCAGAAATGTTGACAAACCAGTTATCATTAGATAATATTTGATGCTTTAAGTTCTTCTTATGTGAAAGTAGAAGTTTATAAAATTTGTTGGGATTTCTAATTTTGACCTTATTAAAATTATATTTAAAACGTGATTTTAAATGTGATTAGAAGTCACGTATTATATGTATAGGTAGCACACGTGAAAGATCTGCTTTTAATGAACTGACCGATTTTTGTATGTAAAGAATACCTATCATTAAATGTTATAAAAATTTCAAAATTTAAAGTACGTTTAGCTAACAAATTCTTCCTTTATTTCTGGGCTTCAATCCACTGGTTTGTCATTCTTGCTTTGTTGCTGTATTCGCGCCTTTCCCTTTTAATTAGTGATATTGAGTTTTGTTTCCTATAGGTCCCAACTTTTATTACTGGTTTCTAAAACGTAATTCTAACTCGATGAGTTTTATGCCTCTTGCTTGTTTGTTTGTCTGTCAATTAATCAGCACTGTCTAATGACAACAATGCATGACTTTTATCCATTCCATTACTCATTTACCGGTAATTACCGGTACAATGAAGCAACTCCATTGTACTACAATAATTTAGTGTTAACTAAGGTTCAAAGTTCGTCGACTTTATAGTAAAATTACAATTTTTGTTTTTAAAAACTTTTTATTTTTCAACATAATCTGTAATCTTGAGTAAATCAACAATGTTCAACAGACAGAACGATTTTTGGATTTGGGGAGAGACAGAAGACGCAAGGACATCAATTTGTGGAACAGAATGAATTTAAAAAAAATCCGCGTCTTCACGAATAATGAACTTTTTCCCATAAATGTTTACATCCAGCTTCGACATATTTGACATTTGAGAAGCTATAGCATGATAAACAGAACTGATTACAATTTCCGTGAGTTTGAGCATATCTGTGAGCTTCCTAAAATTGGTCGATACATGCGAAATTCGTAGATAGAAACACGAGCGCCAATACAATGACCAGCCCTCTCGATTTGAAACCTCTAGATGATTTTCTAGTGGGAGAGAAGAAAAAAATTGAAGGTACAACGTGTACCTTTTAAACTTATTGACAATGTTAAAAATGCATTTTTTGCTGCCACTACTTCACTTGAAACCATTGTCTTTAAATTTCGTATTTTGAAAAACATTAAAGGAAAAAAATAGAGACCATTTTTGTCAAAATATTTTCATTAGAAAAAGAAAGAACAAGTGAAATAATTGTTGCCTACAAAGTGTAGAGTTTAATCTAAGTGATTATTATTTGGTATTTCGTTAGTTTCTTTGTAATCTGCATGAGAAGAGATTGCTATAACCACGTACATATTTCAAAATCAATTAAACACTTACCCTTACTTCTCTTAGTAACAGCAGGTCTAATATATTTCAACGGTACAAATTTTCAACGAACTCACGGGAAAAGTTCTAACTTACTCTGTTGTTGACAGGAAGTGTTGTGCTGGATCTCCCTTCGCAATCCTTTCCACAGTTTACTCATTATAAGTGAATAAGCAAGGCTCATAAATACCAACGGAATTAGCAGCAGCATGGCATCCAGGAACAAATTATACGCCCTTTCGCTACTTTCGCTTGGCCACTCTTCTCGACATTTGTGCCCTGGAACAATAAAGATTCGGTTTTGAAATTTTAATTACGACTAGCTTACGAAACAAAAACATTTAATTAGGGAAACGGCAGGCTATTCAACAGGTGATTTATCCTGAAAAGTTTGGTAAAAAGAGATCAATTGGTTCAATTTTTTTTTCGCCTTTAAATAATGTGCTCTTGTAGACCATTTTTATGATTCTCAAGCTTAATTTACCCTCATCAGAACGGGAGGTTAATGGCATTTATGGTCTAACGTCGCGGCGCATTGATTTATATATAATTAAAGGAAGTTAGATTTCCGACTCTATCCTTTTGTACGTCTGTATTTGCTGTGTGAATTCCTCTCAGAAATAATTGACGAAGTATGGTTAATTAACGTGACCCTTTGTATTATATTTTGTTAATTACAAATCTTTTGAAGTAAAGAAATTTTAGTTTATTTAATCAAGTAGAAATGTTGCTGCATTAATTAAAGTTGAAGTATATAGAGCTGAACAGTGCACAAATTATGTGCACTTGTAGTGAGTAATTTTTTATGTACTTAGTTGTCAAGGAAAGGTGTTCCCGTGCAGTTATCGAATATAATATCTAGCATTTCTAATATAACATCTGGCAGTGTTTGCCGTCAAGTTTGTTAAAGCAAACCAAACGAATAACCAAATTACTAACATACTGCACTGTTAAAATTAGCAAGAAAGCTAGAGGGACATACATACATACACATTCCCAGTCTAATCAAGATAAACCTTTAATTTGTGAAGTGCACAACCGCTTCGTTTGTAAGTTTTATGCCTTAGGTTAGGGTTTTTTGTTTGACTCGTAGTCTGCAGGTTCATATACAGTACGGTATGCTCTTCAATAAATACCCATAAACTGGCTTATATAATGTAATTATCTAAAGATATTCTCCACTTCTCGTGTAATTCTTGTACAGTCCCTTTTGAATACTTTATAGCATTTTTGTAAATAATAGTTAGTAGTAATCAAGATGATGGCATCCACTTACTATAATAAGTACATATAAATATTTTATGTATCATAAAATAATGTTAATCTTTTCTACATTAACTTTATTACCTTGTTATTCTTTAGATCCTTAAATTAGTGGCTTATATTTTGCAAGATAATTAAAGTTTATTTTAAGCAGCAAGGGTTTTTGAAACCGCATTTTATTTCAATTAAAACATACAAAAACAAGTACTACGTATCTTAATTACAAATAGGCTGTCATATTCATATTCGAATTATGACTACACTGGATTTGCATAATCGAGTTATTTTATCTGTTAGGAATGCCAGTTCACTCTCCATAATAGACTCCCTTGGAAACCGTTCATGCAAGATGAGACATTTCTCTGTCTTGAATTTTCTTCTTACTTCTGGTGGATATTACTGCAGCTTACTAAGCTGTGTTGCTTATCAGACTACCACTACTGCTCTTGCTCTGTACGGTGATGTGTGTCATGTTTGTTCAGGGCTTTGCTACAGCATTCTGTCACCGTGAATGAACTGTACTCCAATTTTGATGTTACAGATGCACAATACATAATATATACATACATACAGGGTGTAACAATAGTGCGATATTCTCCCATATCTCCTTTCTCATGCAAAATACAGCAAATATTTAAATACAAAAGTTGTTTAGTTTTATGAAATTTATATTGTAAAATTATTCTACAATATACAGGGTGTTTAGTTTGCCCGTAACCACCAGTAACTTTACATTTTTAAATAGAACAGCCTATATATGATCACATTTTTGAATTCCTTGCGGAATTTTAAGGCAACTTTAAACAGGATGATATTCAATTATTTTCATTAGTTTACAAGATATTGGCATTTGTTTAAAAATTTTGACATTTTGCTCTCTTCAGAACAATGCCATTATTTCGGTAACGGAAAAATGTAACATTATGAAACTTGACATAACGTTAGAAGCATCTTCTGTGATGACAATAAACAGATGTAGACTTAAATACGTTATACAGAGTGTTCTAGAAATCAGTGTCTTTTTGAAACAATTGAAATGCGAAAATCTTCATTTTTTCAAATGGAAACACTATATTTTTATGGGTTAGTTGAAAGCGAAATTTAATTATCTATTAATTTGAATAAAGCATTTATCTAGCTAAAATTAATGGTTTTAGAGATATTTCAAATTATTTGATATTTCTGTATGTTGCTATGTAGGTGCGCTCTTTAAAAGAAGCTTTAGAGACCAAATATTAAATAAAAATTTGAAAATTGAACTTTCTTTACTATTTGTCTGCTGTGCTGACATTTTTGTAAATCTACGTGCGTTTTAAATTGGTAGTTATATTTCAAATATGAAGGTACGTTAGCGTAATGAAGTAGGCTTTTTACAGGTTAATTGAAAGCGAAATTTTATTATGTATTAGTTAAATAAAGAATAAAGCATGTATGTAGCTAAAATTAATAGTATTAAAGATATTTCTACTTATATCTATGACCATATAGTAGAAAAGATAAATTACACTTGGAATTTAATTGTTCCATACTTATATACCGTACTGGCAGTTCCTAAGATAAATACACTACATATGTATGTACTTATGTTGGATTCAACGAAGTGTTGGTAAATCGAACAGTCTACTATATTCATCTTCGGTTACATCTTTAAAAACAGGCTACACATGGTAAAAAAAATCGTTTATTTAAAAGAAAAATAAAGAATACGTGGTAACTTTCAAAAATACAAAATTGCAGGTAGGTAACTAATAAACTAAATATTTTATAAAGCATGTTCAATGTGGCCACCATTCTGATTGATGCACATTTCTACTCTTTTCAAGAATGATCGGGAAACTTTGTGCAGCCTACGATCATCAACACTTTGCTTTCTCATATAGTGGGAGCTGTTCAGTAAACGTGGTCTTTTATGTATCCCCAAAGAAAAAAATCACATTTGGTCAGATCGGGTGACCTTGGTGGCTAATGCACTGGACCTCCTCTGCCAATCCATTTATCACGAAATGCATTATTTAGATAATTTCGGACATTCCTAGAGGTGCTCCATCTTGCTGCAACCACAAATGCCTTATTATGTTAAGAGGAAGAGTGTCTAGAAAATCTTCTAATTCACTTCTTAGGAAAGCTAGATAATTTTCCCCGTTAACTGTACCGTTAAAGAAATATGGACCAAGTAACCGGTTGCCTACTATTCCTCCCCATACATTCAAAGACTAACGATGTTGATAATCCACGGTGAGGATTTTTTCGCGATCATAATATAAAAAATTGTGTCTATTAACGTAACCGTTTTTATGGAAAGTCGCTTCGTCCGTGAATAAAATAAAATTATGAAAACCTGGTTCTTCCCATTCTTTATTTAAAATCCACCGACAAAAGTTGAGACAACTTTCAAAATCATTCTCAGACAATTCTTGTAGATAATGTATGTGGTAGCCATGAAATTTATGTTGACGTAAAATCCGTAAAGCCGACATATGGCTTATTCCTAATTGTGATCCAATTTTTCGTGTACTGGTACGGGGATCCTCGACTGCCATAGCCAATACTGCAAATTGACTATTTTCATTCCCAACTGGTTTGGTACGTTCTTCCTTTTTATATTCTACATGCCCAGTTGCTTCAGATCGATCCCGAAGTCTTTCAAAAGCTAAAGGTTCTGGATGTCTTCGATTTGGATATCGTTTTTGATAAATCCGCGATGCAAGCAATGGATTTCGTTCACATTCTCCCAAAATATAGATCATTTGAACTAGCTCATCTTTTGTAAATTCCATACTAACATTGGTACTGCTACACGTTTTGACGTTTCTATGAAACTATTCAACAACAGATTTTATTTTATTTACCAGCCTACTTCATATCCATTACGTTAACGTACCTTCATATTTAAAATATAACTACCAATTTAAAACGCACGTAGATTTACAAAAATGTCAGCACAGCAGACAAATAGTAAAGAAAGTTCAATTTTCAAATTTTTATTTAATATTTGGTCTCTAAAGTTTCCTTTAAAGAGCGCACCCACATAGCAACATACAGAAATATCAAATAATTTGAAATATCTCTAAAACCATTAATTTTAGCTACATAAATGCTTTATTCAAATTAATAGATAATTAAATTTCGCTTTCAACTGACCCATAAAAATATAGTGTTTCCATTTGAAAAAATGAAGATTTTCGTATTTCAATTGTTTCAAAAAGACACTGATTTCTAGAACACTCTGTATAACGTATTTAAGTCTACATCTGTTTATTGTCATCACAGAAGATGCTTCTAACGCTATGTCAAGTTTCATAATGTTACATTTTTCCGTTACCGAAGTAATGGCATTGTTCTGAAGAGAGTAAAATGTCAAAATTTTTAAACAAATGCCAATATCTTATAAATTAATGAAAATAATTGAATATGATCCTGTATAAAGTTGCCTTAAAATTCCGCAAGGAATTCAAAAATGTGATCATATATAGGGTGTTTCATTTAAAAATGTAAAGTTACTGGTGGTTACGGGGAAACTAAACACCCTGTATATCGTGGAATAATTTTACAATGTAAATATCATAAAACTAAACAACTTTTGTATTTAGATATTTGCTGTATTTTGCATAAGAAAAGAGATATGGAAGAATATCGCACTATTGTTACACCCTGTATATAAAACGATTGGCTTTAGTAACCATTTGAGTTATATATTAATCAAATTACGAGTACAACATCTAACTCGCAACCAAATCCATAAATTTCACGATTTATTCATATCGTCCACGTCTTTGAAAAGCTTAAGTAATCATCGAGAAGAAGTTAGACTTCTAGGATATGGTCTAAGATACCTGATAACCAAGTTGTCGTGGAAGCGTTTTTACATTCACTTGCAAAGACGACTTCTATGTTAATAGTCTGCTTTAGAAAAAATAGATTATTCGGAAATTTGGAGTTGGAAGAATCTATCTGTGATTTTTGGCCAATCTTCCATGTCTAATAATTTTAAGCAAATCATAAGTTTTTCAATCTTGTTTTTGTATGTCTTTAACAGAC
This sequence comes from Holotrichia oblita, assembly GCA_023690525.1. Classification (NCBI taxonomy): domain Eukaryota; kingdom Metazoa; phylum Arthropoda; class Insecta; order Coleoptera; family Scarabaeidae; genus Holotrichia; species Holotrichia oblita. Next base: position 123,224,856 of record CM043018.1, read on the forward strand.
TGTTTAGAGCGCTGTAGTACGACTCGCACCATATCGCTAATGCGGTTGAGCTACCAGCCTCTGTTGGGACATCATTCATAGTGCAATATTATTTACGGCAAAGAAATATTGTAACGAAAGCATGGAGAAATATTTATACAAACAATTTAGACAACAAGAGCTGCTGTGAGTAGTCTTGATAAACAATGCAGTTTGCGAGCATCTCAAGCTACATCTAATACAAAAAAAGACAGTTTAAAACAGCAAGTCACCTAACGTGTACTCAAAATTCATCGAATCTTCTAACAGCTGCAGATGTAGCTGGCATACATTTTTAATCTGCTACCAATTTAGGGAAAGCGTTGGACACAATGTATTGCTTATCAATAAATGAAGTCTAAAACAGGTTAAAACAAAGTAATGGCGTACGGGTAAGTATTGGTGCATTGGTCATATTACTTACGACGTGCCTTTATTCACCCATGAAGCCAGACAGCTCTAGATCTAAAATAAAATCTAAGAGAAAGAGAATGTTAACATAACACACAAACATTTCTTCTGGCTACACTATAGTCGAAGGTGCATAAAGTGGATCTGATTAATCAGGTTAAGGTCTGACAGGTCAAACAAAAACCAAAACAAAATACAATAATGTACTGGTCGACGTTTTGCCATCAATGAAAGTGACTTTATCAATCACAAAAGTAGATAGAGGGCGCCAGAGCACCACGGTAATTCGACGTGTATACCACGCTAGAGACAAACCAGAAGATTTTCGGCTATAGCGTATATATTTAAAGATGTAGTCGCTTGAAATAAACAGTAACTTCTATATTTTTTTATAATTTACATTCTTAAAAATACTAATAATCGCTAAATAACGTTCGTATAGATAATAGATTAGCATTTGACATTGACATTAAATAAGAAATATTGATCCTTGGTGCTCACAGTAAACAGTAGGACGTTGCAGAATTTCAATTAAATCATTCCTGCCAATCACTGGACTCGTCTATTCCAAATTTTATTTGTTACGAAGCAGAACGGTCAGATTTAGGTCAAGTTCCACCTAAATTAAAAGTTAATGGGATAAAAACAAGTTGTAAAAGAAAAATTCGCATTAACCAACAAAGCTGTTCCTGGTATGTTATTCAAGCTAGCGTTTACCAGATTTAACTTTCAGGATGTGCTGTAGGGGAACACCCGAATCAAAGTTTTTTCTTCGTTTCCTTTAGAGACATTTAATTACACAGTATTACATTATAGTTGGATAACGAATTAATTCAACAAAAACTATTACTTGCTAGCTTGTTATTTGTTTTTATAATTTTAAATCTACAAAGTCACATCTCACAAAGTTGTACTACAAAAGAAAAACCATTAAAAACGAAAAACAAGTGATGAGAACAGTTGCATTCTGAAGGTCGTCTCTATTTATTAAAACAATAACAAAATTAAAATCGTATTGTAATACCTATCCTAGATATATGCAAAAAACTTCTGCCATGTTTGCTTAGAGCCGGACGAGACATTAATTATGAAACAAATAAAATAATAATAATAAAAAGAATAATAATCCAACTATTGTATTGAGCACTGCTTGCGTATTCATTATATCATTCACATGTTTATATCGTTAGTTCCATATTTTCGTACGACATCTGCAGAAAATAGACACATACGTCAAGTTAAAATATAATCTATACTGGCTTGTGGTCTAGTTATCATGTAAGTATTTCATTTATTGTTCCACTTTTTCCTCTTGTTTTTCTTTTCATTATATTTAACACTTTGTATTGAATTGATTACTACTTCAATTTGGTTTTATACCAATATCCAAATACATTGATAACCGTATAACAATATTTTCTTTACGCAAATGTCATAACCAGAATCAACATTTCAATTTCAATGTTTCTGTTCTTTCAAACGAAAGCAAAATATGTATGTGTAATAGCTTTTCGATTTCTATTACACAGGAATATTTTACGAGGCTATTCACTTACAGAATACGTATGCACACGTTCATCTACACGTGTATTAGCTAAAAATTGGAAAAGGTCGATAAAGCGTTAAAATTTAAAAGTTTCTATAAATTTTATCCTTTGCAACATTATGGTTCGGATTAAACGTCTGTATTTACAGCTACAGTTTTCGAGCTCTAGCTTCTAGCGGGAAATTATTATAATATGTATACGTATGCATGTCCTGAAAGCTGAAGGAATTGCGCATGAAACGAGGAAATGAAGCATTAATCTCAATTTCAACTCTATGAATACGAACAGCAGTAGAATGGTTTATTGCATTTATGTTGTTGATTTTGCGGCAAATGTGGTTGAAACTCTATTTGTATAGAATTTATAATATAGTGATTTACTATTGTGAGGAGGATAGATATTTAACGTATGTATATATTTACACATATTTCCTGTTTAAGAGCATCCATAGATTTTACTAGACCTACACAGCAATTCTAAGCAACATAATTTAGTTTATAGCTCACAAACGCATTTTCAGGTAATATGCACATATTTTCCCGTCACTTAACTAAACATTATGCATGTAGTTGCCTTCAAAATTCCTACATATACACTATGTGCCAGTTAACTTTTCTTTATCAATAGAATGCCCGCATAAAATTGCAAATTCAGTGTAATTTTACCGAACAAAAAAACTGGGTTAAAAAATTTAAGAGGGTAAACAATCTGGGCTCAAAGGGCTATGCAAATCAGAATTCATTGTGTGCAAACTAGAAACAGCTACAATAACGGTAAAATATGTTGGTATTTTTTTAAATAAATTTCTTTTTATGTTCACCTAAAATATAAAGCGCCTAAATTTACATGTTATATTTGTTTGTGTTCTCTATTTTTACCAAACAATTATTCTTTTCTTGTGTGAAAATATGACAGTATTTCACAGAAGACTTTTCGTAAATAAAAATTGTTTGTACTGGATTATAAAATACAAATTATTACAATACTATCTTAAGTAGATAAATTTACTAGTTCGGGAAATACTCAAATAAATGCTTTATTTCAATATAAAAATTTAATAATCCTTTCAGAATAAACTTAGAGGCATTACAATACAATTTTTATTTTATTTCGTATAATGTGCAATATACTATTTGTGCAATTTCTAAGCGCAAACATTCACAGAAGCCTTTCAAGTTCCTATTTGCGTACATTACACGTTTATTGCATTTAGCAGGTATATACAGACATACATATATAGATATACGTATCCATATATTGTACAGTGAGGTGCAAAGGTATCCGGACACGTCTAGATAGAGAAATACCCTGCGCTCAATACTTTATTCCAAAGAGCCGCAGGGCAGCTTAGTACCTGCTGGGTGGGACCGTAGTTTGTCACTCGTACAATAACATTGTATTATATAAACGCATATATATGTAGATATATTATATAAATTAAAATGTTAGAATTTAGGACGGTTGTTCTATATCACGGATATTTTCCGAGTTGTTCGTTTTACTAAAAATTAATAAATATATGACTCCTTTATTGAATTATTCAACCTACTATTAAGAGGAATAGCATTTTTGCAAATACATACCGAAAAAAAAAGATTGTTGTCGTCCGATACAAAATAGTAGGTTATATATGTATGTTCACATTATACATCTTCACCAGGTGAAAAGCTATCAGATGCCTTTTGTTATAAGATGCAGTAATGAAGCGTTCGCAAATAGAATACATTATCAATTTTTTTTACCTAGGCTTTAGTGTACTGCTTATTTATGTTGCAAACTCATAGAATATTTTGTGAAGTTATAATACAGTAGAGGTCATAGTAGAAAGTAAATTGTTTAATTCTGTTTAGTGAAAATCAGTTTATTTATATTAACAACTTTTAACATTAAGTTAGTGTTCATTCATGGTTCAATATATAAATGATTAATTTGGTTATAAATATTTTTAACAGGCATGTCTTTCAATTTTGATATTATTTGTCATTTACCTTCCAAATAGAAGATGACGATAAAGTTGTAATCGAAGATGTGAACTAGAATAAATTTAAGTTGTAATTAATGATAGGGAATAAAAGATAAGTAAAACTTCATAAAAGTGTATATTAATCTTTATAGTAAAATACATTAAAAACAACAATAAGAAAGTTTGTGTATAAAATAAATAATTAATGCTCCACAGAATACTACACTTAAAATTCTAGAATAAGATATAATAGATTAATAGAGTTATGTTTGTGGATTATCCAATCATAAGCACCTATAAACTTGACAAATACTCTTAACATACATACATCTTTAATCTCTTAATTCCCACGTTTTTCTTCATATAATATGTATATGTATTTCGGGTTTAGTAATACTAAGAAGTATTTAAATGAAATTTGTAATTAAATAAGTTACCTGTTGTTACCTGCACTTGTATTAGGTGAATCATCTTCAGATGAAAAATGTTTTTAAAACTAGGTACGGTATTACTAAAATTATATTGCTATACGGGCACATTTGGTTTTACACATAACTCGCCAATACGCGTTTGCTTATGTTTAAGATGTAATTTTAATTACTGCAACATCCTTATTATGTGGAACTGGCTAGTTTTTGAGTAATTTTGTTTCGAATTTTGTGCTGATATGAGTTTTTATATTTTCAGTAAGCGATCGGCGAAAGCTCCAGATCGCTTTTATCATTTTAAACTATATTTATCTACTGTTTATACTAATTATAATATATATGAAATATTTTTATTCTCAATATGTAATTAAGTTCAAAGGTGTTAATCTGTCAAAACACTTTTAGTAAGTTGTTTTCTATTTTGCCTTGCAACTAACCTAAAACTCATACAACTAAATCATATATAGAACCATAAATAAGAACGCTAACTACATGTTAAAAAATATAAATAAATATAAATACACTAGTTATTATTAAACAGAATTGAATTATCTCTATATTACTACACCTTTATGAAGCCTTAAAAATTTAGTTTCCATTATAACTTCTATTACAGTAAGCTGAGTGATTTATTATTAACTAAAGGAGTAGTATGTATATTTTAGATATTGACTAATTTTCGTCAAAACTCAGTCAAATAATCAAATAAGTCAAATAATAGTCGCGATATTTATTTCCATACTTATGTAATGCTACTACAAGGAATAATAATATCATCTACTTGACGCTACAGAAGTTTAAATTCCCATATTTTAATTTATGCTATATCCATATACGTATTATACGCATTTGTATATTGCAATGTTATTGTAAGAGTGAAAAACTACGGTTAACCTCAGCAGGTAGTAAGGTGCCCTGCGGCTCTTTGGAATAAAGTATTGAGCGCAGGGTATTTCTCTATCTAGACGTGTTCGGATATCTTTGCACCTCACTGTACAACAAGCACTTAGAGTTCATAAATGGTAGGTATACGTCCTACTTATGGTTCTGAGACAATTTTGGATTCAAGTAGCACTATTTCTCTATACAAACTTGCAATACTGACGGCTAAAGAAGTTGGTGAATAATGTATTTAATGTAAATATCAATTAGTAAAAAGTTTAAGTTGCAACAATGAACAGACATTAGACAAAAAGTATTAGACAAGTAGAGGTTATGACATAAGGACATTCTCAATATTAAAAGTAATTTCATTGGTGATTTCGATATGTTGGTCGTGTAACGGGACGCGATATTTTAAATTATTTTATTTTTCAATCGCATTAACCTGAAAAGGGAAACAGGTATTTACTAAATGTAGTAAAGAATGTTATTTATAATTTAAGAAATGAAATGCACCTATTTGAATATATTCCGTGACTATATATAAATAAGTTTCCTATGTTAAAACGTTCATATAATTATAATAGTTTGAAATTGTAATAGTTTTAACCGTCAACTGTAAAACATGTGACTTATAGTGAAGGCTGTACGTGTGTAATTTTTCGCATCGCTTACTCTGCCTAGAACCACTTTTCGCTAGGCCGTCGGGCAAGGCAGTTCGCTTCGCAGTTTTCTTATACATATATCTTTGTCAGTTCAGGGCTAGTTAGTGTTCCAATATATTTGTTCAGTTAATCAGTATTAAAAGGCCGTGTTCACGGGGATACCCCGCACGAAGTCATTAATTAGAATACTGATAAGAAGTACACAAGGAAGGTCACGCCCGAAGCCCATAGACAAAGCGAAGAAGGAAGCGGACATCTTGGCGGATCGAATCAACGCCAGCAAGCGTACGCGAAGAGCGAAGAACACGTACAGGTATTTGGCCAACTAACTATTATATGCTACGAATACGACCTCGTAATAAATAAAGCTTTTAGTTCTAAATGCAAAGACATTTCGCGTTCGTTGCTATTAAATTCATTATCATATAACATATTTCTGTTGTAAATCATTAGTAATTAAGCGCATAGTTAGTACTAGTAAGGTTAAGATAGGTGCATTATAAATATTAAGATTCTATTTAATATTTTCTAATTCTTGTATTCACATACGAGGGAGCGTTTTTATATTCGCGGAGTGGGGGATAGGGGGTGGAAATAAAAAAACCAAAGTATTCAAAGTGAATATATTTCAATATATTCACCTGTAAGACGGATACGTTTCACATCTTTCAATTAATTTATTTATACCCTCATAAAAAATGATTTCTCTTTATCTGCAAAATACGCCTAAACTGCCTCCTTGACTTCATCATCGGCAGTAAATTTTTTACCCCGCAGCTCTTTTTCATTTTCGGAAACAGGTAATAATCGCTCGGGGCCAGGTCTGGGCTGTAGGGTGGGTGATTCACAATTTCGAAGCCCACCTTATGCAGGGCAGCTAACGCAACGCGGCTCTTGTGGACGGGCGCGTTGTCGTGCAAAAGCAGCACACCTTTCGTCAATTTTCCCCGTTTTTTTCTCTTTAATGGCTTCTTTTAGTCGCTCTAATATTGAAGGGTAATATTCTCCAGTTATAGAAACACCTTTATCTTTATAATCAATCAACAATATTCCTTCCGAGTCCCAAAATACCGTTGCCATGAGTTTCCGAGCTCGGGTCGTCTTCAAGGGATTCCCTACCTTGTTTAAATAAACTATGCCACTTGTACACCATGGTTTTTCCTGGACAAGAGTCGCCGTAAACCAATGACATCTCATTCATTATGGTCGCGACTGATTTTCCTTGCCTGGTAAGGAACTTTATAACGGCACGATATTCGATTTTTTCCATATTTCACTTTTCACTCCTGATTATGTTACTTGGTTGACGATAGCTCAAAGACTAACTGTCTAATAACAATGAAACTTCGTATTTATACTAATTATGAGTCGCTGCACAGGCCACGCCCCCAATGCGCCTAATCACCTCCCTACAACCCGCTCATTCCGCGAATATAAAAACGCTCCCTCGTATATTCAGTTATTTTATTTAATATATGTATTTGTTATTCGTTCATTTTCTGCATTTTATTTATTCAGTAACAAATAAGTTTGCATGTGTTGTTATAATATTTATTGCTAAAATACTATAAATCCTCCATTTACCGCACGCACCTGGGGACGTGTAAAGAAAGAAAGTTTTGTAAAGTATCTGTTTTCTTTATTACGTTAGAGCGATTGCGACCGACATTTTGCTAGTCAGGGGAATTAATTTATTTATTTCGCTATCAGTAACGTCCGTCGTTGTGGGTTCACGGGGGGACTTGTTAATGTACCGTGGCGCCCAAGATTATAAACACATATTAGCACAATTTAAAGACCGTTCTATCACAATATGGTGCCCAACGTGCGACCGTTCTATCACAGTCGCTATATCCTTAAAGAAGATAACTTCTGATCGATATTGCAACATACCTAGGAGTTTTCTGCAACCAGAATTGAATGCTCTGTTTGAAGGTAAGAATAAAGACAGGGTTTGGTTCCTAAATATAAAAATCATGTGACCTTTTTTATGACGCTAAGTTGAAAGATGGCTAATGATTTGAAACGGTCAATAACATAGAGCATTGTTGTCATTCGGTCTTATACAAACGAAAAGACAATTTTCGCAAGACATTCGGAAGTCGTCATTTGATTGACATAATTTTCGACACTAATTAATTTAAAATACATATGTAAGAATAAGGTATTTTCTAACTTGTAGGTATCAGTTTACTGTTAATACCTGTCTTATAAAGACTCTGCAAAACCGCTATTTCTGCAGGCAGATTAAGACAAAATTTAAAGTCTTTACAGCTTTTTCGTACTTAATCATTTTTGAGGTATTTCTTGGTATAATTGGCTTCCACATTGTCTAGGATGTTCTCCTGCAAAGGAAATAAAGTTTCATCAGAAATCCAGGACTATACTTCAGCTTCTACCAACTTTTTTGCTTCAGACTAATGTAACACATAAGAAACTAGGTAGATATTCTGTTTTACGGAAATGATCGGTGATTTTAAAATGCTTATGGCTGATCGGTCATGTCTTCATTTTCTTCGAGATCAATGACTTCCGAACTAAACGTTTTTCTCCATGATTTCGATTTTGTAACCGGGAAAACACTTTGCTGTGTATAAGAAAAGATAGTTATCTTTACCAAATCATAAAATATTACTTAATACTCCTAATTTTTTTCGATACGCTAGTGTTATTAACTGAACAAACCTTTATTTGAGAAGATAAGTCATTCGAGTTGTATTTCTAGGAAGAAAGGTCATACAATGTGGCGTTATTTATAAGTAGCAATGCTTTTGCATCTAAATTAGGAGCTTTTAGAAAGCTGCTTACTTGTTAAGTTATCCAATCATTCTTTGAAAATCTGTGATCATCATGTAATTCTATACATCCATTTGTTAATGATGTCTATGATTTTCCAATCTCTACAGGCTTCAACTTATCTGAAGCATCATTATTAGTCCACAATACAAAGTCTACCCTTCCTTTCCCACCCCCTTCTTTTCAGAATAGAAGAGATTCATCACAAATTGTAGATCTGCAATGGAACGACATCTTGACTTAACATTTTCTCTGGGAGGTGTGAGAGAAAAGTGGAGACAGCAGATTTACTGTTTGAAAATTTCTGTTCAACTCGGAGTCGTCTTAAACTATATCGAGAGTTTAGTATTCCTAGCTATTCTCTATCTCCTACGAAATTGTTCTACTCACCATAAGCTTCGCAATAATTTTTCATCCGCCATGGCAACAAGAATAGCAAAAATAACAAGAAAATGGCTGGAGCTTTATATACGAAACCTATTATATAATCATTTTTCCGTTTTTGTATATTCCTTTTGCTTCAATGCTTTTCTGTTTGGGTTTTGCTGGTAACAATTGCCAACTATTTTTTTTTAATTTTTGATTGTTGGGATATAATTATCACGCAACATTATTTACGGCAAGCTGATATTATAATCAAGCTAAAACAAACAGTATTATAGCTTAGGATTAGAAGTAAAAAGTTGCTGTTAATATAGCACCCGCCACATCAGCAGAAACCTTGTGCTACAACAAGAGGCATTCAATCGAAAAAATAAAACACAGATTTAAACTGTAAACACCATAAACGTCTATTTTTATACCGACATTAGTTGTATTGCCGGTATAGATATTACACTTGAAATCCCACGGATAAGAACGCGCAGAAAATCTCATTCATGGTTTGAAAAACGAACGATTAAGCTGTTGTTGGTTAACAAAAAAAAAGGATAAACGCAAGCGATCAGTTCGCATCACGAAAAAATATGATGTCGTTTGGAAAATCCTGGAAATTAACTGGACAGGAAATGAGGGTCAAGATTTATAGAACCGCATGTGGCCGACTACAAGAAGGTCAAACAATCAGAGAAAGAATCAATTGACGGGATATGTAGTACATATTACAGGAAAGAGGAAACTATATCAATATGCCCCAGTAAAAATATAGATAATAGTTACTGCAAGACTTGAGTGCTAAATTTGAAATATGTCAATCAATATAAAATTAAATTAAAACTAATGTTGAATACGAAAGAATATATTAAATCAACATGTGGCGTTTGCATTAATTACATCTACAAAACGGGACCAGAGCAATCTTATTTTACACTCATCTTATATTCAACTAGCATTCGCAGTTTATTTCGTTTTATTGAAGTGTAACAAGGACTTAAATCTCAGCGTCAGTAAAAAGGCGAACATACCCAAATGAATTAAAGATGTTCCTCGTAAAACTGCAAAACGGGCTCGGTGATGTACGACCCCTGGAGAAAACCGAGGGAAGTTATATTGACATTGGATGCTACAGCGAATATACGGAACCTCTCGAGTTGAACTCTGAGATCGTAAATATCACTGCATAGATTGTTCGAGGGCATAATAACGATACGTAAATATGCATAAAAAAATCCTTATAAGCAAGTAGTCATATTGACAGACTTTCTAATCAAAATCAAAATGTTTATTACAATAATAAATATAACTTGTCCTTTATAGAAGAGGCAGACAGATTAATTTTAAAGAAAAGCGAGAATAATAGAGGAAATAAAGCTTAATCAAGAGCCAGACAGCTTTTATTAAAACAACCAAAAGTAAATACGGAAATACAAGACCACCGCCATTATGAAAACAAAGTTGTATCTAATGAAAATTAAAAAATAGACGCAAACATCGGGAATAATAAAATCATATACGTAAAACTTTGTTTCAATTTAGAACTTTCTGAATATCAAACTTATTAATTTGATTCTGAGTTTGACACAAGGTTGATAAATGTTCCAAATAAGTTTCATGATATTTTAGTTAATCAATAATTTTTTTCGGCTGCTTACAAATGGACTAAGAAATTGATTAATGTTACTTCGCTCTATCACTAGTAGACTGTAGATATAAGGCATTTTTTACAAGCGCAAATGCAATTTGCAAACAGAAAAATATTTACATCTTCGTTAGGAATCAAATCTGAAGCTTTTTCTCATCGGGTATTATGCAAACAATTACACCACATGGACCTACAAGTTCTAATTTGTACGGCTTTGGAGTGTAGTGGTATAGGCTAGAAGAGGTTTCAGGTGCAATTCTTAATGGAAACGCAAATATTGGCAAATGTATAAAATATGTTATATTGTTATACATACATGTTTATCCATTAAGAAAGCAACTCTTGCTCGTCAAAAAAGTCCTACTTAAGTACCTTGACTTTGTATATTGTTGAGATTACTGATACCGAATAAAAAATAATCCTTATAAGTTTTAACCACATTAACTCTTTAGTTTGGGAACCCACCTGCAATTGGCGCAAGCTGTTAGAGGTTGCTAAGGCACCAATTATTATTATTATTATTAAAAGGTATCCCACCTATTGATAAATGGAGCTTAGCGTCCACGTATCCTATTCAGGATGCCTGTTTTCAAGATCCTGCGTTTTTAATTTTTATAGTTTTCATGAATGTCCAGATGAATATTGATGTGACGTTCATGTTTGAAATTGTAAGTGATTGTTTTTGAGAATTATTTCGTTTGCCAAATTGCTTCAGTGATTTAAACGAGATACTGAATATATCGTCTGATGTTATTAGAGAAATCGTTTAAGCCCGATGTAGCTCCAGACCTGTTTTTACATCCTATCATACTAAACTATTTAAGTAAAAGATTTGGGACTAATTAGATTCGTCTCAGAAGATCTGCTATATGGCCATAAAGGCATTCTGATCAAACTGTTGCGCATTCTTTCGTCTAGAAATACTTCTTCTTCTTCTTCTTCTCTTATACTTATACCTTTTCAGGTGTCGGATGTTGGTTCCGGTTCTTCTACCCACTTTTTCCACTCTTTTCTGTCTCTCGCCATTGCTTTCATTTCTTCTCAGTTTTATCCCTTTCTTTCCTCCAGTTCTCTTATCTGATCAACCCATCGTCTCCTAGGTCTTCCTCTTGTTCTGTTTTTTGAGTAACCGGTCTCCATTATTTTTCTGGTGGTTCTATTTGTCTTTATCCTTACTATATGTCTGTACCAGTTCAGTTGTATTTTCTAATTTTCCTCGCTATTGGTTCTTGGTTTGTTATTTTCCTGATGTCCTCGTTCTTGATCCTATCCCATTTTGTTGTCACCGCTATTCTTCTTAGATGTTTCATCTCCATTGCATTTATTCTGGACTCATCTTTCTTCCTAAATGTTCAGTTTTCACATGCATATGTTATTATTGGCAATGTTAATGTATTGTAAATTTGCATTTTTGTCTCCATATCAATATCGCTGTGTCCGAGGATTGTCTTATTTAATGAGTAGTATATTCTTGTCGATTTGTTTTGTCTGTTTATTAATTCTCTGTCCATTTTCCCATCTTCTGTCAATATGCTTCCCAGATAGTCATAAGTCGTTACTCTCTCTAGTGTCTTATCTTTACATTCAATTTCCCTATTAACTTTATCATCCAGATTTTCATTAACAATCATTACCTTAGTCTTATTTAGGTTAACCTCCATTTCACCTTTTCTATTTCCTTTGTCCAGATATTCATTAGTTTTTGTGTTCTTCTTCTGGAATTTCCTATGAGGACCACATCATCTGCATATAACAAGCTACTCACTTTTACCGGTTCTAGTTTGTTGTATCCAATTATTGTGTCAAGTTGTTCAGATTGTGTTTTTATACGTTTAACTATTCTGTCCATCATTATCACGAATAGGAGTGGGCTCAGACTATCTCCGTGTTTTATTCCTTTCTTTATTTCGAATTCTTCCGATTTTTGCCCTGCGATTTGTATCTTAAATTTTACTGTCTCACATGTGCTTGTAATGGCCTCTAGCAGGTCTTTAGGTATTTTCATTTCTTTTAGAGCTTCACATACCTTTCTTCTGTCTATCGTATCAAATGCTGATTTCAGATCGATAAAAACTAGAAACAATTCTTTCCCTTCTTCAAGTTTTCTTTCTATTATGTTCTTTATTATATAGGAGTATATGGTATGTATATTGTCGTGCGTTTGTCTCTCTGGTATGAATACTGCCTGCTCTTCTTCTAGGTTTTGTTCTACATATTCTCTTAGTCGCTTTTCTAGTATTCGTCTGTATAATTTGTAGGTCGTTTGTGCTAAACATATAGGTCTATAGTTTTAGCATTGAGTCTGTTCTCCTTTCTTGTAGATTGGTATCATCAGATTGTTTTCCCATTCCCTTGGTATTTCCTTTTTATTCTATATTGCTTTACACATCTCCCATATCCATTTTTTTTCCTTCCTGTCCTAGCCATTTGATCATTTCAGGTAATATACCATGCTGTCCACCTGCTTTCCCTACCTTGATTTTTTGTATAGCTTGTTCCACTTCTTCTTCTGTTATTTCTTGTTGTTGGTCTAGTCCTTCTGTATTTACCCCTATTTCTAGTCTTCTACTCTTGTATGTATTTGATTATTCTTATCTCTTAATGTTTTTATTTCCTTCCTCTTAGTTCCTCTCAGTCTGTTTATTCTAGTCCAAAATTTGCTATTATCCAGTTTATGTGATTGAGATAGCCGCTCTCCAAAATCCCTCCATTATTTCTTTTTCTCTTCCTTTATGGCTGTCTTTACTAGGTTCCTCTTCCTATTGTAATTTGCTCTATCCTCCATTGTTTTTGTTTGTATATACTTTTTCCAAGCACTCTTCTGTTTTACCATATTCTTAATTTTATCGCTCCACCTATTCGTTCTCTTTATATGTTTATTAAACTTTCGTCTTCCGCATACTTTTTCTGCTATTGTTGTTATTGTATCTTTAAAGGCCAACCATCTCTCTTCTATGGTCCATTCTGTTTTGTCAGTGTTCTATTCAGTCTTCTGAATATTTTATCTGTTTCTAGTTCATATTTGTTCTTGTTTTCTTTCGTGGCAAGTTTATGTATTACTATGGTGTTGTACTCCTTTGCCTCATCTTCCCACGTAAATTCTAATCGGCAGTTCGCTACTACTAGTCGGTGATTTCCCGCTTCTACTTCTTTCCTTGTCTCCACATTTTGTATTATTCCTGTTAGGTTTTGCGTATGTACTATACAGTCTATCAGACTTTTGGCTTTCCGTTCTTGTGCTAAAAAAGTGTATTTGTCCTCTAGGTTCTGATACCACATTGTATTTCCTATAATCAAGTCGTTTCTCCTACAGAAATCTATCATCTTTATCCCATTCCTATTTATTACATCTTCCCCATGTTTTCCCATACATACCATTCCTCTGGTTAGATCTCTGCCCACTCTACTATTCCAATCTCCCATTATTATCGTTGTCTCATTTTCTTCTCTCACTTCATCTAATTCTCTTTGGAAAATTGGATAGAAATCACCCATTTCTTCTTCTGCTGTTCCTTCCACGGGTCCATAGATCTGTATGATATTTATAGTTTCTGTTTCCTTAATTTCTAGAGTTATCATCATTATTCTTGAGTTAAATGCTTTATATTTTATATTTAGAAATACTTGAAAAACCTTAAACAATCCTGTGCGCGTTTCTTAGAATACGATTCTAACTTTCTAGACAACAGCAACGACAACATTTCGAAAATCTGCTCGGCTGCCAGTAAGATCGTTGATTCTGTGCCAACATATTCAATTTTTTTTATTAAATCGTATCTGGACAACAGTTGACCATCAAACTTAGACACCATATCCCGGCGGTTAGATGGAAAACTGACCAGCCTTAGAACAATCAGAAGCCGTCAGGTTCTGTATTGCCAATTATTACAGACCTTATAACTTATTTTCGGAATATTTTTACGTACATAGTTTCAGTTTATATTAAAATTTCAACACGAGCATTTTTTTAAATTTTCCAACTTGTCAAGAGAATATTCCAATTAACTTTTTGCATACAATTTTAACTGGAAGATTAAAATTATGGTACATTACACATTCCTATTAATTACGACATACTTCTAAAACCTTTCTTTTCTATTTTACTAATGCGTATATTAGACACGAAAAGTTATCGTATTTTCCACTACACTCCAAAAAGGAAACACTCATTATTCTTTTTTAAGCCCACTCTGCTTACCAGCTATACACAACAAATTTCAATTAATTTTCTTTATCTTTTGCGTCGTTTCTAGAGGAAATGGTGTGTTTTTACCAATAGTTTCCTCTTTCACCATAATAACGGCGGTAGCAGATATAACGAAAGATTTCATAAGCGAGGAAGATGCTGGAAGCGGTTCAATAGACAAAAGCTTAAGCAGAAGGGAAAACCGAATAGCGTTCTTCAAGAATGCCTGATATAATCGTGCTTGAGTGATTCAGCGGAAATACAACATAAAATAACTGAAACTGAAAGGATAAACGTCCTGCGCAAGAATATACAGTCTCTCGAAAATATAATCAAGAGCAGCTTTCGATTATAGCTCCTAAAACTAGAATATTCATTATATGGTGTTGTTCCGGTGTTGTTCCCCAACATCGTCTATTTATGTATGTATTTTTTTGTTCACGGAAAACAGGAAATTTTCAATTACTATGCACTACACAGTCTTTCATAAGAGGAACATCAATTTCGTACATTATTGTATTTGTACGATGTAACTTGTATCTCACGCAACGAAACGCAGTCAAGTTAATTTGTGGGAACGGTATAAGATAGTAGTAAACTTACCACGTCCTTTCATCGCCTTTAAGGATGATACTATTAGTACAGGAGCACTCCAGATCAGGCTACCCAACCAGACCATAACGATCATCTTGTAGGCGTGAAATTGAGTCTGCCATCGACGGGACTTCAAGGGTCGACAGATAGCGAAGTAGCGCTCTAGGGATATGGCGACTAATGTCCAAACTGCTACTGACACCGACACGGCTGAAAGATAAGTAGGTGTTAATAAAAAGAAAATGTGGTGCTAATAAATAAGCTGGTATTTATTTTCAACCGAAATATTAGGTACATATGTATATATTTTCTTAATTTTAATAATAGGAACCGTAGAGTAAATAATTGATTTGTCTAGCAAAAATAAAGTTGTAAGTTTATTGGAAAACTCTTACCTTACTTCATTAAGAAAATATATATTCATGTACCCCAGAAAGGTAGGAAATTACTCCTCATTAAATGCTTTACTAAATCAATAAATATAGTTTAAGTTTGGTGCTAGTTTTACTATGGAACGTAAACCTTTCTTTAACAGCAACTTCAGGCCATTATTATCAAGTTACACCATCACAATGTATCAGTTATTTTAACAACGTTCACCAAAGCTTATGCTTCGTGGAAATTCATAATACAGGTATATACCCCGTCAAAATTCTTGGAGCTGTTTAATGAATTAAAAAAAATTGTACAAGCGGCACAAGTATTGTTTTCAATGTGGATGGAAGCATCTGTAAAGGATTCAGACAACAAGAAAGGCTTGCTTTTGCCACAGAAGTTTCTTCTCATATAGGCACAGTAAAGGTCTTATATTGGTTCAGAAAAAGCAGAAATATAATTATCCATGATTATAATTATGATTATATTAATAGGTAACAAATACGGTGTAGACATATGATGAAAATTTTATCTACAATAATTTTATCAAACATGATCCAAACTCACTACCAGAGATTTAATAAAAGCCTAAATGACAATTAAAATTATCAATTCCATCATTTATAAATAGAATTCACCTGCCGAAGGTGGCCAAACATTTTAAAGAGACTAACCGGTTCGATAAATAAAACAGTCTGGGTCTGTGATGTTGCACTAAACTTACAATTATTAACAAGCTAATCAACTATCGCTATATATGATATGATTCATGCATTTCATCAAATGACTTGTATTCTTCTGCAATCTAGAGTCAACAATTATGCGTTACAATATCGTTAATATTGAAAGAAATACATTTCTATCAAGCATATGTCCCGTCATCTAATGAGTGAGCCATCCGTGTCCTAGATCTTCCTGTGAAATATGAAATTCAAACAAAATACATATTTTGGGCCGAAAAGGTTAGGTTATTTGTGTAATTAAATTTGAAACGACAATCTCGAAACGTGAGAACTCTGACGTCTTCATAAAGTTCCTGGTCCCTGGAGGAACTTTTTTGAGCTGCCCTTTTAAAACTTTTCTCATTTTCTTTTCTGCTTGCTGCGGATAATTCTGAATTTAGATTTAAGTTAAGTCCGAAACAGATATTAAATTTACTAAAATTATTAATTGAAGAGCTGGAATGACAATTTTCTCTGGAGAGGGCGCAAAGACGTCAGCTTTAAAAATGGTTATTAAAAAATTATTCTTCTTCAGCAGAAGTTTTTTGTTAATTATTCATTCTTCCAATATTATTATGCTTGCACAAGCATCGCTTTCAGATGATTCCCCATTGTGTGCCATGTTCACGACGTTTAATATATTGCCTAGGTTAATTTACTGCATTTTCTTCTCAATTCTCCCTTTTACAAATTTTTTTTTGCGCATGCTGGAGACTAGCCATTGAGGTACAACTACCCTTACAAATAGTATACGCTTATAGCATGCCAAAACATTCCAAATGAATATTTCGCAAAAACAATTTAACGCAGATGAACTTAAGTTGTTACGAAACTATTAGAGACCTAGAAAGCTTCGAGTTAGTAAAATAATGAAAGAGAGAAAACAATTCGCTAGAGAGTGCATAAAAGAAGTAGCGAATTTTTTGAGATGTAGTTTAGAATAATAAAAGTAAAATTGAACTACTCAGCTCCAACTGGATAAGTACGATATCACGTCAATAAGCACGTCAAAACACTACGATTGAATGTATGTGGAGACAACGTTTTAGCATTTAGTCTGTTAAAAAAAAACATTTGAGAGTGGCCGTTGCAATTTTGCAAAATAATATAAATTCTTACCCAGGGAAAATAAATTTAAATGACTTCAACTTCGTAGACAGACATGAACAGTCCGTCTGGATGATCGCGACAGCTTGTTCATAAACTGTTTCATCTATTCTAATTTAATATGGGGGATAGTGTTAATATATACAAGGCGTCTGTAAAAGATCTTTACACGCGCCTACCACATATTCCTTAAACCAAAATAAGCCGATTTCGGTAAACTTATCTTGGTCCAAAGTCGCTTAGTTTGGGCACTATGCGGCCCTGAATTTAAAATTTTGGAATCGCTTTTTGTTATTATAAATTTAAAACGGCTTCCGCGATTTTGATAAAATTTGGCATGGTCAGTTAGTATTGTAGGAGGAATGTTTTGAGAAAATTTCAATTCATGGTGTCTGTAGTAGAGAGACGAAACAACTTTTATTCGATAGGTTATTCAAAAGCGATCAAATTATGTCTCTTCTAAAATGTTCTTATTTTTATTCGTTTTCGAGAAAAAAACGAGAAAGAGAGCTTATGGTTGTGCGTTCGATAAAAACATAAGGTAATCCAGTCGCCTATGATTTCTAACATAAACAAATGAATTTTGCATGGCTAAATCTACTCTTCAAATAAAGACTACAGGTAAAAGTAAAATTTCACGGTTTTGAAGATTCTGGGTAACTTATTTACTATAAAAACGGTATTCTTTAAAAAAATTGATTACTCTAATGGTTTTTGTATTTTAATAATTCGCATTAAGTTAGCAACATTAGCAACAGGTGTCTTATAAACCACGGACTTAAGATGTCCCCATAAAAAAAAATCAGCCCGAGTTAAGTCTGGAGAACGTGGTGGCCAATTTACAGGAGCGTCATTATCTCTACCTATCCATTTGTTTGGGTATAGGTACATGATTTAGGTAGTTTCGAATATCTACTGAAAAGTGTGGTGGAGCTCCATCGTGTATGTACAACATATTTCTCCGAAGTTGTAGAGGTAAATAGTCTAACAAATCTGGCAATGTATTTTGTAGAAATTGCAAGTAGATATCTCCCGTGAATCTTTGTGCAAGGAAAGCAGGACCAACAATACAATTACCAATTATTTCAATCCACACATTAAGTTTAAATTTTGTTTGTTGTGGAAATTAGTTACCCCTCTTCTTGTGAAACAAGCTTCATCCGTAAACAAAGTGGAGTTGCCAAAGTTTAAATCTGCTTCTCTTTGCCCATTAACAAAGAGACAAAAATCCAGGCGCATTTCAGGATCATGTTCTAAAAGATCTTGAACTGCTATTTTATAGTATGGATATAGCAACTGTTCTCTAATTACTGCGCGAACGACGTCTTTACATATTCCTAGTTCCCTACCTATTCGTCTAGTACTTATTTCTGGATCTTCTTCAATACCTTCTAAAATTTATTCTTCAATTTCGGAGAGCCCTATAAAACGCTACCTTTCATAGTCAGCGGTTGCAGGAGCAAAACGACCGGTGTCCCGAAGACGTTGCTCAACGGCAGCAAACTTTGGATGACTTGGTACTCGACGATTTCAATAATTAATTAAATACCAATTTATTCCGGAACATATAATATTATGTTTTCGTTAATGGGACGTCTTCAGTGGAAGAAATTGACATTTAATATGTGTCAAAATACTAATATAATATAAATGTCAATTTTTTCCACTGAAGAAGTTTTTTTAACGAAAACATAGTATATGTTCTGAAATAAATTGGTATTAAATTAATTGTTGCTTTATTGGCCTACAAGTGGAAATATTCTCGAGTATTTCTTGCAAAAATAACCAAAAAAATCCAAATACCAATAGCATATTGGTATATTCTGCATTGGTGTGTGGTAAGGCACAAAAATCACAAAAAGTTAAGCTTTCTAAATAATTATTAGAGCACTTAACCACTTTTCAATTCTGATATTTTAGATTTGACACTAATGTTATTTAACCGTGCAAAATTCATTTGCTTATGATAGAAATTACTGACTGGATTACCTTATGTTTTTTCGAACGCACAACCATAAGCTCTTTTTCTCGTTTTTTTCTCGAAAACGAATAAAAATAAGAACATTTTACAAGGACATAATTTCGTTTTTGAATACTCTATCGAATAAAAATTATTTCGTGTTTCTACTACAGGCAGCAAAAAAATTGTGTTAATCTTCATAATGGAAATGCGTGTTTCATTCACTTCCGGTACTAATATTTTCTTGAAATTTTTTCAAACCATTCGTCCAATAATACTAACTGATCATGCAAATCTTATCAAAATCGCTTAAGCCGTTTTGAATTTATAATAAAAAAATGATTTCAAAATTTTAACTTCAAGGCCACGAAACGCCCAAACTAAGCGACTTTGGACAAAGATAAGTTTACTTAAAACGACTTATTTTGGTCTAAGAAATATGTGGTAGGCACGTATAAAGGCCTTTTACAGACACCTTGTATAATTACCCATGGATTGCTTTAAATACGTATGAAGGTTACACAAAGATATTTTTAAATTTTATTATACGTAGTAGGCTCGCAAGTACATAACTCAATTTTTACCTCACCGTAAAAATTTGTCTGAACCAACAATGGATAGTTTACTAATGATGCAACACTATATTGCAGTTTTACATTAGATGTAAAAAGAAGAAAGAACAACCTACACTATTTTATTCATAATCGTATCCCTTACGATATGGACAAACTGATAGAATAGACGAGAATATGGCATTTTATCTTAAAACAATGTTCCTCGTGAAACAAGAATGCACACTATGCTTGCAACACACTGGACGGCCATCAACGTTCATGTCCCAAACTTCCACGAAGCTATGAACTCACGAATTTTCCAGTACATTTATTGCATCCGTGTCTGGTATCTTTTTAAGTTTCTTACGAGTTTGTCGTATTTATTTCGAAAATAAATGGTAGTATTTACTTCTTTATGTTAGTCTCTAGTCTGAGATAGAAATGTGTACGTATTTGTAAAATGCACAATATACGGTTATAAAAATATTAACAGTAAAATCTTCTGTATGCAGGAAAAGGTTCTTCAATGTTTTTTTTTAATTGCACTGAGTAAAGGATTAATTCAAGTCGCCATCTAATTTTCTACGGACATTTAACTTTTTTAAGAGCGGCTAAGTATTTATTTATCTTAAAAACCGTAGGTGACATACTAAAAATTTATCAAGGTATTCTGTTCAGTTTCATTCAGTCTACACTACATTATAATTATGGCACTCAAACCACTTACACCCTGTACATGGTTTTGATTGTATACATATCAGAGACATGTTTAAATGAAGGAAATAAAACTTAATAATATAATTATTACTAAGTTAGTAGTAATAGTAGCTAGTAATTGTAACAGCTGTTAATTGTATTCTAACAGAGAATGGTAGCTCTAGAGAGCCTAGACCACTAGAAAGGATGCCAAACGCCATCCCTGAGTTAATTCGAACTCGGACCCAGCGGACTCCCACTTCCAGTAATCACTCGTCTTTAGTACTTCACCTATCAACGTGTCGTATGTTGTAACCCAACTGATCCAAAGAATACAAAAACGGTAGACGAAGCAATACTACCAGCTTAATTACATTAGCCGACACAACTTTTATACCTGACTTAACAAGCTTCAATTATAGTATTTTACATTGTTTTAAACAAAAGAGCTGTATTCTAACATAGGGTATCACCTCACGTTTTAAAAATGTCTAGTAAATTAGTCGTCGTGGAATAGACTAAAGTGGAAACTTATGAAACAATACACGCAGATATGAAGGTTGCAGCCTGCAGAGTGATTTATTGTAAAATTGTTTACACGGTCTGACAAGAAGTAACGAAAATGTGTCTTAATTGTCACTTATTTAAGAAAGTTTGTAGCAGTAATCCACAAGTTGTGTTAGGTGTGATTTTTAAAAGTGGCCAAATGTGGAAGAGGTCTTAAAAATTCTCCGGACAGTTTTTGTAATGTTTGTGGATTATATATGTTACAAAATCGCAAAAGAGGCATTTAAGTGAATTAATTCAAAGATGTTACGAACAACAGTTTGACTTCAGAATTAAAAATCAAAACAAAACATGGGTAGGTATCACATATGTATATGCTGTATTTCGTTTTACATATGTCAAATTAACTCAGAAGAACAAAAACAGGAATTCTACTGAAGTCCTATCACAAAGTCCTGAACCAACAAATCTGTCTTGTAAGAATCGAAAGGAGTAAACACAAAATAACATATCCAGATATTTCATCTGTAAGCAAACCTCTGAAAAGAAGAAAAAGAAGAGAAAGATATAAAGATCTTTTACTTTCTATACTACAAGAATTTCTGTATTGAAGAAACGTCATAACAAATTCAATTATTTTTACAGAGTCGAAAGAAATGTCTGTTACTGCACTGATGTAAATGGACTTTTGTATGAAATGAGTATTGAATATATGTAGCTCTGCTGAATGGCAATTGTTTATCGACTCGTAGTCCCAAAGCCGATTCCTTTTATAATAGTGACTCGAAACCATCAATTTCATTGGCTCATTCTACAAACACCAACTATATTAAATCTCGTTAAACATTTAAGTCATGTTTGTTCCTGTAAAATTTAATATAAAATTTGAGCCGCTAGTAGATTCTAATTGTCACTCTCGCTCCTACGCCTTCTCCCCCCCCCATTAAATTAGGATTGATTTAACAGTTTGCGAAAACACTAGAAAAAGCAGGCAATTTTTTTAAATACCTACATAAAGGATAAGTGTCCAAAACTATCTGATGCAAAAGTTCTCGAAGGAATATTTTTTAGTCTACAAATTAGTAACCCTTTCAAAGATGAAAATTTTGGCGTACTATGAATGAATTCGAGCTGCCAGCATGGATTTATTTTTGTGGAAAATCAAAAGGGTGAAAACTACCAAAATATCGAAGCTAATTTGCTAGAAAGCTATAAAAATGTAGGTTGTCGAAAGATTATTTTTGCAGTTACATTTAAATTTCTTTCCTGTGAGTTTTGGAAAGGTGAACAGCAGGAAAGGTTACATCAAGATATTGCAGAAATAGGAAATGCGATGGGTTCTCTTTAGAGACGGTAACAGCCAAGATTTTTGTACTTATCTACCTTTCTTATAAGTTTTGTTTAACAAAATTTGTAAATAAATTCTAACACATATTATATTAAATTATTACTATTATAATAAAAATTAATAGAAGAAGATAATGTCTTACGCATCGATTTAAATTATTGTACCAACTTCTATCTTAAAGCTTATTCATCGTATCCAAAAATCATTCTTTCGATCTCAAGCAAACAATCTTCATCTAATTTTATTGGTAATTTCGAATTCGAACAACATCAACACTAATTTAATAGTTTCCTTCCCACTCTATTGATTTACTAGCTATAGCCAGTTTCATTCGCAATTCCATTAAAATCGCTTGTAACCTAAAATAGTTTGTATAGCTACTGTACATGCACAGAATCTTATAAAGAAAATTCTCGCAGATTGGAATTGTTTCGGCATCCACACCCGCGTTCTTTCTCTACTTTTACACGGGAAGCATTCTAATAAAATTGCGAGATACATTCATTTAAGTGCGATGCCTGCTCGATATCGTTCTTTTTCCTATGCGACAAACTTCTGTTTTTTACATCGATGTCGAGTAAAAGTAGAAAATAGCATTTCCAGGGGACGTACAGCTGCATTTTCCTGTTATTGCTCCTTATTCGAATTTTAAGATCTATCGTACTTGCGACGCAACTGATCCACCTTGAACAATGTTAGGAGAGAAGCAAGATTTACAGGCGTATTGGATGTCTAAACACTTCTTTATATTTTCTTTGAGAATTGGCAATATATTTTTTGATTCTTTATAAATTAAAATAAATAGTTATCGGTATGGTTAAAATTCAGATTTAAATCTAGAAATAAATGTTGTGTAACCTTTTTAAAATTATAAGAAAACGAATTGTAAAATCGAAAATCTACATCTTGCTATCGACATCCCAATACTGCTTGCAATGTAAGCTCTGAATATGTTTCTTATAATAAATGTATTACAGAGCTGGATGGAACAACAACTAAAGGTGCTGTCTTATTTTCCTCACTGCCACGCCAGAACCAGTTCTCGATCAAGGATTGTATTACATATGTCAATATATTGCTTGCAGAGGGTTCAAAGACGTTGTCTAAGATATTTTTAACACAATCAAAGCAATTCCCTGTGGTAACAACAGAATTTATTATAATGTTAGCAGTCATATATGTATGTTGGATTTCATTCTTGTAGTCTAACGAATATTATGTCTGCATTAGTCTTTCTATTTTTATCTTAATATCAGAAATTATTAATAATTTATTACGTAATATGATTCAGGATATTAATTTTATTAACCCCCTCTTATATAGGGGGAGACAATTAATAATTCCATGAATTGATACTGAATGATATATGAGGATAAAACAACTTTCGTAATTAATTTGGGTACATAACAGATTTTTTCAGTAATAAAAATCTTTCTCGGCAAGGAACATTACTTTTAAAAGTACGCCCTGCTATGCTACTATGCTAGTCGACAATTAATTGCACCGCTAGTACTATTCCGAAAGAAGTGATGGAGCCGATTAAATTCAAGGTAGTTTTATCTGCAATCTATTTCAGGAAACCAACTTCAATCTTTTACAGTAGACATAAAGATTCAGCTAAAAATAACAAATTGGATCTGAATAATGAAAGTCTAAAACTATCAATTCAATTCTAGGTAGCAATATTTTCTAAACTCGCCAAAGTTACTCGTTTCAGAGTTTAAGACTGCACAGGAAAATTAATGTCTACTTTCACAGTATCATAGCGGTAGATGTGGAACCGTTGTTGATTTTAAATTGTCAATTGTGCAATAAATTTGTAACACACCATTAATGGAATATAAAATTGAGATACTATAATTACAAGAAAACATAAGATTCAGGGTACTCAGCAATGCAAAGCTATTGATCATCATGTTTTACAATTTGGTTTGATTTTGGTTCTGCGACAATAAAAGTCAAAACTTTGCTACAAAAATTATCTCTCTGGATGAAGTTTAAGTTTGAATAGATGAAAGATTCAAGTCTTCCAAGAATTACCTCTACAGAGTCCACTGTTCTCGTAAAATTTCAAAAACTTAACATGGAGAGCAACTTCCTACTGGAGGGGGAATTTGACGTTTTAGAAAGCTTAGCAGCTGAACTTTAGGTCCATCGACTCACGAAGAAAGTTTGCAATGCGCTGAGACATTGTCACGTCACTTCTTAGATTGGTCCCAATTTGTGAGCATTAGATTGGAGGGGTAATGCTGTTTCAACCAGACTAAGTTTGCAAAATTGGGTTCAACAGAACCGAAGTTATAAGCGTTTCTTCATAACAAAGTTTCCCCTCCGCCTCTACGCTTATTTGACAAAATACAAGAAAGTTGTGCTATGTAAATTATGCAAAATTTTCAGTAGATTCCGATTTTCATGTTTATGATAGACCTTAAGTTGGTAAATTTTGCGGATAATAAGAATTACAATTTTTGGTGATCAGTTATGCCCTCTAGCGGTCATCCTACGCTTTTCTAAATAATTTCCAAATGTTTCTCGGGGTCACTTTAGTCAATAATATTTTTTCCCAATGCTGTACTGTAAACCCTTCCTGAGATATGGCCGAGCGACATTCTTAGTTAGCCACCTGCTACACTTGTGTTCCTCATGTGTTCGCCCATGTGTTTAATTTGATGAGACACGATCCACTGCTTTTCAGAATTAGTTCGTTTGGCATCGAACCAAACATGATGAGCAGTGATTCTATTCTATCTCTACGATATAATATTCACATAAACACCTTCGACTCCCTCTCCAACTGTACGGGCATTTCAATTTGTGTTCCCTAAGTTTCATTATTTCGGCCTAGATTGACTCTTTTGTAGTATTTTTTATATCTCAGATTTTTCCAATCTAATTTCGCTCCGGCTTCTCTCACGTCCCACTTCCGTGCTTCCCCTCGTTCTGGAAGAATTATTTGAACCTAAAAATTAAGTTCCTGATCCATACGGTGTTTCTCGGACTGATTCTAACTTACCTGAACTAGCACCACTAAATCGTAAGTAAAATGCTCCAATTTTCTCCAGAAAAAGGTGTTGTGTAGGATAGTCGTTGTACTCTGGTTGGTGAGCAACCCTCAGATTCACCATGACTTAAACCTCTGAGGGATTTTGTGATAACGCTGACCAGAAGAACTCTCAAAAGGCCCTACTAGTCGAAGAATCCGCTGATTCGCCGTCGTAATACTTTGAACCCGGCACACCTGTATGCAGAATCTTGGAGACGGACAGCTGACAGCCGGGGAAGATCTCATCGTCCGCTCATCATATTGCAAGTAAAGTTTGCAAGGCTAAGCGACCTTCCGTCCAGCTTTAGATAAAATTGGACCCTTAAAATGTAGCCAATGTATTACAGTATTTTGGCAAGATGGCACTCAGATAAATCCAAATTTGAACTATAAGGGAAATCATCAAAGACACCCTATTTGAATTGACTCTAAATGTCTTGTGTTTGAAAAGCGCTACGAGCTTTAGATCCAGGGGTCTTTTGAATAAAGAGCACTAGGAAGCTGACCGTCACCATGCCAGAACACAACGCCAACAGCGAAGAAGCAAAGTCTTTCTTTGTTAAATCAAGGTATTCTACAATACTATCCTCAACTCTTTTCCAGTTATATTCTCTGGTGGACCAAATAGGTTCCCATTTCATTCTTTAGTTTTATTACGTCTCAAAGGCAAAAACTTCAGTGTCATAGATTTCGGCAGGAAACCTTCGTTCTATTGAAATTTATTTTAACTTGTTTAGTGAGAGGTTGGATGATGTAACACAAGGATTTGTATTCTAGCCCTTAAATTTCAGTATTTATATATGTTCTAACGTTACTGCTGAAAATATACTGTTCGCTGATGGTACCATGTTATAGCTAAAGTGTAATGTCTTCCTCGCTATTTATTTTTTTTTTGGGAAAAAGGTATAGTAAGATAAAGAAGGGCCAAAATCCTCCTTTTCACTTTTTTTCTTTGCCAGAGAAAGGAAAGTTGTATTTTGACGTTTTTGTTGGTAGTTTTATAATACAAAGGAAGAATAGTTTATGTCTATCCACATAACAAAGGTAAACCCTGCATTTTATTTGACTGCCATATCCACTCATTGTCCTTGCGTATCTTAACGAGACGACCGTGGAAACATTCCGTCACTTCTATCTAGATCATTAACATTCACTGGATGTTTTACAGTAGTATGTAACTGTAATAAACGTAATAAATTCTTCACTTCGCTCCAGATCTCCCAAAACAATTTTTCTATTAATTAAACTTTACGCGCACAAAGCTACATCTCAATTAACCCTTGCGATTACTTTCATTTCAAGTCGGCTAGAGAGGATGATGTCAAATTGTACCTAAACATACAAAGCTGTTCACACCAGGCCTATATTTTCAGATTACATCGGCTAGAGGAAACAAATGCGTTCCATTAGCGAGTATATCTGACTATTATCCGCGGGTAGAAACATAAAACCCACGAGAGAAATGTGCAACATTGACAAAGGGGAAAGACGATGTTTTTATCCAAGAATGAATATTGATGTCAAACACGTTGCTGGAGTAAGCCGAGGTATAAGGCGTCGCATGAATATAAGAATCGCTTTGTTTTAAAAATATCCAGCCATGCACAATCATTGTATGTGGTTGTTTATTTGTGTGCTTTCGTATATATAAAAAAAAAACAACAACAGTGAGAGGTACACACGTTATAATTTATATAGAAGGATAAAATAGAATTAGTGTTTATCTTAGGCGGATCATCGTTTAGATGTTTATTGATAATCCATATGTCATACTGATCGCTCATATATTTAGTTAGTGTTCAGATAATTTAAATAAATGTACTAAACATTTCTGCATACAAATATACAATATTTCACGAGGACTGCGTTCGTCATATATTTAGTCGCCCGAAGCGAAATTCGATTCAAGTTACTGTCGTAAAAATTCCAATTCGTAGTAGCGACTCCGTATCTCCGTAACTGAAAGCGCGATATTGCGAGTACCAGTTAAGAACCTCCCACCAATCAGACTGCCGTAATACCGGCCTATACAATATACTCTCTCAACTTAAAGTTGAAGGTATTCTATTAACTTATATCGAATGTAAATAACAATCTTAATCACTGAAGGAATTAATAATGTTGGGTAACTTCTATTGAGTGGTTGCAGTTCTCGCTGTCGATAATATCAACAACGGATGCCTCTACAAATATGTACAATCAAACGCTTCGAAAAGGACGTGGTTTGAAAATTAAGGTCTTGCAATTAATTACAGCTTTAATTAAAAAAATCTGGTGCAAACTCTGCGAAGTAAAATGTGTTTTTACTTCGCAGACTTGTTATTGACAATAGATAGATATACATATATCAACAAAGATAGTCGATGCCGGTCTTATCAAATTAAAAAACATCTGTTAATATACAGAGTGTTAAAATTGTACGATGAACTTTGAGGGAGAATAGTATAACTCAAGAAAAATATAGAAAAACAGAAGGCATCCAAATCGATGGTTTCAAAGCTATGAAACATTTTGCAAGAAGTCAAATACACTATTTAGAGTGTCCTGCAATCATTTTACAACAGTCTCAACTGTGTCACAAAGATCTTCAAATGGTTTTAGAAACCTCTTAATTGTCTTGAATCCGGTAGCATTGCTTGTACAGGATCTGGAGTCTGACAAGTTTCCGTCCCAACAAGACACAAGACATTTTTGCCTCAAATATATTTTTACTTTTCTACATAGTTGTACTTGTACGTATACACAATTCTCCCGACGATGCTTCCAGCTCTTCAACCGGTCCAAATAATACTCGGCATCTATCCTATCAAAATCACTGTTCACGAAGGTGATGGCCTCCTCGTTTGACGAAAATCTCTGTCCTCCGAGCGAAATTAGGAAACAAAAAGAAGTGGCTCGGGGTTAGATCTGGTGAGTAAGGAGGGTGGTTAAGCAGTTCAGTTGCTGGATTTTCGCCTTGGCCTGAGGTGTGAAACGACGCATTGTCTTGGTGAAACACATTTTGTTTCTGAAACTTGATGTTAGCCAATCTCCTGCTCCTACTTCTTCACCAGAAACGAATAAGACAGTACGACTTTGTCTTCTGATTCATGTATAAGGCCTGAATCATGTCGGGCGGTCTTTTTTGCCCATGGTACTCACCATCAAAACCATTTAACTGTCGCGGTAAATTTAAATTTATATCAGAATCGTTTAGACTAGTTTCGTTATCCGAAGATTGTGAGAAGTCAGATATCTGAGCAATCACAGCTTTTCCAGGAAATATATATAGCCTAGTTCGTGCTTGTGTTCACAGATAATTGTTTTGATTGTTAGTATCATCAATCTTTCAATTCCTGAAATAATACTTGTAGGCCAATAAAACAACAATTAATTAAATACCAATTTATTCCAACATATAACATTATGTTTTCGTTAATAAGACTTCTGCAG
The DNA here is from genome assembly GCA_023690525.1 of Holotrichia oblita. NCBI lineage: Eukaryota > Metazoa > Arthropoda > Insecta > Coleoptera > Scarabaeidae > Holotrichia > Holotrichia oblita. Next base: position 123,254,110 of record CM043018.1, read on the forward strand.
TGGAAGAAATTGACATATGTGTTAAAATACTAATAATATAAATGGCTAAAACTTTATGAAAATGCAATAGTATATATAGTAAAGAATTTTACCTTGTAATTATGTTGTAAATGAATGAAATCAGGTTTATGACTTGATGGGGTAAACAGGTGGTTGCAAACAAATTTTAAAATTACAATACAATAAATGTTTATTATACCAGATGTGTAAGGTTACAATGGAAGAATTTACCTCAAGAGTAGGACAAAACAACATTTACCAGTTCATCTTGAAATATCACAGACAAACTTCAGCTCATTATTTATCTATACTTATTAAAAAATGGACCAGAAGAGGAAACGAACTGGAAAAGTAAATGCAGCACAACACGCTATCTATGTGGAATATATGAAAAGCAGCCCTGCTCTCCGTACAAACAAATTCAGTGCAGATAATCCTAATGCTATTGACGAAGTATGGGATACTTTAGTATTGGCTTTGAATTCTTGTGCTTGTGGTCCAGAGAAAACAAAGGAGCAATGGAAAAAAAGTATATTTGTTATTATTTATTCGTAGTAGTTTCTTACATTAAATATTATATTATGTTGTAGACATTTGCAGATTGGAAGAGCGCAACAAAAAAGAAAGCTCGACTAGAGCATAGTTATGGTTTGAAGACTGGACGGGGTCCTTCCTCATCAAAGCACTGAACAGGACTGGAGGAAGAATTATTAAATGTGATTGGCAAAATGGTCATTGAGGGGGCCCCAAGACTGATGGAGGCAGGGTTGAACGGTAATCATTTTAAAAATGAGCTGAATCCAGTTCCTAGTACATCCAAGGTACACGAATTACCAATCAGATTGACACTGACAGCAAAGCAAACGAGATCAGTGTAAGTTTTTTTTTAATTTATAGTATTACACTTTCTTTATTACTCCTTTTTTAAAAATTTTATTAGGAGCACATGTATATACTATATGTGCTTTATAAATTATATTTATTTCTTTTATAAAATTATAACGACAGTTTGGATGTACCTGACGATGCAATTTTTAAAAACGTGAGTTTATTTTATTTAACTTTTATTATTTATAGTAAGGAACTACTTTCCAAAAATGTTAATGCCATACTTTGCAAAATGTTTTGTTACATGTAGCATTGTAATTGTTATTATTGTAGGAAAGAAAAAAAAAGGATCAGCTCTAGAAAATGTCATAGAAAAATATTCTAATTATCAAGAGAAGCAATTAGATATTTTAACAAACATCAGTTCCTCATTGGATCGATTCACATCTGCTATGAATCGATTTACGAATGCGAAGGAGTATGAAAATGTTTTAAGCAGGAAACATCTCTTCTTAAACTGAAGAAAATAGATCCTTCCTTAAACCTAAGCAGTGAGTCATCAGATTTTGAATTTGTTTAAGTGGTTTTAATTTAAATAAATTACATTTATTTTTAATATTGAATACAAAAATGAAGTACTTATACATTTTTTAAGATTTTTTCCAGAAAAATTGCATGTTTTCTTATAACTTAGGTAAGTGATAATGTGGTGGTACAAAATTAACTGAGGCACATTATATTTTTGCAATGATTTGTAATAGAAGTAAATATGTTTATGTAACAAAAAAGAATAAATGTACAAATGTTAGATATATTAATTTAATGCATTTTCAATAAATATCTGTCGTGCTTCTCTGCCTTTATTAAGCCAATTATTTTCTCTTACACCTTCTTCTACTGGTACCTCTTCATTATACAATGGCTCCTGTTCAGGCTCGGCAATATTACCGTGCATTGCAATAATATGAAAAATAACACATGCATAAATAATAATGTAACGTTCTGTGTCGTAATAGACATCGAAATCTTGTTTTGAGTAGTCCTATACAACGTTCGACCGTGTTCCTTACAGTGGCATGTCTTCGTGTATATCGAGCCTCTGGTGTATTTGGAGCTGCTTCAATAATCGGTGTAAACAGCCATGGTTGTAGTGGGTATCCAGAATCACCTAGTAGCCATGTAGATCTTACACCTCAAAATACAAAACAGTTTCACACGTATCCACTTTACAAATAATAATTACAACCTCCTTGATATTGTTCCTGCAGATGTTGAAATATCATTGACGTTGACCATACTGCAGCATCATGGACAGAACCCAGATATCGAGCATTGACTGCTATAATTTTCAAATTGGCATCACATACAAGCTGTACATTAATACTATAGTAACCCTTTCGATTAATATAAACTAATCCAGAAAAATTATTATTTTCTGCAAGTGGTGCTACAATAGCTGCATGAGTACAATCGATGCAGCCAATGACACCAGCAAAATGAAACTTCTCATAGAATCGCATTTTAGTCTCTTGCTTTTTGATCTCACTTACTGGAAATTGTACCCAGATATTTAATAGGTGGTGACACATTGCTGCAGAAACTATGCCTATTATTCGACTAACTGATGGTTGACTCAATCCAAATAAGAAACTTGAACCAACACATATTTTATATGATCCATGTGCATAGAAGAATAATGCTGCTAAAATTTTTAAAACTGCAGGTATCGCAGTTCTCCTTTGATATATGAGGTGATAATGTGTACCAAATTCCACGCTAATTCTGGGCTTAGTCGAAATAAATTTTTAAAATTTTGCTCCGGTAATTGGAAAGGATCGCTAGCATCTCTCCACCATATCAATTAAACATTTTTTTTATTTTACCTCAGTATAACCTTACCTTTCTTGCATTTGATCTTCCTGATTTGCTAATAAAAATAACATTAAATGATTATCCATTTTTGGGTTTTTTAACTAAATAATCCGCCAAATTCCGATAAAATTCAATAATTATTGTTGTATACTTCAATTCAATATGACACTTCACAGCGAACTCGTTATCTATCGTAACGAATTCGTTACGTACAGAATACCAGTTTTCGCCCGGTTACGATTATTAGATGGTATGCGCTCGAATATATGTTACGAAAGAGATACAGAATAGGGGTGTATATCGACTTCAGTACGGTCCATCTTCTGTACAAGCAATACATACAGGTACACTCGGTTGATTTAGAATCGACTCAAACTGCCATAAAACCCGTTAAAAGTATGCTTTATTGCGGGCCCCGAATGCAAAGCAGTAATAGTATGGTTAACTGTATGTAAATTACTACGTATGTAAATTACTCTCTATGTATATACAACATATTTTTCTATTAAATCCAGTTTCATATGCAAGGGAACATTTATAAATTCCTAAACCGATAATTTCTTAATGCGAGCTTAACATATGTATAGTTAAATCGCTATCGCATATAATTTCACTATAATTCTAAGTATTTATGTAATTAAGAAATTACATGAATAAGAACATGTATGGGGGCAAGATATCAAAGTCTATTACATATTAGAGTGGATTGAAAAACGCGTTTTTTTCTGCAATACAATTCTAATAACGCGGAAAACTTGCGCACAGGCGTCATTATAAATGAAAAAATATTAAAAAAATTTTTCTTCAAAATTTTAAATCGCGCAGAAGGCCTAAAGTTACCAAAAAAGTCAAAATACCGGTAAATTTAAAAAAAAATACATTTTCTGCTGTAATAGTGAAAAAAGTGTTTTTAAGAGTGTTCTTAACGCATACAAAAAATAATTAGACCCATTCTTGTTTTACTGAATTCGCGCAAAAGGTCTAAAGTTGCGGGTTGTATCACAAAAAAACGATATTTCATGATTTTCGACGATTTTTAACCATGTGCCAAAACCCATAAAAGTTTTATTTTTAATTTGTAATAATGTAAAAACCATTCAAAATAGTTTTCCCAATCCAGAAAAAATACTTTCAGACCTGTTATTCCTTAACTGTATTCGTGCAAAAGGTCTAAATTATAGTATAAGTTAAGTTATAGTCCCGTAAAAACGCAGTTTTCCATATCTGATGATTTATTTAACACATTAGGTTTGTAATAAGACTCTAACAAGTGATTTCCACATTTACTCTACGCAACCAACCAACCAGGATGAATTTTATTTACAATTTTTACAGTAACTATTTACTTTGTACAATGCATATGTTCGTTGTAGGCAAAAGATTATTTACACAGAAGCCCCTTTGAATTCTGACTTTTAATTAAATGTGGTTGTCTTGATTTTAAAGTAGCTCTGATATAACCATCTCGATTTTCATGCCCGCACACTTTTTCTGCTGTTTCTGTAACCAGTTTTACATACCTCTCAACTGACTGGGTGTGGCATGGGAATTTGAGGTAGTTAAACGCTGATAGCGCTTTGTCTTTCAACAAAGAAGCAATGTGTTCAGTTGGCATCTTGGACAGTAGTGGCGGCGGGGTTAGCTTGCAGATTGACCAATCAATTACTTCGGTATAGTCGTTTGCACTAAAATTTATTGAAGGCATTTTGAAGTCTCTTACGTAACCTTCAGCCGACGGCTCATTTCTGGATTTAAGGATCCTCCTGTACCAAGTTCTCTAATGTGTGGTCTCTCATCCATTATCATAGCCAACATAATATTTTCAGGGCTGCAACCCTGCTCGCAACTTTAGGTCTTTTGCGCGAATTCAGTGAAACAAGATATAATATATGTATTTTCTGACCTTTATGTACTTATCTTTTAATTCCTGATTTATTTACACTTAATAATAAATAATAATAAATAAATTGGTGTTTAATTATTTATTGTTTTATTGACCTCTAAGTGGAAATAAATCAGGAATTAAAAGGTAAAACAAGAATGGGTCTAATTACTTTTTGCATGCATTAAGGACACTCTTAAAAACATTTTTTTCACTATTACAACAAAAAATGTATTTTTTTTGTAATTTTTGCATTTTTTTTAATTTACAGGAATTTTGACTTTTTTTTTGGTAACTTTAGGCCTTCTGCCCGATTTCAAATTTTGAAAAAAAAATTTTAAATATTTTTTTGTACTCGCTTATCAAAACCTGTCATTTCACGATTCGATTTGCGTGCGCAAAAAGTCACTTTAAACACGAGTGCGTAAAAGTAAAGTTGGTACTTCCTGGAACTTGATTAATTTAGTGACATTTTAAAATAATAAATCCCTAACCTTAATAATATGCTACCCAGTTCGTTGTTTTTCTATGAAAATAAAAGGAAATGATATAGAAATTGTTATATTTGGAAGGTATGTAATTCAATGTCAGAACAGCAACAAATATTATATAAATTACCATTTTGAATTTGATAATTTAAAATTAAATGTCACTTTAAATAATCAATACTGCCAACTCAAATTCTTTTAATTAATATCAAGAGATTAGTAGTGTGTCATAAACGATGACATCTTTAAGAATATGTATTATTATTATAGTTCTTATACAAAAAATATTGTACAAACTTCGTGCGTGAAACATTTCGCGAATTCGTGTCCATAAAGCGCTCGCCTACGGCTCGCGCTTTAAACTGGTCATTCATTCGCGAAATATGATTTCACGCACTTGGTTCGTAAATAACTATTTTATTTATAATGACGCCTAGGCGCATGTTTTCCGTGCTATTAGAATTGTATTGCAGAAAAAAACGCGTTTTTCGATTCACCCTATTACATATACTTTAGAGAATGAATGTTCGCATGATGGTGCAGAAAATGTCCTTCAGAACCAACCAATAATTCAAAAGTTTTTTCTGTGTATTAATTTGATTTCAGTTTGACTGCCTTTTCGTTCACCTTCTCTATTATTTGAAATAAATTATTATTTGTTTACTGCGTGTGTTTTGTTATAAATTCTCGAATAAAATCAGTGTTTTTAACGAAACAAACTTAAGATGAACATAGATTCCTGTCTATCTGCTTCGATAAATAATTTTTCTTATGGTTCTAAAATTGATTTGTATTATTATTTTATTTGCGTTTATGTGTCATTAATGGTAATTGGTGTTGGCAAACGCTATACTACGTAATAACGGAGGTATTAAAAGTATCTGAAAAAGAATACATTTCTGCAGCGATCTTCCCATTCATTTCACATTACGTAGCTATTTACCTGCTCATAAGCAAATTGCTTTATTACTACAAACATCCAGTTAAATGTTGAAAGTTTCTGCGACGTTAGGTCTACGTCGCTGGCCGGGTGAGTCGATTTTAAATCAACCGAGTGTACAATTGCTCCATCCCCAGCAGCACCAAACTTAACAGGTAGAATGCCTTGCCGCTGTTCATTCCTCTCTCCGGATATTTACAGTCTCGTACAATCTAAAAGTTTACAACGATTTCTAGGTGGTGCATTACGAAGTCTCTCTGGGATTTATCAAAGTATTCGTTGATTCTTTTATACGATACACATGCTGCTTTATATTTCTGGGTAAATTATCAATAAATGCTATTCATCATTTTTAGTGTGTACAGATTATCAGTCGATCAATAAGAACATGTGTTTCTTAATACAATCATTTGAGGTAGACGTGACCCAAGTTAACTCGAGTTATCGAGATTCTACTGTACCAATTTACATACAGACATTTAATTTTCAAAACGTACAATGTCCTCAGTAATTTAATTACTTAAGCGACTGTTTGTAAATATTTGCTATATGCAGTTAAATTTTCAAATTCGCTAGACTGTAGAATTCAACTGAAACAGTATGAGTATGAACTATTTTGATATACTCTTGTTAGAGTAAACTTAATAAAGCTTTAGCTCATTTGTCGAAAGTTCTTCATTTGTCACAAGCATCCGATAACATTACACTCCGACATGTTTGCAAGTTTTAGGTAACGGTCGAGCACAACGGTCAACCACTACCTAAATTAAAGGGTTAATGCTTGCTAACGCAATCCGAATACCCTATTACAGTATCAGACGCAACTCCATTGCAGATAGTCTATCCTTATACAGCAAGTTAATTTTGTTTGGATCCCAAAGGTATCTTATCGAATAACGTTTCTAACTATCTACATATTGAAAGATAAAGAAGATATTCCCATTTCAAAGTATGTGTCTAAATTTTACAATTTCTGGTGTAATATATATTCCCTTCCAATTCAATTTAAGTTTAACTTTCTCTTTTATGACGAGTAATGTTGCGGAATCAATGCAAATTTATCCGTTCTCATGCTGTAGGTTTTTTTGGTAAACCTTCCGTTTCCTGGCAGCAAGATGCGACAACTTGTGATCTACTTCTTTCCAATCTATCGCGAAAAAACAAAAAAGGTAGGGAAAAAGACGTTCAAGTAATTCGTCACGTTCAATGGTGTCTTCTAAATTCCTACTCGATTTAGCTGCTCCCGTACAAGGAAATGAAGGAGCACTTTCTTCTTTGCTCTTCTAACTTCGTTGGAGCTATATTCATTCGGAACAGGACTCAAGGTAGGCAGAGTTAGGTCGCGAATACATTATTATGTGAAGGGTGTAGGTATTTTTGGAGGTGGTGTCGCGAAAGCAGAAGTGAATCAAGATTGATGAGGTATCGCATCCGCGCCGAAGAACTTTATTAATGACCTTACGCCACAGTCTGGTTAAGTGTAATTAGACTGAAATTTATACATCCTATTATGCGTATTAAGAAAAGCGGAATAGGACCTATTATGTCATTTTCCAGCAATTAAAATGCGTGAATGTGAAATATCTCCTTTACGCAGCCTGAATATAATACGCTTTATGAAGTTTAATAACCTTGTCGTAAAGATTAATATAATTGTCAAGCGTAAAGCATACGTAATTTTTCGGAGTTAAATTCTATGAAGATATTATAAAGGATTAGATATGATCAAATGAGCTACCCTGAGTACCAAAAATAACTGAACATCCAGCACATGTTGATATATATTTTAATGACATTTTTGGGAAATATATATTCGATTTGTTTTGAGGAATAAAAAGAAAACATAACACAGGCGATTACTCAAGATAAGTATACTACAGTTACAATTTTACGTAATCCTGTATAATACAATAGCATGCCCTCTATTCGGCACCGAATAAATTTTCAATTCTCTGGGTTTAGACATGGCAGGATAATCGAAGGATAGGATAGGACTGTCTATATAATTGCTGTGTCTCGGAGAGTTGGATAGAAAAGGAATTAGGGCGTTTGCAACTGTGTTACTCTTCTATTTGTGGCTCTTAGGTATCGTTTCTCGTTAACAAAGGGAATTGGTGATATATAACGAGCTTTAATTGGCTTTCAAATTTCCATGTGACCTATATATCGAAAAACTTTCGGATTTAGGTTGTATTTATTTATTTTTTTACTTGAACATCATACTATAATTTGCACGACTAGAGTAGCGTATTAAAAATTTGTAATGTTTATTAGTTTATTTAATTAATTACTGTAATTGTTTCTGTGTTATTGTCAACAGTAAAATAAAAACTTAGGAGGTATCATAATAAAAAAGCAAAACAACAAACATACCAAAATTAACCTACGACAGTTAAACTCTAGGTGGTCTATGTAAGACACCATATTTATGGTCTCGATTTTTTTGGTACCGAGAATGTAGAAGAATAGACAAAAACAATGATTCTATAAACAGGAAATAAGGCAACATGTTCTTCGCAATGAACAATATAAAAGACTTTCCAAGTGTTTACTACAGCAATATCGAGCGTTTGGGTGACTACAGGCCACCACCACTTATCCTGCTTCTGATGCTACGCTGCTTTTTGTACATGCACATAAAACTAAACAAAATGTAAACGAATGTGCCACACAACATAAAAAGGTTAAGGGTCCTCTCACTTGTAATGACATCAACAGGTTTACTGGTAGCCAAGATAACCCCTATCTTTCTTACTTAACATTTCCTCTACAGAAATTAGAGGACATTTTTCCCTTCTCGTTTCCCTAACGGTGCCAGAGACTTCTAAGTTCATAATTTCCAAAATACACTGACCTAATGAACGTTAAAGTTGTCGAAAAAGATGTTTTTCACACTATTTAGGAGGTATAACCAATGAAACCATTTTTATTACACAAACACTTAATTGATCCTAACTTTTGCTAATTGACACCTGATCAAAACAGCTTTTAACCGAGTAGAATCCGCTTACCACGCATAAATATTTTAGGAGAGTGACGTTCATAGTGCCGCAGCATCATCGCAGCATATATAAGAAGATTTCAATTAAGCACACTAAGCTTTAAAAATTGCGCAGAATTGTTCAAAATACTCACCGTATCTTATACATTTTATCTCTTTTATCAATCTTAGTATTGCCATTTATATGCAGGTTGTTGCTGGGGTAATTTACGGTTATAGTCGTTTTAGATATTGAAACCTTAGCCAGTCTAATACTTCATAATCGCAAAGTGTACTCAGCAGTCTCCGTTCTAAGTTCCAACTTGTCCATTTTATTGAGACGGTCTATTAGAGAGCAATGATAAGTTGGAAAGCTCGCGAATATCTTTAAGCATGGGCTTCTGAGATAAAATAGTAGTAATAATAATAAATTTCTTCATTTGAGTTAGCTCGGGTACTGTTCTTCAAATCGAGACCAGTCTCTGTGCATTCCATTGTTGGACTTTTTAATGAGTTGGCTTCTGAAGCTGCCAAAGAAAGGTTCAGATTCAATAAAATGCATATTGGCTCTTCATTTTGCAAGTTGAACTAGCATTTATTTTTACATAGGGGTAGCCTGGATATCAATGGTATTCTACTATTTGCGGCCACTTATGTGATATTTCCAACCCAATCTATCTATATCAGTATCCATTAAACTGGATACAGATACAGATATTTGCTCCTTTCATACCTTGCACAGAAAAATCCTAACTTTATTCTTCTATCTTGCACCCATACAGTTTGCTATTTATGCCTATGTACCACAGTTTTGGAGTAAGATGTGTTAATATATAATAGCCCAAGATCAATAGTGCAATTGTTGTCACATTATTGGAATAGAATTCTCTAGTCCAGTATCTGACGCACATTATTGACTCTTCTGAGCAGAATGTTGCATATAGTAATGTATAGGCACCATATGAGTCATGTGAAATCGACATCTAGCGGCTGTGGTCAGAAAATCTTTAAAGATGGTAACTATAGAGTTCCATAGCATACGTTGGATATGTTTGGGAGTGATCTTGAATTCGGTTGAGTTCGATCACGTAAAGGCTAATAATCATTGAGATTTAAATAACAACCTTTTTTAATCGAATTTACCCCAAACTTTATGATTGCATATTATAACAGTACGGTATTATTTTTAGCTAGGCTAACAATCCAAATAAACTTTAAGCTTTTCAAACAAGTGCATTTTCCTGGGATATAGTTCAATGTTATTTAATATCGCTAGGAAGTCATAAATTAGAATCGTTGTAGTTGCACGTGTACTAATACGCGGAATGTGTACAACATTTATATTTCTTTAAAATCTACGAGGAACATCTATAATAGCCCTTAATTCGACGATTTATTGATACATCATAATCGGCATTGAACCTGAAGCAGCTATTTCGTGACAGGGTAGATAGCTAGTACGTGGAAAATCTCGGTTAAAACAAATGTCAATAAATCTTTCTAGTTTTCCCGGTAGGTACTGTATGTAAGTTTTATTTATTGAGGATATATGTTATATGCTTACTGAACCAGCACGAAAGAGATGATAATAGCACGATGTTTCAGTTAAACCGAATATAAACGTTATTTTCATAGCATTAATTACTTTAAGTTCAACAGGAAGCCAGTGTACATAGAATGTCTACTATACTTGTTGTTTGTACTTTCTTTCATTTATTAAAAAAGTCTATTCTTCGTTGAAAGTGGTAGTAACGATCCTATGGATAGATTGATCAACGCTTGTACAGAACGTAAAATGCAATTTAAGACGTTGACAAGATCATATTAGGTACACATATTTCATTTCAATCCGCAGAATAATTAAGATATGTAGTAAGGCAGTCGTTTGATCATTTGGATTCATTAATGTTAAATCCTCTTTGCCCATCCTTTTTGCCAATTCTTCTGTTCCCTTACACACAATTGATTCAATAACCAGAGCTTTCTTCTCACGTACTTTACTAACATAAAAACGATAATGCGGCTTAACTGAATGCTTACCAAGCAAATCTCCTTCTATGTATGTTCTGCATATTAAAGTAGTTTTTTTCTTGTAGATCTATTCTTTTAAAATCTTACACAGCCAGACATTATCGACTGATTTTAAACAACTTTTCGTAATGTCCTAAATTTGTGTGCTTTCATTGAACTAGCAAATTTCATCTTTCACGTTTCTTCACTTTATAACGATTAGACCTCAAGAGATTTCGGGCGTCTTATTCAACTAGCAAATCTACTTATGGCTAAACGGTTACCTCAATACATGCTGTTAGACTGGCAGAAGTATTTACTCTTTCGTCAATCGAATGGTATGAATAGAACAAAAGGCGTCGTGTAAATTTGTCTTTAACAATTTAGCGTTCGATTAAAATTCAATTACGATTTTCTGTATAAAGCTAAGTTTGTATTGTGTGCATAAGTAATTTTAATAAAAGAAATATTACGAACGAGAATAAAGAAATAAAACTTGTGATTTAGATATCTATTTATAGAAGCAGACTATTTCAGCATTGAATAAAATGGTTGAATTTCGTTATACATTTTAAACAACATCTGTACATCTGTGTGTAAAATGTTTGATTGATAAAGTTTGTTATATGCGTTATACATTTTTCTAAACAACATCTAGCATTGTGCTCTCTTACATCTGTGTGTAACAAGTTCTGTTTTTATAGAGAATGAATATTGCTATAAAAAAGTCCACGAGTACTTTAATATAGCAGATACAATTTGCTAGTTGTACCAATTACAAGAGTGTGTTGCCTGTGATTACACAGAGCATCCATCATAGGTCTGCGGTTTGTAATGTATATGCAAATGATTATTATAGCATCAGGAAAATCCATAAAACTTACTAGTTTCATTTCTGCCTTATAGACAGCCTTATAGTCTCTCTCAATTTCAAAAATGTTTTGTAATAAAATGCAGTCAAGTCTTTAAATATTCCTTTACTACAATAAACGTCTTCCAGTATATTCATAATAACACACAACAAAAAGCGACCTGACTAGAACTAAAATTTGTTTTCATTAAAATTATTTTTTCTATATGAAAACGTGGAGAAATGCCAATATTAAAAAAAAACAAAAAAGTCTGTAATATGATTGGAATTCACCCCGCGGACGAATACAATGAAAATAGATCAAGCATTAGCGTACTACGTGGTTTCGACCTTTCAAGTCGCATCAGAGCAACTCCGAATGCAAGACTTCATAGTCTTTCACCGCTCAAGTTTATGTGTATAATACCGTCGACCATGGACTAATTCCAATCTCATGCCCTCTAGTGAGCAAGGTGGGAAGTAGAATACCGCAAGGCACCACACAACAGAAGTTGGTGCAGCAGATACCAATCTAGCCCGGACAATTCGTGGATTGTCATTCCCGCCAGATGTCTCGATCTGCTAGTAGTCAATGGTGAATTCCATATATGGCTTACCATGACGTAATATATGAAAATGTCGAGAAAAAACAAGAAATGCCTGTAATAGGAGTTGCGCTGATGAGACCTAGAAGGTCGAAACCACGTAGATCGCTTCTAATGCGTGATCGATTTTCATTGGATTCATCCACAGGGTGAATTCCAACAATATACCATGAGCGGCAATTTCTTGGTATTTTTGTTTAGTTCGAGTCAATATTCTAAAACCAATTATTAGTTCTATATGAAGTAAAGTATTTTCTAGGCTACGATACTCTATTTCAGATTTAATCAAGAGCAGATATAGGCATCACAGTTTTAACTGCTGCAGCGGCTAGGCTAGAACTAGTTATACACAATAATTATATGAATGGTATTTGGAATTGTTTCCTGAGTTTTGCAGTTGAAATGATTATAAAGATATTTTTAAATGTATAGTCATTTTTTTAAATTTATTGATATTTTACCAATTTTATGAATGCAAAAGGTGCGATTAGAAATAAAAGTTGGGTATCCATAAGAACATCGCAAAACAATTATGAGAATTCTATGGATCGTAGGTAATCCAACGTTTTGTCTTTATTTTTAAAAACTGACGTACATTATGTTTCCTAGAGGATTCTAATTTTTTCTGACTGATTTTTATTCGGTAAAGGCTTAAATGGAAATCTAATCCAGCGCATCGGCGATTGATTGTTTAATGTTTGAACATTAGTTAACGATTTTTAACAAATAACGACAAAACATTATAATCATTAAAAACAAAAAACCTTATGGCTGTAAGATTTGTTCAAAATGTTTACTCTCGGCCAGAATATAAGCCTCACGTCGACAAGCTAAAGATTCCATCACTTGAAGGATGAGATTTGGCTCATCCATCTATGAGATTTCTGGAGAACGCGGTTGCCATGCTGTTGGACCTTGTTAACCTATCAATTTATTCGAGAAATGGTCAACTAACCAAGCCATTACTTGTGTTTCTCTATGTGGTGGTACACCATCGTGCTGAAACCACATATTTTAAACAATATGAAGCTGTATATCTTCCACAAAGACAGGAAGGTGGTTGTTCCAAGAAATTCTTATGCAGATCTGGATTTAAATTATCAAAGATAACAGCTACAGACATTGACACTGAAACGTTGCTGCAAATTTCTTGGTCTAATTGCATACGGATTATGCAATGACCAGATTGTTCATTATGAGTATTGTTGATGCCGTGTCTAGTAATACACACTTCTTCAGACCACATAACAAGCAAAATAAATCTAATATTTAGTGCATGTTGATGAAGTAACCATTGATCGATTGATTGATTGATTGATTGCTATCAAGGCAAGGCAGTCTTTGATTATCCCTAACACTGCGGCCCACTGGGCCTATTGTATTATTTCTACCTTGATTTCATTTTACTCAAGCAGTTTAGTTCCCTCGATCAGGTTAAAAAGCCTATTTGGTAAATCTTTCTCCACTGGTAAATCAAATGCGCTTTGCATTAGCAATCCTACCTTGGCTTAAGTGCTACGCATTCGAAGATGATATGAGATGCTGTTTCTTCCTCATCATTACAGAGTCTGTATGAGTTCATCTTTATAGATCCCCATCTTGTGCAGATGACCTCTTATACAGCCATGTCCTGTTAGTAGACATGTTACTGCGCTAAGCCGAGTCCTGTTTAATGTAAGTAAGTCAGCAGTTAATTGTTGTGACGGTCGTTCCATCATCCGCTTCCTGTGCCTTTGTCCAGCTACATGGTTACAATTTAGTTGGTGTTGTTTTATAATGCACTCATTAATTGCACAACGTACTGCACTCTTTTTAATATACCTAGACCTGGCTCCGGTCCCGTAAATTTCAATTGGGAAACCTCTCTCGCCATAGCTAGTCTACATAAGGTGCTAGAGCCTTTAAGGCTGTCTGACTATCAGAGGGCGAAGCAGACTCTCCAACGCACAGGATTGTATAGCATACATTTCTGTTTAAGATACCGTGGTGTAGCGCCCAAGTGGTTCACATGCCTTGTGACCTTGGTTCTCCTTATATACACTAACGCCCGAATTAGTAACCGCTCTTGGCCCATCTGTGAACCAGATTTGAGTGTGGGCTTTTCTCTCTTCGTCATTTTTGCACACATCCCGATTAAGTAGCCATTGACAAATGAGTCACATCTACTAATCAGTCTATGGAATCTGCAGCATGTAATACTTGCACATTTTGGCGACTTTTGATAAATTGAGCTTACTACCTACATACTTATATGCCAAACACTAGCTGACGGTACTCCAGGATAGAATCTATTACATTTTGTTCACCTTATAGATTCGCCTCAGTAGCACAAATGGCGTTTTTCGGAGCGTGGTTATCTGCTTACGAAATGCTACGAAATCATGCATTTAACACTGTGTGGACTTGGTTGATATACGTTTGAGTATCTTGGTGACTAATCTTGGGCAGCTTGTCTAGCGTTCTCATAGGAATCGCCGTATACTAACACAATATCTGAATACTTCTCAGTTGTGAATAACTGCATTTTTTATTTAGCGGTTTCACAATAGAACAATTTTTATTTATCTACCAGCTTTTGATTAAAATATAGAAGTATATTTTTTTAAATTTTAACTTCTACATGAAGACGAATCCGACCCATGTTCAAAATGTTTATCATAACAAAAAAAACATGTAATCACAGATAAGAAGGCAGATTAAAAGTGATTTATAAAAGAGCTAATGTCTTTACTTCTTCAGCAACGACAGTTTTTACCAGTTTTTCTCTATGATCACATTTTGCTCTCTAATGTTTAGGCGTGGCTATTACAATAATGTTAATGTAGAGAGAGGAATTTTTTTTTGCATATGATCTAACAGTAAGCACGTGGCAAACTGCACCTATAGTCAGTTAGTCCCTGTCTACTACAAGATGAATTTTATCAGCAGACATTCGCCAGAAAATAAAATTAATCATAGAGATATATCTAAGAACGCAGACAAACCAAGAAAGTTTTAATTTTTCAATTGTTGGTTTTGGCTTAAATTATCTTGACATTGATAATAAAGAATTGAAGTGACCAAAAATTCAGCAATAATGTGAACGCTCTTTGAAGAGCATGTCCATCTGTCAAAAATGTACATATCTCAGAAAGAATTTAAAATAAAGAGTTTTATTATACATATCATCTTGAACTATATCAGATAATTCAAAAATGAAATAAAAGAAAGCTGATAACATTCTGTATAACCAGAAAAAAAATTAGCCAAAAATATTATTAAAACATACAAAATACAAACTATTCTCTAGATCTAGGCACATTAAATTATCAGCAATAATAACAATAGTTTGGAGCCGACTGTCTTTAGTAATTCGTGATTTTCATATATGATTTCTACTTAAACATTGAGAATCCTATACTGGGATACCTTATACAAATAGTAAACATTATCTGGTTAGGATCTCCAGAACTACGTGCATGTATTTACTTGCGAGTTGATAGGGAATACTAGTTAAACACTTCTAACGTGAAGTTCAACACGTGGAGTAAGTGGATTACACCTGAGTGACCTAGAATCCTTTGGTACGAAGCTCTAAACGTTCAAGGTAAATCTAGGTAATAATACTGGGGTACGTTAAAGTTAATAAACGTTTACTTCCTGTAAGTAATCGCGTGGTATATTTAAATTCATACAAGAGATGTAGGGAACGTGAGTTCTAGTTTAGACGTAAGTTAGAACTTGATAAATACATTCAACAGGTTTCCAGGAATATCGTACAGCATAATATTGTGTGAAGTACAACTACGTAAATCACCTATTGAAATATAAACGGTGGCCATGATAACATAAACTACACAATTACTTTGGAAGCAGTAGCAATAATACTTTCCGTGTTAGCAGTGTTTAACTTCTCTTTATGAGCTTCAGTCTCGTGACATACTTTCGCTTAAATTCAACCCAATTTTCTCTCCTAGAACCGTATATATATTATATATCTAACGGATAGTTGTTCTCCTAATTTACTGGCATCAGATTTCGTTCTAGTGCTCTCATGACAATTAATGTTATATAGATATCATAAACAAAATAACCTAAAATTAGGAATTATATTCAAGGTTCATATCTCAAAACAAAATTTAATACAAGGCAATATAAGTTACTTGATTATAAAAGCTTGCCACCAAAAAGGATTTGAGAGGTGAGCGTTGTTCGAGGAAAACCTAGTGTGGTTAAATTCAAAGTGAAAGAAAAAGTTGGGTAATTGACTATTAAATATCAAGAATTGTATTTTATTCCAGTTTGTAGGAGCAAGAGACTCAGATCTAGTAAGGCTGCATTGCCTGTGGATGGTTAGGCAAGCCGATGTATATTGTGCAGCAAGGAGTGTCCTCAAATTTTCTACATTATTGGAGACATAATATAGGCGTCACAAAGATAAAATAAGTACGTGGTTCTTTGTATTCGCAAAAAAAATTATAGCTATAATAAACAGTCAACCAATTATTGGTTAGAAATGGTACAAATAAAATAAAATAACAATAAAGATGCGCTAGTAATTAGTAGCTTAAATCCAAGAGATTACCAATATTTTTCATCTTGTTTACAGCTTGGGGAAAGGCCGTATCCAGAAATGGGGTGGATTACAGAAAGTATTATGGTTGTAATCCTGCTGTTTTTTACAGCACATTCGCGTCAGACTCTTAAATTGATGGTGTGTAAGGAATTGTGCATTACTCATAAACCCTAGAACCAACGCTGTAATAGTGAAGGTATTATTACGGAGTACCTCCACGTTTTTAATGTTGGAGCTTAAACACTGTGATCCACACAATGCATCCATATAATAGTATGAGACGAAAAGTTGACTTCCACAACTACATTTTGTTGCGCAGAACTAACACACTAGTTCTACCCAGCAGCGAGATAACTAGATATATCCCCCAGTCAAACGCTGATACATGCTAAGCCCTAAATACTTCGTTGAGGGCCTCCAAATTAAAACAACGCCATCAACTGTTAGGCAGATATTCGGGGGCTGGCAACACATTTGTCTCTGTTGGTCCTAAATCTCGACGAGGAAACCCATTGCAGAATTACATCAACAGTCCGCTGTAAGCGTCGATAAAGAATCTTTTCAGTTTTAGACGTAAAAACGTAAAGAAGGATCAGAAGGAGCTCTAGCCCCAGCATCGATCCCTGGGGAGCTTACAACACGAAAGAAACGCTCTGCTAGTTATGAAGACACTAGCCTTGTTAGAGTTGGCCTGAAGCCCATGGTTGACATCTTGCCCAAGAGGTCTTGTTGCCAAACGGACTGAAACAGGCTTTGTATATCCAGTAAAACAGCCCCAATTACGTCGTTGCCTTTGAAGCTTTTAGAGGTGTGATCTCTGTGAGCTTCAACAGCTGAAAATTCGTTGAATGCTCCAGCCTGAAGACAAACTGCTCGTCCGGAAAAGGAGCAGTAGTTTCTTTCGTATGTACAGTGAGGTGCAAAGATATCCGGACACGTCTAGATAGAGAAATACCCTGCGCTCAATACTTTACTCCAAAGAGCCGCAGGGCACCTTACTACCTGCTGAGGTTAACCGTAGGTTTTCACTCTTACAATAACATTGCAATATACAAATGCGTATAATACGTATATGGATATAGCATAAATTAAAATATGGGAATTTAAACATCTGTAGCGTCAAGTAGATGATATTATTATTCCTTATAGTAGCATTACATAAGTATGGAAATAAATATCGCGACTATTATTTGACTTATTTGATTATTTGATTGAGTTTTGACGAAAATTAGTCAATATCTAAAATATACATACTACTCCTTTAGTTAATAATAAATCACTCAGCTTACTGTAATAGAAGTTATAATGGAAACTAAATTTTTAAGGCTTCATAAAGTTGTAGTAATATAGAGATAATTCAATTCTGTTTAATAATAACTAGTGTATTTATATTTATTTATATTTTTTAACATGTAGTTAGCGTTCTTATTTATGGTTCTATATATGATTTAGTTGTATGAGTTTTAGGTTAGTTGCAAGGCAAAATAGAAAACAGCTTACTAAAAGTGTTTTGACAGATTAACACCTTTGAACTTAATTACATATTGAGAATAAAAATATTTCATATATATTATAGTTAGTATAAATAGTAGATAAATATAGTTTAAAATGATAAAAGCGATCTGGTGCTTTCGCCGATCGCTTACTAAAAATATAAAAACTCATATCAGGACAAAATTCGGAACAAAATTTCTCAAAAACTAGCCAGTTCCACATAATAAGGATGTTGCAGTAATTAAAATTTCATCTTAAACATATGCAAACGCGTATTGGCTAATTATGTGTAAAACCAAATGTGCCCGTATAGCAATATAATTTTAGTAATACCGTACCTAGTTTTAAAAACATTTTTAATCTGAAGATGATTCACCTAATACAAGCGCAGGTAACAACAGGTAACTTATTTAATTACAAATTTCATTTAAATACTTCTTAGTATTACTAAAACCGAAATACATATACATATTATATGAAGAAAAACGTGAGAATTAAGAGATTAAAGATATATGTATGTTATGAGTATTTGTCAAGTTTATAAGTGCTTATGATTGGATAATCCACAAACATAACTCTATTAATCTATTATATCTTATTCTAGAATTTTAAGTGTAGTATTTTGTTGAGCATTAATTATTTATTTTATACACAAACTTTCTTATTGTTCTTCTTGTTTTTAATGTATTTTATTATAAAGATTAATATACACTTTTATGAAGTTTTACTTATCTTTTATTCCCTATCATTACTTACAACTTAAATTTATTCTAGTTGACATCTTCGATTACAACTTTATCGTCATCTTCTATTTGAAAGGTAAATGACAAATAATATCAAAATTGAAAGACATGCCTGTTAAAAATATTTATAACCAAATTAATCATTTATATATTGAACCATGAATGTACACTGACTTAATGTTAAAAATTGTTAATATAAATAAACTGATTTTCACTAAACAGAACTAAACAATTTACTTTCTATTATGACCTCTATTGCATTATAACTTCACAAAATATTCTATGAGTTTGCAACATAAATAATCAGGTACACTAAAGCCTAGGTAAAAAAAATTGATAATGTATTCTTTTGCGTACGCTTCATTACTGCATCTTATAAAAAAAGGCATCTGATAGCTTTTCACCTGGTGAAGATGTATAATGTGAACATACATATATTACCTACTATTTTGTATCGGACGACAACAATCTTTTTTTTTCGGTATGTATTTGCAAAAATGCTATTCCTCTTAATAGTAGGTTGAATAATTCAATAAAGGAGTCATATATTTATTAATTTTTAGTAAAACGAACAACTCGGAAAATATCCGTGATATAGAACAACCGTCCTAAATTCTAACATTTTAATTTATATAATATATCTACATATATATGCGTTTATATAATACAATGTTATTGTACGAGTGACAAACTACGGTCCCACCCAGCAGGTACTAAGCTGCCCTGCGGCTCTTTGGAATAAAGTATTGAGCGCATGGTATTTCTCTATCTAGACGTGTCCGGATACCTTTGCACCTCACTGTACAAGCACCATATAGAAATTTATGCAAACACTTTATTAACATCATATTAGAATATACTAAATTTAATTAAAAATTCTCGTTAATTAATTCGAAAGACCTTATTCATAATATTAGCCACTTGAGAATTCCCAACAATTCTAAACTTTTATCGTTTGATGTAACAAACCTTTTCACTAATATACTTACACAAGAAGTATTAGACTTAATTGCCTTCAAAGTACAACAAAACCGTTTTAATCCCGTCATAAACCAAGAAATATTAGAGCTATTAAATTTTCATGAATCATTTTGAAGAAAAAATTAGCGCACACTCCCTATTTAGTAGTTGTGTGTACTGGTATAGATATGTTGGTGATATTTTAGTTTGTTCTAAAGGTACTGGTAGAAAACTCAATAAATTTTATGATTACATTAACACAGTTCATCCTAATATTAAATTCACGTTGGAAAAAGAAGTTAACCATTCGATTAATTTTCTAGATTTAATTGTAAGTCTTAAAAACAACAAACACGAATTTTTTATCTTTCATAAACCTACAGAAACATATACTACTATACATGTATCTTCACATCATCTGTTTGCCCACAAACTAGCCGCTTATCAGTCTATGATTCACAGATTAATAAACGTCCCTATGAACAAAAAAAAAATTAATTTAGAATTAAACAGAATATATACTATTGCTGAAAATAACAGGTCTCTCTAATAGTCTTGTTGATAATATTCTCTTGAAAAAACAAAAAGCATATAGCCTTTCTCTAATATACCCCAATTTACCCAAAAAAGATTCTAATAAATATAACTGTATTACATATATAAGAAAACCATCCTTAAAAATTAGTAAGATTATCAAACACGCTAACAATGGAAACATTGCATTTAAAATAGACAACAGCATTGCTGAATACATTAAAAATAACAAGGACAGGACAGACATAACTTTGACCTCAGGAGTCTACAAGCTAACTTGTGAGTGCAATAAAGTCTATATGTATAGGCCAAACCGGAAAAACTTTTGCCACTAGAATTTCCGAGCATAGAAAAAGTTATATTAATAAAAAAAGAAGATTCCACTTTCGCAAACCATTGTTTATCAGAAAATCATACATTCAATAATAACTTTGAAGTTTTACATATTCAAACCAAAAGTAGAAAATTAGACCTCCTAGAATCAATGGAAATACATCGATATAATAAATTCAATTTAATCCTTAATGACCAAAAAGACGTTGCCTGTTCCCCACTCTTATCTTTAAACATATAATTGTACATAAAACAATATTGTAGTGATTACTAATAAATTTTAAAACCTTACTTTTTTATTACGTGTTTAATATGAAGTTTCAACAAGTATCCCACGCAACAGTCAATTTTTTTTTAATTAAAAATTAATCTTAAAATATTAGTGCTTGCTTTGCAAGAATATTATCTTTTGCTGTTTTCTTCATATATTTTTCTAAGCATTACGTTACATCTTACATTCTAAACAAAACTTTTTTTCCCAATTTAGAGTAAATATCTAACCGTATTTAACACCCTTGGCACATTTCCTTACGCCTTGTGCCTAAATTAACAAGTAAATTGATCTATTCTCTCCATCTCTGGTAACTCAAGTCACCGATGTGTATGTACGTTTTGTAATTCAGATACACAGGTCTCGAGGGACTACGAGTATAACAAGAAAAGCTGTTCGTGGAAACGGTGGCGAGGACATGTCATTCTCTATACCCTGGTTAGAAGTTACACGCTAAATGTACATCTTGTTTCCCAACGTGGCTACTTTTTCAGCGTCTGTAATTCACAACCGAGTACGCTAAATTTATAGATGAAATGAAAGACGGTATTTGAACAGTGTAGTATGAAATCGAATGAAAAGTAATTATGAACCTTTTAGACAACGTTCAAGCTTTGATTAACGAAGCGACAAGTTAAACCCATGTTGACCCACCAAGTATATATGTATATATTTACAAGTATACAAATTTCACGTGTACAACTTACCTTGGAAATAAGGTATCAATTTACACATAGCTGCTCCAAATATGAAATTTCTCAGCACTTGTCCGACCAATGTAAAAGGCATACAGAACACTCCGAGCAATAAGTCTGCCATAGCCTGTAACAAAAAGATTTATTGAAGTTATGCATATTAATCGGAATAAAAACAAAGGACGGAGAGAGGGCGGATAATTTACCTCGCACTGAGTTTATGTTCCGTAACATACCTTCATGTAAATTTAGTGGTTGAATGTTAAATGGATTAAAACTATAAATACATAATAAAATGGAAAAGGGTCTCTTTTATTGGAAGACTTTTCGAATTAAATTTATTGTCGGCAATTTGAAACATATCAGAATTCCCTACTGGGTATTTCAATAAATTTCATTGTATTTGATGTAGGATTGGTGAGTATTTATATGTAGTGTTTATGTATATATTTCGAGGTGAGTAGCTTTTCTAATTCCATTCTTATGTACTGATTTTGTTTAAAAGCATGCAATTGTAAAAATATCAAAGCTAAGGATAATCAACGTGAGCAGATAAGTACTTATCCAACAAAACATAAACCTATAGGTAACTGTAATGAATGCATACTTGTTTGCATAGATACTACCGTCATGAGAGCAACCCTTGTAACGTACCCTCCCCCTTTCATTTCCTTGAATTTAGTTATGTCGGACGGTGTTAATGGTAATTAACGAATTTACGTTTTAGAATAATTTCGAGAAAGCTACATAAACTTATTTATTCCAGATGGCTTGTCATGTACACCAGAATTCAAAAAATTAAATAAGAACAAAGTAAGGTAACAAAACGATACTTTATTCGATTAAGGGTGGGTTTATCAATGTGAGGATAAACGTGTTAGTTAAGTAACTGAGAGATATTGCTAACTGGCAGATAAAGTTTAGCAACTACAATGCTTTGTCTTGCAGATAACTTCTATTTAACACTCAATAAACGTTTTATTGTAATTATCTTACGAATAGAATTTTATTTGCAAGTTAATTTATTTATCCTCACATTGATAAACCCACCCTAAAAGGGAAGATATAAACCTACAAATAAAATACAAATTACCAAAAATGTTGAAACAAGAGGATCCAGAAACTGTACAGTCACGAGGGTGGAGCCAATGTGAAGCAAATGATGGGCACGTGAGCATTTATGCTCCATGCGTGCGAAAATTGTCAACCCATTGAAAGACACTTAAGGTGACGGTACACAGTTGTGCGGGAAGTTTAAATTTTCCTCATTCTTAGAGTACCGTAGATTTCTAAACGTGCAAGAATATCGAAATTATTATAATTTCTATAAAACTATAACTGCATTAGGCAGTTGCTGATTAACAAAAGAAAATTGGAAGACCTGTAATAAAAAAATTAGTAAAAATTACTTGACGAAGTAAGGCTTTTTTAACGATATCTCTTAATCATAACCTAGATATATACATGTAGTTCCATAAAAAAGACACAGTAGCTAGAAATATAGTGTAATTAAAAAATGTATGGTATTTTTTTAATAAAAGCTCAATAATATGATGCCGAAGGCAAATGTACATGCATGAAGTTCAGCGATTGTACAACAGATGACGCTCATTAAATGTCAATAGGTTTGTTCCTTTAGACGTTTACAACACGACGCATGCAGTGATATTGGAAACTCGCTCTTACGACAATGCAAATGGAATAGGGTATTTTTATGGCGCATGATGCATGATAGTGCCTTTTACTATATAAAGCAAGAGACCAAATCGAACAAAGATAATAAAATTTTCAATTGCCATAACAAAATTTAAAACCTTATGAGAAATTATTAATTATTTTCCAAATATTTTAAATTTCTAAATATTGCGGTTTACTATTAATCTAAGGCCTATTTACGTATTTTTTTTGAAAAAAATTTTGTTTTATGTCAAATTGAAATTATTTTTACCAAATTATCGTTTTATACTATACTTGCAATTTAAACAGTTTAACAAATTAGAGGAAACAAAAAAGTATTTTTGTTATTAAATTATATTTTTAATATGTTTCACCAGTATGCAACAGATTACTACAGAAAGTAATAAGTTAATAAGGATACTTAAAAACCTAAGAAGTTAAATAAAAATACCTTAATTTTTACATAAAAGGATAGTTAAGGGTAAGAAATAACACAGCTTGCTTTTTTATTAATTATTTCTGGAAATATAAAAGTCTGATAAAATGTTTCTAATTTAGGAACTATTTCATTATTGATATAATAATAAATTGAATTGTTTGTTCTTCAAACGTTTTATTGATATGTAAACTGGTACAGGTAGGTACTTTTTTTAATTTGAATTAATCCATTATTAGCTATATGATCTAGAAAAAGCTGAATATATTAGACCGAAACTTCAAAAAATTTATATATAGGACTGAATATCATATTTTACTTTTTGCCCGTCGTTCCTGCATTTTCAAAAGTCTAGGGTTTTTATAAAGAATATATTGGCGAAATGATGTATTTCTTGCTCTTCTACCCATTCTGCAAATCCTGAAAAAATTACTCTACACTACTCTATGCATGTACCTAATTCTTATGCTAGCAAAACCGTTAGTAAATCGATAAGCTATCGCAGCATAAAATATTTATATAAGTATATAACACCGCCATATACACAAACCTGGAATTACTACTGTATATACGGTATTTTTATTTACACTAATAACAATAATAGTAAAAAATGATAAAAATGCTAACAAATAAATCTCTTGCGAATTCTTGCAGGACTAGAAAAACCAACTAGCGAACAGTAGAAACACAATTAGGTACCTTATGGATTGATACCACATTGATACTGATGCACAACTACATGAGATGTAGTTGTGGAGTAAAGAAACTTTCGAGAAAACGAATATGTAATTTTTACCCCAACGTATTCACTGCTCGCTCTACCCTTTCTTAATCCAATACAACTGACAAAGATAAACCGAGAGTCTGATTATTCAGGTAAATCCAAATACAAAGCAAATAAACTTATAGTACGGTATTAAAACAAGGTCATTAAATTGAAACGGAAATTTGTGATGTGTATAGAAATATAGTACTTTCCGAGCCATCTATGTTTCAGTTGCGACATAAAATACAGTTTGAACGATATGATGAAAATTTAGGCGCGGAAACGTCCCCTTAAATAAATCCATGTCACTCAGATTTCTTAGATTTGATGTGGTTGGTGTGATTTGGATGTGAGGTTTCAGGTGATGAAAGGTGTGTGGATAATGCTGAAATTTACGGGATTTTTGGCATTTTCCACTACTACAAGAAAATTTTAAAGAACAAAAACAATTCTTGAAACGCATTCCGATTTCCTATCAAGTATGTAATTTTGTTATTCTTTTTCTGGTCCTAATCTCATACCTTTACTTAAGAACTCAATTAATTTCAAAGTATAGTTCTATTGTATCTGATTGACTAACATTCGTTGGTTTCCTAGATAGACTTGCGTGGAAAATACCCAGAACCTATTATATTTTTGGTATTTTCCAACTGTTTTTCCAAATGTTCGCCAGTTTCGACACATTGTTAAAATTGTCACGAGATTAGATTAGATTGGATTAGTGTTTAATTTGAAGTGTTTCAGAAAGCTGTTAAAACCTGACTCAATCTATTGGAGAACACCTAATCATTCTTACACCATGAATTATAGCGGTGATTATCACATAGTTTTTCATATAAGTATTTTTGCTATAACTTGCCAAGGCCAAAACTGTCAACAGACGACCGCACAATTATTATACTTTGCTTCTCCGCCAAAGCACATCCTTCTCCTCCAAAATCTAGTACCTTACAGAATATGTGTAGGATTAACCTCAACATTGTGTAATCAAAGCTCGGGATATATTTTAAAGTCATGATTAAATGACACCTAACTATGTAGTCCCTTAATCAAGCTATTATTCTTTCCAATTAAGGTTTACATCTAATGCTAATCCAAGAAACTTAACCAAATGCCGGCGCTATAGTATCCAAACCCTTACTGGATATTTTAATTTAGAACTTATGGGAATCCACACCTCATGTCTTGCTTGTCATAAAACTAACGCCTTAGATTGGCAAGGATGCCCACAATGTTTTACTCCAGTTTGAAGACATGTGGTGCAGATACCAAAGCTGGTCTCTGCACAAAAAATCTTTGCACTCAGTTAAACGTCGCAGAAAGATCGCAGACAACATAAGCTCTGCAGGTCCTTTTATCCAAATTTTGTAGGACGTCGACAATGTAAGAATGAATGGCTGCTATCCTGAAATAATTATACCATGCTGTATAGAACTAAGTGCATTGTTGTTCTCCAGGTGTTTTTGACACTTTCAATCTCTTTTCAGGCTTTAAGGTACCTGATGAGAAATTGGGTGAATGGTTTAAGACTAAACATAAAAAAGTGGCTTCGTACATTCAAAACGTTTTATCGTTAATTTTCCAAAAGTTCAAGTAAGTTTTCTGGGCTTGTTGTACTCGAGAGCATCTGTCACACCATAGCCAGACGCTTTAACCTTTCAAAGCCTTTCAAAAACCTTTCAAAACATTCAAGCTCCAAACATCATTGCTTTCTAATTGCGTTCGTAATACGTTTAATTCGAGAGAAAAGTGTATTCTGTATATGGTCCCCTAATTCTGTGAAATATCACTTGACTCGAATATACTTGAATCTACAATATGTCTTCGCTATCTTTGTCGTTAATATTGTGTTCACGTACGCGTACTTCTGTTTCCTGTTTTTAATCGACTTGCCATTCGCTGTTGGGAGCAAAGTGATTAACAGCGCGGCATCATAAAAGGCGATATGATGCTGTCACAAAGCCTTTTAAACACAACTTACACACACTAAAACTACACCGCAAGAGTTGCAGTGATAGCCAGACAAGTAATACAGCTTACGGAGTCACTGCAACTAAGCACCCACCACACATTAAAAAAAAAAAAAAAAATCAACACTAAAATGTATTTATATTGAACAAAAACCATCAGGCAAAACACACAATGTGCAAGGACAGAATTCATAATTTTGCTACTTCTTTTAGGACACCTCATGCTGCAGGCACAATCAATTTACCATTTAACAGTTTACTCTTCTTGCTACGGAAGCTGCCACTCGCTTACTTGCTAACGAAAAACAAGTATTCTAAATAAAAGGAATCTAGCGTGATTTAGCTGCAGTTGGTATGTAAAATTTCTGATATACTTTTATGTGGGTAGCTTTCTTTCTGATTTAGCAATAAAGATTTCATAGAATTTTATGAATAAAATTGCGAAAGAATTACAATTTATAATATCGATTATAGTCGTAAATTTTATGGACGCAGTTCTAGAGTCGCCTAGCGTGGTAGCTTGTAATTGCGTACTTAGATAACGCGGAATATACGTTCAAAAGTATAGCCAAAGATAACATTGTAAGAATTATGTGCGGCGCAAAAATAAAGTTATCGATGAGCAGCTAACATTGCTTTCATATTAACAGCTCTGGAAGTTATAGTTTATTACACACTAAAAGTACTGAATAGGGTCTGACAGTCCAGACGAATTTAACAACTAAGTTTTGTAATCGAATTTATCTCCGTAGACAATCGTGATAATTAACTCTAATTATGACGGTCTTGAGAGTGCCGTGTTGATTTTAAAATGCTTGATACAGAATTTATTTTCATTTTTATCAACTTTTTGTGACATACTAAAGCGTTCTCTTTGAAATAAGTCGTATTTTCGTTTTACCTTATTATCTCCCTTTCTGTTTTCTTTCTCAGTTTTTGTCTTTGTATCCGTTTCCATCCGCTTGATCTGTTGATTGATCAGTTGGTTGGAAATTCAGTAAAAGGTCGTTCTTCGTATCTGTATGTATGGCAAGGGAAATAGGCATTTAATAAATCAGTGATTTTATAGATTTCTCTATTTCTATATATCCCTCCTTGTTTTTATATTTAACTTTTCCTAGACATTTACAAGGGTCAACATATTCTACTTTCTAAAAGCACAGTCTGAAATCTTGTGCTTGACCAGCTTAATACTTCTTGTACTATGAGCACAAAATGTACCTTTGATTGTATTGTATTAAGGGGATTATTTCCACTCGATTTTAGAAGTTAATATTTTCATAACGTTGTATCCAATTAGAATACATATCTCTTAAAATGCTGGGGTTATATGTCGTATGGGCTTTTTTATGTCCATCTTCAAATATTACAATGGAAAACTGAACATTTTTTTTTGTCTTTAGGTATTGATACAGGATATTAGAGGCAGTAAATAAACGAGTTCGATTTCGTTCAGCCATTGTTGCTAATTCCGATCCCAATTATCTGAGTTCTTGTTGGAAGGGCATAAACTCATGATTTCAAATATCCCTAAATATATAAACATCTCAAGCATTTATCCTCAAAATGATCTGGTAAAATATTTTCTAGGAACATGAAGTAATTTTCTTAATTTAAATACTAAACACCTACCTATCATGATGTTTAGTCTTTTTTTGTGACGTTAGGATTGTCACCTACATATGAATAATGGTGTGCATTTTGCATATTGATAGTTCCGTCTCGAGTAAAAAATAATAACAAATTTGAATGAACTCGTTGTGTTAGTAATGAAAGAAATATGGCACACAGCCGGAAAGAGAATTGTAATAATTTTTTAGATAATAACTGTTTCGTTTGTAAATTCTATCTGGTTCCTGGAGAACGCGAAAGTAATTTTCTTTCAAGCAATCTTTTATCTGAGAAAACCATGTCCATATGCCATTTTCTGATACTACACTACTGACTCTTGTAGTCGTCTCTAGTATGCGATTATCACATTAGGGTATCTTCTTAAAAAAGGACTGTACCAATTCATTCCTATAGTGTTCTCTTTAGACGAGTAAGTCTGGGATCTAAATCTAAAAGTGAATTAATAGAAGCCAGAGTGTGGTTCTTATCCGAAGAAATACTTTTTCAACAATTAATAATCCAGTCTTGTAAAATTGATTGTTCCTCTATTGGCAAATAATAATAATCTATATTGTAGTATTGGGTTGAGAATGTCATATATTAATGCTGCTTACTTCGTTGAAGATTCGCCTTCTATGTCTCCTAATATTTCTTGCAAAATCTCTTTTGGAAAAAGAAAATTATGAAACATTAGCTGCAGTTCTTCTAATGAAAATTTAAATTTTACGACAATACTTTAAACTTTAAACCTTTATTCCTATGTATGTTGGTAAAATATTGAAAATGGTTCTATTTTTCTTAAGACATTTTTAAAATTCAATTATAAATTGCTTTAATTTTTAATTGTATATTGTTTGGCGTAATTCAATTGAAATTTAATTAATTCTATAGAATATAAGCCAATAAGTGAGGAAGTAAGCACCCGAAAACATAGCAGAATTCTATACGACCTAACTAATCCGAATTGTATTCACATTTGGACAGAGATAGAATCTTAATAATCCTATTGAAAATATCAGTCGTTTAATGAAATCAGTTAGATATTTACCTTTTCGTAAGAAAAGGTAAATATGCTATTAGATGAACACAATTTGGAGATAGAACGTATTGAAAATATCCCCATCGAGCGGTAACCAATCGAAACTAAATCGAAATCATGTAGCAACACTTGTAAGCTACGACAAAGAAAAGCGCCTCTAATCCAGTAGCATTTTGCTTTAATAACTATTTATTTCCACGATGGTCACATGCCACATCTTTAATAGTATGAACCTTTGCCTCAAACCTACCAAATATTTATTTCAATTAACATTTTTTCCTAACAAAATGCTAATAGAAGATACATTAAATAAATTGAATCAATTTAACTCACAACTAAAATTCACTTGCAAAACAGAAATTAATGGCATATTACCCTTCCTTGATACCACCGTTGTAAGACAGGATAATTTAATTAGGTTAAAGTGTTACAGAAAACCTTCTAACTCTAATAGATTGTTGAATTTTAATTTGGTTTGCCCCACAAAATATAAAATTAATTTAATTACCGCAATGAAAACAAGAATACAGATAATTAGTCATAAAGATTTTGTCACGCACGATCTACAATATCTATACAATATTCTTCTTAAAAGACTTTTGTTTTCTACAGTCACTAGCTTTTTAACTCAAGATCGTAATGTTTTGTCTAACTCTCCTCATATACAAGAAATTAATATTGAACAATTAAAATACAAATCTCTTGTTTACATCCCTGGTCTTACGGATAAAATAAAACTGTTGTTTAGAAATAGCAATTTAAAAATTTCATTTACTTCAGCTAATTCATGTAAAAAATTTTTTACTAAATTGAAATCCCCGATACCAAAAGAACAACAGAATCATATTGTATACGCGGTTAAATGTAATGATTGTTCTAAATTCTATATTGATCAAACTATCCAGAGGTGCCGTGAAAGAAGCACCTAACATCATAGTGACAGTCGAGTAAATCCCAAAAAATGCGCTTTGGCTACACACATATGTACTATAAAAGACAGATGTATTGAATCGAAAAGCCATAAAATTTCCTCGGGACGAAATCAGGTAGAGAAATGTAAACAGACAAACAACTTGTTCAAGTGTAAAGTGCCAGCGACTGTATGCTGTAAAATATTTTAGACATGAGTATAAAGACATTAGGTAGTAATATCTTCCGCAATAGCATGCACTGTGAATACACCTACAAATAGCATTATCATAGTGTCCGTTGTAATATTTATCAATATATGTGTTAGGCGTCGTATACACATAATTTGCGATATATAAAATACTACTCGATCCTTAATTATACTAGATGGATATTTACTTCTTAGAAAGAGTTTCTAATGTAGTTACGGATTTGCTAATACAAATAATTAAATACTTTTATTTTACAATGATTGTATTATTATATTGTATGCATATATTCGTTTATCTGATCTATTTATAGATTAATAGGGTGATTACAAATGATTATAGATGTGGCTATAGAAAATGATGATCCTTTCGAAGTATTAATGTCTTAACGCATTATCATCTTCAACATTTTCGTGAAATATTATGTTAAGTAGATTTTTTTAGTTAACCTTTATTGTTAATTGTTGGAAAATTAAAAAAAATTAAAACTTTCGCTTATGATGAAACTGTAGACACAATCGCTAAATAGTCACAAAGGTAGCGGCTGAGTCTACAGTTTCATCAAAAGCGGAAGTTTTAATTTTCCAAGTATTTAACGTAACTGTCACCGATAAATAATGTGTGTTGAGATGTCCTCTAGGCATACAAACTGAAAAATTGAGTAAAAGCTCCATTATTTTCGTAAATTTTAAGTTTGAGTGAGCGTAATTAGTGAACTTCGAAAAAAACATAAAAAACACTATGTCGAAAACTGGCGCCTTTTGGATAAGGGAAATTGCGCTGTATGTATTGCAAATGATCTTTACTAACACGCTGTAAAGTATGACGGTTTCATTACCAGTCACCCTGTATACTGATTTGCAGTAAATCTTTACCGTTTATTACTGTTCTAAGTTTAACTACAACATTAAAAAAACAATAGATAGAAAATGTCTTTTTGAATTGTTAAGAGGGCCGACTACCGTTTGACACGTAAGTGGTTGCTGGACCCCAAAGAGGCACCCAGCTGCCGACCGACCGTTAGATATGCGGCTTCAGGGAAAGTGCACACGCTCCTCAGGACAAAGAGGCACGAAACCAGTTGCCCGCACGAGACCGACACCTCACGGAGAGGCCCGGCGAACCGGTGGGCTCCTCTCCCCCGTGCTACCCATGTTAGACAAGTTTTCTTGTCAACGTTGGACGGGTCACCCTTGGAGACGCTTTAGCGAACTCCTACCTCACATCTAACCCCACGGGGCCTAGGCCTCCTTGCGGATGGCTACTATCGGCCAAGCGTGGGAAACGGAATCTGGCCGTGAGGTACAACCAGCCCGCCCGTGAATTAAGCCTGAACTACGGGGACGGCCGGGCAAAAGCCCTGCCCCAAAATGCTAACCGCGCCAACTCTTTCGCCCCTCCGGCGATCAAGTATCCGCGGCAGCTACAGTGAAACCGTAGGGTCCCAGAATCACCGAGTTGTTTTAGGATGAAAGCGAAGGTTTCCCCAGCCAGACAACCAGCGGGCGGACTACTCCTCGGCGAACCGACTTTTATCCTCCCCTACTATCTTCACCAAATTCTCTCGCCACGCCCGTTTTCCTGAGTGTGACCACCAAGGATGGGGTAGTGCAGCTGCAGAGTTCTCTAGGTAAGCTCCGTAGTCTAGGTAAGCGCCGTAGACTACCGTTTGACAGTTGCCACAATTAAATTTTCTCAGAATATAATGTTTTTATAATTTTTTTAAACCGTATTTCAAAATTGAGCTTTATACATACATGTGTAGACGTATTTTGCATGCTCATAGCAAATTTCAATAATTAAATCTAAAAATTAATTGAATAATCTCTATTTCCCTATCCAGGTAAACGGTAATAGAGATTGTGAAGTTATCGAATATTAATGGATTAAATTGTATATAATAATATAAAATATGTATATATAAAATAATACAAAATATTTGTAGAAATATGTGTATGAAACCCAATTTTCAAATTATATTGAAATAAAATCAAACAATTTATAGAATTATGTAGATATGGCACCGCTGTAAAATAATCAGCTGGTAAACAACCCTCTTAAGTATTCCAAACTACTTTATCATGTATTTTGTTGTCGTAGATAAATAATCATTTTTCAGATAAAATTGTTTCTATTGTTTTTTTATAGTATTTTATTTGACTTCGTCCCTTTTCACGCACTATAGCGAATTACTTTATATGATATAATGATACTATATACGTATTGTATGTATATCAGGAAATATGGATTGACTTATTAAATAAAAATTAATTTAATTATTAATAATAATTAATTTTAAATAGGTACACTAATTGTGCAAATGCAAGAGGGTTGTAAGTGATACGTTAAGACTTAAAAGTATATATATTTAAATATATGTATGCAGATATAAACTGTAGCGTATTTTATACATAAATATGCAAAGCCGTATACCTGAGACATACAGTTTACCAAACAAATAGTAAATCAGAGATTAAATCGCTATCGGCACCCCGCAAAATAGGTGATTCAATTCTTATGTCTGCTATGGTACATACGAGTACCAAAGATCACATTGTAAATTTTAATGATGTCACAATTTTGTTTAATGAATCTAATTATACTAAAAGAATTTGCCTTGAAGTTTTAGCTATCAAACAACAACAAAAGAACAACCTTCAAATATTACGAATTCAAGGATTTACATTAATCTCTAGCAATTTTTTTGTGATCTCTGACAATTAAGTGTCTTTGTATGGCCAGTTGTAAATCGTTTTCCAATTGATGTGTTTAAATAATTTTTTTATATGATATATTTTCACTGCATTCAACATATTGTTGGAAAAAATTGTGAAAATTTAAAATCTAACATGTCTGTTTTTTTTTGTTTACAAAATTTACAAACACAAATATTTTACATGTTTTCAAATTTCAAAATTGACGAAATTGTTACCTTGTTGTCGAGCCTTGTATTTAGAAAAACGATTATCCCCTTGTATAAGTTACTGGTTCTTGGTTTTATTAATTTTAATTAATTAAGATTTATTATATGTTATATATAGGTTTCTAGAAGAATTAAAATATATCCGAAACGTCACGTAGGAAACTACTGTTTACATTTAAATTAAAAGAAGAAACCCATATTCTGCATTAGTTGCAGTAATTTCACGTTTTAAATTTTACAACTGTCAGTGTCAGAACTGATCAAGTTTTAAAGTTTTATACATATACATACACTTTTCGGCTTTTTGAAAATAATTCAACTCAATGAAAATTCGAACAATATGCGAACCTTTAGAGTATAACATGCCAGGTCTGTACCTATCAAATGTAGCCGTCTATTATGTTGACGGCATTACCTTCATTGCTCAGTGGAGCAGTGGGCGTTTTTGCGCGTACTTTAACAACGTGTTACGAATTAAAGTTCATGCGGTTAAATGTAAAACCATTGTCATGAGACAATGACTATTGTAGTAAACTTGCTACTAGAAAATATAGACGGTCTAATAATACCCTCGTTTTATACCTTCAGCGACTTTCAATTCATTCGGTGACAAAACAAATCCTTAAAGTCTTTTTATTTTTAATTAAATATTATCCATAATTAATAAAGAACCCTAATATCATAATTACACCAATTGTTGCTTTTGGCGGACGAGATTATTTACCCGAGTCATTCATAAAACAAAATTTCTGTTGACAGTTCATTCATTTATCTGAATATTTCATTAGCATTTCCTTTTCTCTTACAACTCTTTGTTAAATTGCGAATAAAAAAGATATGTTTGGCATCCGTCGTTATTTTGTAATAGTTATGTAGCTAATGAATATTAGTAATCCTACCTGCCAGAATCGTTTTTTCCATTTTGGGTTTTTTGTTTTTGTTTCTATTTTTTTCTAAAATTAACTGTCGTGTAATACGTGAGGATCACATCCCTTCCTCGAACATTTCGTATGTAATAAAATCATTATCTGTTATACCATTACGTGCTGCTGACTCACAACTTTACAACCATAATCTAGTCAACACTAAAGAGACAATTCCAAACATAATGTCTAATTGCCACACGATAAATGTTTGGTACATGGCAGTAAAAAGTATACCATCAAGTTTGCATTTATATGCAAATGATGAGTGTGATCAGTAAAGTTAAGCATATGCATGGCTGGTGCAATGCCGTCGCACAACAGCACCTAGACAACTGTCATGTAAATAGGTCGCAGCTACGCAATTTCTGCCCTACCAATTAACGGAGGTATCGAAATGAATACTTAACGAAGTTAATTTCCTCAACTATTCAGAGAAGTCAGATATATAATATGCACGCAAATTAGTCAATGCGAAATTAGTATGCATCCTTGCATATGGATATGTACATACAGCGTACACCACATTAATTCTTCTGAATACAGAATCGAGCTTTTTAGTTGCATTAATTGATATTTATGAGGATGTAATACCCAAACTGCCTTTACTGAACGTTATAGCTTGCACATGTTGGACATTTTAAATGCCAAATATCAGACTATTAACCATTATCGTTAGTATGATTCGCCGAATTTTTACAAAGATATAAATTTGTTGGTAGCGTAACAACATCTACTTATACAGTTTTAGTTTCATGTAATGCTATTGAAGAGTACATACCATTGTACATCCACTACAATGGAATACAATGCAATACTCAAATTGCTGTCAAAATGGTCTTGGAAATGCGATTCATAACTGTTGACTTTCCGGAAGGGTAGACGCTTTGCAGTTCACTAATTGGTTTGACAACGTCTTCATTGAAGAAGGTCCAAAGCTGTGACACAAAACTTCTAGTATTTTATGGTCTCATTCGACCATTCCCCTCTAATATAAACGACTACTGCCAACAACATTGACGCTAGTCAATTTTTCTGGTTACCTGCTTTGCAACCTCTAGAAATTGGTGTTTAAATGTGTAAAAAATTTACGGAAAAATTCTTTGTTAGAGCACAACCTCGAAACAAGATACAAAGAAATTATATTTCCTTCCCTCTCAAAAAAATTAGTCGACACTTGATGTTTTCCAATGATTAATACAAGCAAAGTATTTCAAAGATTAGAATTCTTTCCTTCAACCAAAGAAAATATAAAGGGGGAAGATAATGAGATGGCAGCCGTTAAGAATAAAACAATCCTTCTTCATGTTCGGGTTTGTCATGTTTATTAGTGATAAGGGTTAGAATCTCATAAGAATTTTTATTTGAAGTTTGTGCGATTAAATTTCACCATGATTTACACGATGATTGGGTTAATGATTTAATATAATAATGATGTTGATCTGACTAATAATAGGATATGTAATCGAGTTTGTAACTGTATATTTTGCCTACATCCATCCACATCCCACGATCCCTGAAGAAGTAAATTATAAATTTACGAAAGCTTAGATTGTAAAAGGATTGTTTTATTCGTAACCACTGCACGATCTTCCCCCTTTTTTTGGATCATAGCTTTGTACAGCCAGTATTTCTACTCAAAGAAAATATATTAAGCAAATCAGAAACATATTCGACACTTTCCACTTTCCAGAAAATTTAGGAGCAAAAGATTTCCGCAAATCCAGCACAGTTTGTATGTCTTCAAAAAGGAAGATGGAACTTGCGATACTAACCTTTTTATAAAGATAGCGCGGGGGGTCGGATAGGAGAAAAGAAAAATACGGCAGATTTAGCCAGCAGCGAAGTTGACGAAACAAAGAAAATAGAAATTGAAACTAGAGCTCTAAAAACAGGCAGGCAGAACGATACTGAAATTAACTTTGAAGGAAAGATGAAGCGCAATTGGAGCATAAAACAGATAAAATGGGCCTACATAAGCAGGATGTTGCATCAAATCATCTGGACGTTAGATGTTAGGTTCTTGTTAAATGATTAAATTGAAAAACGAAAAGAAATATTTTTGGTGAGCAAAGCCAACGGCCACGTTTATAAAAGGCAAAGAGAACCAGTTTTTATATCCTAGCTTTTCTGACACATCAACAGTTTTAATTAAACATCTGGTTAAAATTCTTACCAGGCATGTATGTGATTGACACAAATTTTGTTAATTTCTAATTTTCCTTTAGTTGCTATCTCTTGTTATCTTGAATGAAACTGTAAATCTTTTCCAACTGGAAAGCAACATTGATACTCTGGTGGGCTATTTAAAGATAATGTTTTAGAAATAAAACAAAATTTAAATTCAAGATTGGTACGGCAGAAGTTAGGACAATAGGCAGTTTATTAGTAACTTGATTTTAGTTCAGAAGAAAACGATTTTTAGAGATATGACAATATTACCCAGCACTACCGTATATACCACACACGGTATATTATTAGGATCATGAACAGCTCATTTCCTTCTGGCCTACACGTAAACCAATGACCTGAGGTTCTAAAAACGGACGAAGGCTCTCTTAGAACACCAGGGCATTAGTATTCCCAATATTACATCATGTCCCAGAATTACATATGAAGCTTTGACATGATTATGATTGACAGCAGGCTAAAGCTTGGAGTTCGATTCATCATGTTACCTGGGAATTAACGACTTACTATAAAAACAAAACAAATGATGGAAACAATGAAGCTAACCCTCCGATACAAGCCTCATCCTAGGATCAGAGTTACATCTACACCATAACGCAAATTAATATCTTACTCCACTAGCCCCTGAAAGTATGTTTTGACAAACTTCTCATAATATATCACACCAATGCAACTTAGTAGCAACATTATAAAAGCAAGCACAAATAAATATATAGTAGGAGCGTAAATGAAGACCTACCGTTTCCGTAAAATTAAATTAAAGAAAACATATGGGTTTTCACATAGCTTCTACTACACCTCCAGAAAGGACTACACCAAAAAGTAGAATGCTATTTTAAAAGGAATGAACTCTCTCTCTGGTGGTAAAGGAAGACTGTAATAAATAGTATGCGGTTCCTTTACATAGATCTACTTTAATTACTAATTTCATTAGACTTGCAATTAGTCTGAAACGTGAATTTGTAAACTGCAGGCTAGAGCATTATCCGGTCGGAATAGGTGGTAATATGGTCTACTGAAGGTTAGGGAATCTTGATCAAAGATGTCCACTTATTACGTAGCTGAAGTTCCCAAGTAATTAGTGAGTGTTAGATGCCATCGTAATTGAAGCTGGTCCGTTTATAAGCTGAAAAGAAGCTTGCTGAATAAGTTTATGCTTTAAAACGTCTCATTTTAATAATAAGTTGAATTAAATAAATTGCGTGCTTTACGTTTATTCAAAATTTTATTACAGTAAGTTGAATTTAATTTAGCAGCTTTCCAATAGTTTGTGTTCGTCCATCAATTTCGGTTAATATTGATAAATGATCGACCTCTACTCTGACGCAACATAACAACCCTACAGCTTGATTGATTTAATCCGATGTCGACTCTTCGCATTGTACGGATTTTCTTTATGGATCGTATCAAGCGATTGATATTGTTTTCACTTTCATGGTGCTGTTAAATTTGCCATAAAACACATTTGCAGCAGATGCTATTCTGCATGATAGTAACGAATATCTTTAACATGGTAGCAATTGTAATCTGTCCGTATTACAGCAATAAATTCGTTGAATTGGCGGACTCGATAGGATATTTTTTCTAGTGTTGCAAATATTGCGTCTGTTGACATTTCTGCTTCTACTTGGTGGGTTTGCATGCATATTCGAATGCAGGATAATACATCTAAACTTAATTTATGACAAAAATAGTCAATGTCCATCTGGAGACTAGAGGTGTATAACTTTCTTGATATTTGAATTGAATTTAAGTAAAAAGGGCTCAGACCTAAATTAAAGTATTTATTTTTCTTGGCGTAAGTACATGTATATATAATGCAATTTTCCAATCAAAAATAAATACTTCGGTGTTAAAATTGTTGCCTATCCAGGCCTTTACATATTGTTCACATATAATTGTGAAAATTATAAGTGGAGTCGAGTCGTCGGTGGCGCAACAGTGTTGTGGGTAGGCCGCGATAGCCATAGTTGGTGGTTAGACTCCACCTTTGTACGGCATATTTTTAAAATAAAAATATGTTTAATTAATTGGCGCTTGGAAAATTGCATTATATATAAATACAAGTATTGCTTACATTCTGAAGTAGGTGGGGCTGTTTTTACCATGTCTTAATCTTGAGTCTTCTTTGCGCGTCATGGAAGGTCGTTCGCGTTACCTACGCGAGTTTGAGCGGGGAATGGTTGAGCAAATGCACATGGCAGGGGTATTTTTCCTTGAAATCTGGCGCCGTCTAGAGTAGCCGTTTATGGCAGTGCAACGGACATGGTTAAAATGGATGGAGAGAGGACGTACGCGCCTTCAGCCGTGAGCTGAACTGCCCCGCGAGACCACAACATGTAAGTCCTTGTGTTCAGTGCTACAGCACCGTGTATGTCCTCCTCAAGGCAATTTGGAGCTGTATTGCCAACAGGTAGGGAAGGTGTACTCACTACGCGAACTGTCGGAGACGTGGTGAGCGTCAATTCGAGCAGTGCACCCATCTACGCCATAACCAACGCTAGTAGGGCATTATGGTATGGGGTACGATTCCACCTGGTAAACGTAAACGTCTGTTGCGTGTGCAGCAGGCGATGCGCACGTCGTCGATACGTAGATAAGGTGCTACGTCCTGTTGTGCTTCACCAAGTTCGGCGGCACCCACGTCTGCTGTACACACACGACAACGTCTGACCGCACATCACGCGTGTTGTACGAATTTTTGTGGAAGACCACCACATACGAATGCTGCCATAGCCTTCTCGCTCTATGGAGCTATGCAGGCCCTCCCGCTACCATAGAACGATTTATTGACTGCATGCCTTGTCGTGTACCAATGGTACAGTGATGTGCATTAAAACTGACTCAAAGTGCCATAAAACTTTATAAATACAACCCTTATGTACAATAGAAACGAGTACGATAGATAGCCGACTGCCCTTGGGGAGTGAGTCAGTACTAAACCACATCACTGTACATGCTGCTCGCCGGAAATACTCTCGCTATTGATGTATCCCCTCCCAGCAGCGTTGCACCACTCTCTAGGTGAAAGTAAGTTAGCTATTTTAGTACTATTTCATTGCGTTAGAATCACACGTTCAGATTATAAAAGGCACGGTCGTCCCTTTTTTTCAACAGTGTATATTATGCGTGGGTGATGCACTAATCAATGAAGTAAAAGCGGATTTAAAATCCAGAATGGTTTTCATAGAAATTGGTTTATTTAAATTCTTTTTAATTTTAACTGGAATTCTTTCTTGTGAATTTACCAGCAAACCGCTTTTAATAAAATAATTAGGCGTTTCTCGAAATTTATGTTATATACGTCTGTACCTGAGCATTACAGCAAACATGCACTCCGTTACTCACCCATGCAATATGTCAGAGAGCTTACTGTAATTGCAATAATGTTCTATCTATTCACATGTACAGAAAATATGAATAGACAGCAGGATAAGCAGTGGCGCGCAGTTATAAATTGGCAGCACAAATCTACGTTCTCAGTAGAGAGTACACACAATCCTGAGAACAAAATTAAACTGAAAGAATCCTCAAGATATACGTATGAAAATATCGAGATCCCTTGCAATCGGTATGAAAGAGTAATGATAGAACTAGGATGAAATGGAAAATGGAATGAGAAACGAAGGTCTGAATTATCAGACTGAGTGAGCATCTAATCAATACCATTATTTCTAGCGAGATTTCTTTTGAGTGATATCTATTAAATGTTGTAGATTTATTTCAGTAGGTATGTCCTCTTTCGACATCCACGAAGCGTACAGCAGTCAGCGGACTATATTTATTTAAATCTTTTAAGTAATCTTAAGTTGATTTTATCGTAACTAACACTCTTTGTATATAATTTCACCATTATAATATTGGCTATTAAAGTTTTGTTTGCACCCTCAAAAGTTCTGGAATTCTTGATATGATTTTAAAATAAATTCCTTCGAAACACCATATTTAATTGCGATAACTTTCCAAACATTAATCTGAGCACAACTTGAACTAAAAATTCAAAACAGAAAAATAATTTGAGGTGCAAAATACTACGAAAACTCTCAAAATCACGTTTCAACCATCAAAAGCTTTAATTAGAACCTTCATTGGTATTGCTTAAACTTCAACATAAATACAAACAAAGCTCTTATGAACTTATTAACTTACTTGCTAAAAATGCTTTTAAAACTAATTAAAAAAAAGATATAATTTTTGTCTTGGACTTCTGGTAGCACCTTAAGAGTTCTAGCGGTAGCTGTAGAGATTCGAAAGGCTCTGATCTTTCTCTCTGATATTTCGAATGTTGTTACGATTTTTTGTACCTCAAGGAAATTAAGAAAAGAAAAATAAATTTTGGAATATTGATTTTTTTGTTAGAGTTCTGGGTAGCACCTTCAGACAAGGTTCTATAGTTCTAAGGTTAACTATTGGTGAGTCAAACAGGATTAATATTTCGAAAGTTGTCGTGTACTTCACTAAGTCAATTTTTTTCTATTTTGGAAATATGGTTTTTTTTTTTTGTTTTTGAGTACTAAATAACACCTTGACTATTATGGTTCGAGGCGCTGAGATCAATGTGTCGATGTTATCGTAGGGTTTCTTCCTACGTTTCGTGAACTCGGCATCCCGCATTTTTAACTACTTTTTCTTCTATTTATTTCAGTTGAATTTTCAAAAATTTTAACCGAATTCAATTTTTCCAGAATTCTTAGAGCTGTAATCAGAACTAAAATAGAAAAATAGTTTTTTTTGAAAATGAAGTGTCAAGTACACAGGCAAATATCAATTATGTTTCAACACTATATAAAAACGTAAGAAGGCAGATGTAGAAGTTTATAATATAAAATGGGAAAGAAGAAATGCTAGTACACATATAAAAATATGGTTTTAAAACCATATATCATGAGTTCCTATTTCAGGCATCTTTTTTATATTGTGGCGTTTCTCGATGTTTTCATATGTTACATCTCGGTAAGCCGTATATAAAATCACTCTTTGACTATTTAACAGATCGAGACATCTAGCTGAAAAACAATCCACGATTTGTGCGAGCTAGATCGGTATCTGTTGTACTGACCTGTGTTGTGTAATGCCCTGTGTTGTGCTACTTCCGACTTGGCCTACTAGAGGGCATGAGGTTGAAATTAGTACATTGTCGGATGTATTATACCATTAAGGTTCGGTTGCGAATTTCACTGAAATTACAACCCAGCGATGAGTAGCGCTATCGCGCAAAAATCAGTGGAGCCCACCAAGCACCGCACCACAACGAAGATACTCCGACAAATGTGACGCGGTGATGATTTATTCATAAAATAATACCTCTGTTTCGTTAGTTTCAGATACCAACAGCGAGGGAGATCCATCCAGAAGACTCCGCAACAACCCAGGAACCCGAGAACCACCAGAAAGACATCCATGAAGGAAGTGGAACTGGAAGAAGAGGACCTTTCAAGAAGAGGCAGACAACCAACGCAGCGCAGCACTGAAATTAGATCTTGTTTTTGGAGGATTGCTGACGAGATCGGACAAATCGAATTCGGTCCGGCTTTAATACTTGATCTATTTATAGAACGGTTACAATAGAGAAAGAGTAGACAAATCCACAGCAAGTATCTAGTCTATAACACAAATACAAATATAAACCATAAAACCAGCGTAACTATTTAGACTTGTCTGTCGATATCATTGGTTGGATGTAGCTAAATTGGAATTACAATGGATGCCAGCAAAATTCAAGGGCTTTTCTTTCATTCTTTTACGTAAACGAGGTTTCACTATGCAGCTGTGCATTGTATTTAAGGTTTTTGGATGCACTTATATCTGCTTCGCCAAATCGCTGCTTAATTGACGGCTTGCTTGTCTGTATTTCTTAAACACTTTGTTTAATGAAATCCGTTCGCTTTCAGATAGCTTCGCCTAGATCGGGAGATTTGCACTCGTAATTGACCGTAGGTAAATACATTGTGTTACAATTTTCTGCAATCCGTTACGAGAACGGCTTATTTTCTTCGAAATAGCTAATTGGCTACAACCCGCTTCATTAATATATAGAAGTAACTCGTGCATTTCAGTTAACATGAATAAAGTCATTTCTCAGAACTGTTAATTATGCGTAACAATATACATTACACAATTACACGCGCTATTAACAGCAGTATTATTTCTAAGAAAGGGTATAATTTCATTTTTATACATAGTTGGATACAATTCATTAAGTAAATAAAACTACGCCTATGCTGTTGTACTTTAATCTGCTCGTGAATTAAATGTTCTTATTTACATATACATATAGAGTCCCTTAAAATTGCCTAAGCACACGAAGGTACATACGAGAAATATTTTGGTTCGTCCAATGTTCGAAAGCTTTTACAAATTTTGAAAGAACGTAAAAAAAGTGCGGGACCAAATTAAAGGGATTTAAAACAATTCTTGTTAGATGTTTCGCAAAAGTCAGTTTACTATTTCCAATCAAAACATTTGTAGTTGTTTGCCTTCAGCTATCACTTCTCATATTATTCTCTCTCTCTACATACATATAAAGTTAATTCAAGTATAGGCTCAGCCAGCAATATGTTCGCTTTACTTTGTGCTTTTGAAATATACGACGTTTAGATATATCTTCACGAAGAAAATCATTTTTTATATTAAATATTTTTTGTCACACACATTCAATTCTGCACAACTTCATAGTGGGCGTCTTTGTTAGAATATTTCAATATCCATTAGATAAATATGAAATTACAAAATCTTACATATAAAGTAGTTACAAAGGTGTTGAAGGAAACGCAAGTAAATTCAATCAATTTAGAAATATCTCAAACAGAAAATACTCGAAATCTGTTCGTTTATCTTTGTGAATGTCTTGAGGGAAATACCTATATGCTAGAAAAGTTGTGAATCTATCTACGATTGCTTGGAAAGCAATATATTCGGCGCACCCTTTTCTCAATAATAAACGTTGGCGTTAAGAGAATATAAAATGCTCGAGATACGTAAATCACTCAGGTTTACTTTGTTTTAACCAGCCTCCGCCATACGTAACGGATTAGTTACTAAGTCGTAACTCTTTTTCGTTTCATTTCCAAAACTAAATTTGACAACCTATGAAATATTTTACGTCCAAGCACATTGCGGTGCACTAATAAAAATTTTATATGTCACATAAACGGTTTGAGAATAACTGTTGTATTGCTCCAGAACCACAACAGACTATAACATGGTAATATGTTCAATATGAATAAAACTTCTACATATACATACATACATCTCCTCTCCGGAATATTTCAATATTTCATCTATGTTGGTTTCGTTTGATTTGAGCTACGTGCTCCTCATGTTTTCTCTAACTTTGTCTTGATATAAAACTTTGTTATCACAAGCTGTAAAGTTCTACGTCTTTATTATTATTCCGGATTTCAAAATATCCTTAGGCTTACAGTTACGATAAGACGGAATTATATAATTCATCTGCATAAAATTTTGAATTGTAGAGAATACAAATAGTAATGCTAGAAATAAGGAACGTTTTCGAAGGAACTAATTCAAGCGGATGAGCATACCAAGTTATCTTAATGTCAAGGAACAAGTTTGAATGGAATTTGCAAGTGAACTATCTAAATGTGTATACATTAGACATGAAATTGTAGCAAGTAAATTAAAAGTAAACTTGGATGC
Source organism: Holotrichia oblita (assembly GCA_023690525.1). NCBI lineage: Eukaryota > Metazoa > Arthropoda > Insecta > Coleoptera > Scarabaeidae > Holotrichia > Holotrichia oblita. The sequence goes on from CM043018.1 coordinate 123,298,462, forward strand.
ACATACGTATATTATCCTACATACATATATTATACATATATGTTGGTTTAGTGCACGGTTAGGTAAAGTTAATTGTGTTTGTTTCCTTATTTAGGACAAACTCAATTTAGCAGTTAATTTTGTAAATATCCTGGAAATATACGAGTACGGAAACATCTTTTTGCGTGAATGCTTGCAGCACATCGCTCTAGATCAATGCTTTGGTTGAGCTACCAATCTCTGTTGGGACATGATTAACAGCGCAACATTGCTTACAGTAAAGTAATATTGCAATAAAGCCATAACAACATGTTACATTAAAATTAATTATTAATATATATAGCAAGAGTTGTTTCGGTGGTTTGAGAAGCAATACAGTTTAAACCGCTACAGCTGCATCCACCACAGATTTTAGAAAACCTTTCAGAGAATATTATGATTGGATTTAAATAGATCTCCACTGAGAATCACGCTTAGTTTTCTCACCATATGTTGGTTCCAGCAATGTTTCTTTCATGTGTTTCACTCAATTTTCCTCGCTAACATTTTTCTAATTCTATATTAAATAAATATAAGATGAAATGTAGCAGAAGGTCTTTCCAAATTGATTATCACGAATAAAGACTGTCAAGAATATCTCTTTCAGGTGTATTGCAAACTGAATTTATTTTTTGGGAGAGGACATTTTTCAGGACAGCACTATTATAAACGAAAATAATTCTGTCGACTTTAAACCGCTTGATGAAAAACTGGTGAAAGGAGCTTATATCGAGACATTGAATAAGATGGATACTCAGAAAGAGAAGCCCTCATTTTAATTTTTATTATACTTAAACCCCCACTTAGCTCGGAGTCTAAAAACGAACACAAGCATCGTGATTGGGCAAGCTAAAACTGGACGAATAAATATCTAAGACTTTGCAACTGCTGCTGTCGGTGACTAGAGTTGTTTGGACATCTCGTGGAGGTTGCAAGGTTTTAATAAAGTTTACCATCTTCAGAGGCGGTTGCCTCCATTTTCGTATCGAATTTTTTACTCTGCAGGACCAGGACTCCCTCTTGAATAGCAATTCTTACATAAGCGTAAAGAGTGATATATGACCATGAGGTATATTCAGCTTATCCATGTTCTAAGCCTGTACCAAAAAGAGCTTTGTGGCAATGCTGTCCACATAAGAAGCTCCCACAACGGTATTCGTTCTCTTCCCCCCAATTGGATCGCAGTAGTAGCCTTTTCCCCAACAGTTCTGATGGTTCCACCCTATTTAAGACTGAAGCACCTACCGGAATCCTATCGAACGGCTAACGCTCTGTGTGCTCGTTGATGAACCAAAATTTTTCCTCCTCTACTGATATAGTGTTCCCATATCTGTAGCCGTGTTCGTTTCCGAGTGAGAGAGATATTTATAATTCAGATGTGAACTGAGGCTTACTATAAAATACATACTCTCACCAAGCTCGTTATTTCAGTAAACAGGGATAGGATAGCCTAAACAGGCAGTTTCAAGTGTGTAAAAATATCAGCTGTAAGAATGAATAAGCTTAAAAACTATAAACACGGCAAAGATAATAATAATAATTTTTTTTTATGTGTGGTGGATGCTTAGTTGCAGTGACTCTGTAAGCTGTATCGCTTCTCTGGCTATCATTGCAACTCTCGCGGTATAGTTTTGTGTGTGCAAGTTGTGTTCAAATGGCTTTCTGACAGCATCATATCGCCTTTTATGATGTCACGCTGTTAACCACTTTACTCCTAACAGCGAATGGCAAATCGAATAATAATAATAATACGTTTATTGACCAAAAAACTAAAATAAAATTATGCAAAGAACACAAAAAAAGAAGAAAAAGGCAAAGGTTAAAAGGATCATCAGTTCTGCCCATAAGGCGCGCCCTGGTGCACCTGATGATCCAGTAAAACAGTGAGACTTAGACTTAACTAGTGACAAACAGAGCAGTCTATGCACAATAATGGCTACGACTAGCAAATATCAAAAAAAATAAAGAAATCCCATGTTCCACAATAGACAACGGAGATATACAAAATTAGTCAACTTAAAACCATACAACAAATCTCTTCTACGAATATTTAAATTGTGTAGATTAGTTATAAATATTAACTTAGTGGCTGGGTATAGCGGTGTTTTGGATTTCAAGATTTTATATGCGTAACATGCTAAGTGAAGCTGTCTACGCCTGGCCATATTAAGCCACCCCAACTTGACAAGCCTCCATGAGATTCTATTACACCTGCGAACGCCAAAAATGTACCTCAAGAATGATTTCTGGACAACCTGAATGTCCACTCTAACCAAGCATGGGCCATATATCGTGTCACAATAATTAAAATGTGATAGAACCAATAAATCGCATAATGTCTTTTTATGGTATTTGCTTAATTCATGCCTATACGGATACAATATCTTGACGTTGGTGTATGCTTTTCTAATATTCTTATTAGTATTTTCACGAAACCTTAAATTGTCGTCCATAAACAATCCAAGGTTCCTGAAGTGTTTTGAAGCTAGTTTTATATTGTTTACATATAGATTTATGGAATTAGTCAGAAGAAGTCTATTTCTAGTACCACCAAATATCATAAAACAACACTTATTTCCATTCAAATGAAAACAGTGCTTCCCCGCAATTTCGCTAAATTTTTGAAGGTCCCCATTCTCTTACCGTCGAGTCTAAATCTAGAGGTGTAAAACTTTTGTAAAGTTGCGTGTCATCAGCACAAATGTGAAATGTGCATGAAAAGTTTTGAAAAAGTAGCATTTGGGAGGTATAGATTGAAAATAGTAGCGGTCCCAAAATCGAACCTTGGAAAACCTCTGAATACAAAGCAACACTATCAGAGACTTGATCATTAAAAATAACCCTCTGACCAAATAAGAGGTTAGAAAAGGCCAGCAAAAACCCAACATTTTCACGGAAATATCATATAGACCTCGTGAATTTGATTTAACTTCACTTATACATATCTCCACCTCGTCTTGAGTGACCGGACGAAAATGGAATTGCTCGACACCTAGCCTGATATTACGATTATAGAACGCCAAGACTTCCACATCCAAGGGGGACGTTCGGGCTGACACAGAACTGAAAAAGTTATTTAACTCATGAACATTACTTTAAGGTTGCGTGGTCGAGTAAAATGGCGGGAAAAGTGCTCCATATACGACAATGGTAAAATTTTGATGCAAGATTTTTCAAAAATTACAACTATGATTGATGAAAAAAAATTATAGGAGTAACTAGCATACTGTTATCAAGGTAATGACATATTTTTAATTTAAAAAATGTGGTAACTTCTAGCAGAAAAAAAATCTTAAAGTTTAGGTTTGTGTGTACATCGTAAGAAAATGCATTATAATACGAAAACTACAAATCAGACTCATAAACTGTTTATGTTATGTACTAGGTATGTAACAAGGCTATAGATTACGACAATGAAATTACATTAATCTGTTATAAATAAACAAAAATCTTGCATCAAAAATCAGTCTTCTGGCCAATTCACCTAAAAGTGTCGCAGCTCGGGATGTGCCAGAATTACTTAAAATGGATAGTGTAGCAATTTTTTAAAAGATGGCGCAAATAATTAACAAACCATAAACAACAAAAATTATTAATAAATACGGCATAAAAACAAACTGTAGGTATATTATAAAAGTAGTTTTAAAACTAAACCACGATTTGTTTCTGTACTCAATTGTTATAAACCCATTTTTTTATTTAACCTAAAACTAATGAAATGCATCAGTGGTCGATGATGTCATACATAATTTTACGTCAACTTTAGATTTTTTTGTAAATACAAACGATGTTGTGTGGATTGGCGTGCATCGTTTCCACAACGTTCATAGAAAGAACTACTAGATATTTATCATATTTAGGAATGTACAACCTATATCTCTGCCTATATCTAAAAAGAAAAATGCTTAGCAGCGCTGAGTTAATTTTCGTTGTTTAAAATGATTATACTAATTAATGCGATCTTCCGCTGTTGTACTGTTGTCTCTTGTCCCACATTTCATTGGTCGTGTTCAGTTAGCATATCGGTAAATCACCGGTAGATACAGATTAGTAAAGTAGTGAACTGAATGCCTACATGGTAAATATTGTACTATTAGCATACAGATATTCAGTGCGATACTTCACTAATCATTACTTATCGCTGACTTATCAATGTGCTAACTGAACACGACCATTGTTAGAGTGGTGTACATATTTTTTGCCGAAGTGTGATTAGAACAAGCTTCAAGTTTTCTTTTATACAAGGTCAGCTGCTAAGAGGTCGTAATCTAATAACACTAATTATTAATTGTTATTGTAATTTTTCTTTGATTTATAGATATTATAACAGTAAAGGATGTTTAAAATTATTATAACTATTATAGGTAGTATTGTGTCAAAACTGTATAGGTATATCTACCTATTATACCAATTATAATCCTAGACCATATAAGGTTTCATTATTTTGCTTATGATTAGATCATAGATGAAATATAATATAGATGCGTCAGATAACGTATGTCAATCATAACCATGTTTTGCGCCATCTACTGAGTACGTTCGCATTATTATGCGAAAGCGCGACGCTTAAATATACCAAAGCGTACGATGCATTTTATTTCAATTTATATTTAATGAATTAATACAAAACATAAATAACAAATATGTATATATAAGTTATATTGTATTTTTATGAATAAAGTAAATTACAAAAGGATAACATATTTGATAGAAATAAGGGTCGATTTCGTAATAAAACCTAATGCCGTATTATTATTTAAAGTCACTATTAAATACAAATTGACTTTCATAAAAAAAATAGTGTTATGCGATCATTAATTGATATATTCCTAAAGTCCTTTTTGATGTACTGTTAAACTATCATACTCATTACTTAACTGAGAATAAACCGAATGAAGCACATTATTATGAAATCGGACCGTAAGTACATAAGAATTCTGTATACAATAGAATTTTTCTATACAATAGAAAAAAGAAACAGCAATTAAGTTAATGATGAGTAATTATATTACTTATAAGCCATTTAGCCCCTGCTGCAATTTGTTTATAATATGAATAAAAGTCGGAGTTGATGCTTTTACTGCTGTGGCCGGTTTAAATACAGAGAAATACGAAAATTTTATGGTAAGTATTCCAGATCCGGTTGTATAAGAAGACTTTCATGGCTATAGGTTGAGACCATACATTTTCACTACATATATTGTTATGTTATAATTTGGCAAATTCTCAGCTGGAACTTCTTCAAAAATTCTCCGAAAAATGATTGTAAGTGAAACCTTTTTTCATTAGTATGAAGCAATATCGTAGAATACTACCAAAATAGGACGCCCATAGAAATAATATAAAAAATATTCAAATCATACTAAAACGACATAATATTAATAACTCAATTCAAAACTACCTTAGTCCACTGATAAAAATAGGTGAAAAGCGCACGATCGCTGAAATGTTAAAATTTTTGCCGCAACAACAAAACGCATAATGAGAATTAGGCCGAAAGCTTACTTGGAATATTTAAAACTGAATATGCAGTAGACAACAATCTATTATTAGACCCACATTGATCATTAGTAAAATGATTTCTACAAACTCGTCAATTTTAATATACATTTTCTGGTGGCAAATTACATCATTTATCATTACAGTACTTGATCCATTTTTTAAACATATCCATATTTTTCGCTGGATTAGGAAAACAGTGTCTGCTACCATATTTTACTGCAAAACCATTTTTATAACGCAGCGTGGACCTTCCATATTAGTTAATTATTAAATTATGATAATATGCTAGAACACTAAAATAATTAACATGCAACTAAATACAAAGAGAAACAATAAAACCAATTGTGTTTGAAGAAAGAAAAGAACTCGAAATAATCAATAATATTGAACACAACGCTAAAACCAATTATACATTGACAATAATTTGACAAATGTCAATTAAATCAAAATTAAACAAATTAACATTTGAACAGCATTATTGCATTGCAGCGCCTCTCATGTGGACGTTCGCATTAAAAATATTGGTAGTAGTCATGGTAATCTAGTGAAACCGGCCTGGATTAGATTTAATTGAAATTTTCGTTCCTTCTCGGGAACTTCACGACAAATACACGAACGGATTTGATAGTTTGATTTATTGTGAAATCCGTTATATCACATGACACATGACATCTGGGAGTGGTTAATAAAAATGAAAGTGCATACAGTGTCCTTCTGTTTCTTAATATAAAATAAAGGTGTTCCATTTAAGTAAGATGAGAAAATAATGCATTTGTGTTTTGAATCTCCCTATACACAGTTTTCGCAATATTAGCAAAATATCGCTTTGCTATAAAACTGTAACAATATAAAAAGGTCATTCCGGTACAAAAAGAATTTCAAGTTGTTTCGTGTGGAATGCACAGAACATAATTGATCACAACTTCTGAAATACTCGGTATAACTCAATGAAACCTTATATAAATGAACGAGGAAGATATGCTTAATTTAAATTTGAAATAATATATAGTGTATCCCATATAAAAAAAAATGTACCTATGTTTGGTTCACCCTGGCAATATGAAACATCCGTACATACGAAAATAATTTTAAAATTAATATGCCTCACCCTGTATATCTTATTTACAATCCTTACAAATACTACACTAAAAATGTAGGTAACTACAATAATAACTATGCAATAAATAATTATAAGTGAGAGAAGTAAATAATTTAAGGTTATAGTACATAAATGTTTCCTAAACGATAATATTCCAGAAACTTGAATATGAAACACTACACTTTATATAAACTAAAATCATCAAACACAAGATTGATTGAGCGGACAAAGTGCATTCAGAAGCGGTTACTAATAGTTGCCAGCTGTCAAATCCAAACGCTCAATAATTACATATGTATGAGCAAAAAACTTGTGTGTTGGTTGAATAAACACAGAGGCTTCATTTCTTCTATCGTCTAGCCGACATTTAATATTGTACAATTAGCGAATTTTGTAGCGTTATAAACCATGCGAATCAATTACTTTTATCTCATTCAATGTGAATTTAAATCACTGCAAAATCTATACTTTTTTAATTCATATCTGTATATTTTCTGGCAAATTTTAAACATTTTATATTTTCCGATGAACGCTTCTTAATTACTAATAATTACTGTCAAAAATTTCGTAATAAAAAATAAAAATTCCATAGGAAACTATTATTAAATTTTATATAATTTGCTGGTAAGGTAGCGAGGTAAATAGAGAGATAAATAGAAACGAGATGTAAAATAGCATTTACATATATGTATGTTACAACATTTGGCAATATACTTGGGTATTTTACGGTGTTTCTATATCTAATATCGTATCTATATACTTACATACCTATATCATCATATCATATATTGTATGAATATATGATATGACGAATTCCAAGTGACTGTTTTCAATAAATTATAATTTCAATTTTCAACAGTGACATCTATTGATAGAAAGCTCGAAATACTTCCGAGTCTATAAACGCTGATAAAGTGAATACTATGACCCTCTATTGTCTGCTAGATTAATTATAATGACTCCCACTACAAATATCCTATCCCCTCCAATTGCCTCGTACCCTTAAGACGCATATAACATATTAACATACTAAATACTATTCGCGGAGGCCCAGATCCCGATCCTTATTATTATAAAAGCTCATACTAACAAATTTTTGTTGATGTTAATCATACTCCAACTTTTGATGTTATTAAAAGGTCAAGAAAAGTAAAAAGAACTTTTCATTAGTATAAGCTTTATGAACGCGTATCCCGTCAAACCCTACTAAAATTTATTTACTTGCCTTGCTACAAAATACAAAGAAAAGAAAAGGAAGTTATAAATATGTTGCAACAGCCGGATTTTTTCAATGGTAGTATATCGCTGATTTATGTTTTCTGTGTTCTCGACACTTTGTGCGCAACATAAATATGTTTTATAGTACATATACCTCTAAATGATACAGATGATATACAGCTTTATATTATATGAAATATTTGAGTTATTACATTACCGTTTATAACGACACTCTACTATTTGTGGATAATTATAATTTGCTTCCTTTCATGTAATTACTTCGAATTACTTAGTTCTCATATAAACCACACCCTACGCAGATAAAATTGAACAGCCAGTTTGTATAACTGTCAGACACATAACGCGGAAAAATTTTAACGCAGTGCAGGTTATCTGTTTTATAGTGTCTGATGAATTTTGTGTTTTAATTAGTCCACTTAAATTTAACGAAATTAGTAACTACACAGGACATGAATTAGTGGTACGTGGTGCATATAAAGGTTAATGGAAATTTCTAGTTTCACTGAAATAAATGTTACATTACAAACTTATGCTTTATAGATAAATAGTATGTATGTATGTACATATATACGCTATTATCAACTTGTATCCTCTAACGAATACTAGTAATTGTCCCAATCCTACGAATTTCCAGTTGTTCAACCAGAAATAATGAAAGTAGCAATATGCGATGCGTTGCATTTCCAACCAAGATCAGAGGTGCTTCATATATAAAAAGCGACTACAAAGCATATAACAAGGATAAGGCGTTTCCACTAATACAATTACTTTAGAAGTTCATGTAATATAGATATCTGTATTACATTGATAATAATTATAATAATAATAATAATAATAATAATAATAATAATAATAATAATAATAACACATTATAGGAGACAACGCCTCTGATCTCTGTAGAATGTGTAATACTAAACCAGAGACTATTGACCATCTTGTGAGTGCCTGTCAAACATTAGTACCGACGGAGTACACGAATCGACACGATATGGTAGCAAAAATACTCCACCAAGAACTTGTTATACAGCATATCCCCCAAGCCAACCGACAACCATACTACACATACATCCCGGAGAACATTGTCGAAACTCAGGATATAAAACTATACTGGGCTCGCCCAATCTCCACCGACAAACTAATACCTAATAACATCCCTGACATAGTTCTCATAGATAAAAGAGAACGGCATACTTTTATCATCGATATAGCTTTCCTCAATGCAGCAAACCTATCTAGAAAGCATAACGAAAAATAACTAAATATCTGCCGCTGGCAATAGAAATCAAAGATATGTGGCAACAAGAAAAAGTGGATATAGTGCCAGTCATCATAGGAGCCACCGGTGAAATTCCACACAACCTACACCGCACCATAGAGAAACTGAAACTCAATACCGCCATCTACAAAAGCATGCAGAAGTCTGTCATCATACAAACATGCAGCATCGTTAGGAAGGTCCTCAGCAACATGTGACACCTCTCAATACAGAACCAACCTAAACATGTATCTGTAAACAAATTTTAAAATTAATAAAGAAACCTATTCCCTTAGATTAACCCATTCAGAGCCTTCTCGTTGACACTTTGCCCCGAGGAGGTGAATGATCCCTGGTCTCTTAAAGACTGGGAGAGTGCGCTGGGCCAGGAATTCGAATAATAATAATAATAATATGATATATTTGTCCAATGGTTTACCAATTACAGAACATAATACAAATTAAGTACATATATACAATATATAAACAAACAAATGAAATAAAGGACAAAAAACTAAAAGTAATTTTTAAATGAATTAAGAAGAAAAGAAAATATTGTCGTAGTGCAGATTCGCAGCCCGAGACATCATTACCAGCGGAGAACTCTGTAGTATATTGGTCCTAGAGAATGGTAACAAGAAGATGGGAGAACAACGAGAGGAGATTCTGGGAGTAAAAAAGTTCAAACAGGAAAGGAGATAAGGGGAATCAATCCATCAACATCAATCATCAGAGCTTCCATATGAACCGTGCACCATGAACTTCTCTGCGGTCGCTTAAGGACTGAACACCGTGTGCTTCTAAGACTAATGTGTAATCTACACCACGCTGAGGATATATTCCAGTATTTTTAAAAGAAAGGTATTTTAGAAATCTACTCTGCACTTTTTCAATGGAGAGCTGTAAGTAAATGTATTTTGGAGACCAGACTTGTGAAGCATATTCTAACTTGCTATCGACGAAACTGAAATACAGCGTTTTCAATAGTGGCATATTGTTAAAATATTTACAGCAGCGCATAACGAAACCCAGTATTCTTGAAGCTGAGGCACAGATATAGTTTATATGATTAGAAAAGTTAAGGCGACAATCAAAAAGCACTCCAAGATCATTGACACTCTCGACCTTTTTCAACAAATTATTTCCAACGCAGTAAGTTGATGGTATATGGCTTGATTTTCTGGTGTAAGTAATGTAGCAATATTTTCTAATATTTAATTTGAAGCTGAAGCTGGAACACCATCCTGATAAAATATTTATATTTTGTTGAAGATTTAAGGCATCGTTCCAAGCCATATTTTGAGGTCATCTGCATAAGCAAGAACTGGGCACGAGAACGAGTCAAGAAGGTCATTAGTAAACAGAGTAAAAAGTAAAGGGCCTAAATTGGAGACTCCGGATGATTTAAAGCCATTGTAAAAGACGTAATTGCGTCTGTTATTTAAATAGGATTGCAAAAGTTTAAGTAAAGATGGGCTAAAACCAAAGTAAGACAACTTTTTAAGATGGCTGCTCTTCGGTTCTCGGGTTGTCTGCCGTGTAGAAAGGTTGTGGTATTTGACGTTTCGATCATCTTGTCGTGATCTTCTTCAGAAGTGAAGTGACAAGATGATCGAAACGTCAAATACCACAACCTTTCTACACGGCAGAGAACCCGAGAACCGAAGAGCAGCCATGAACAGCGGCCGTGAAATCCTGAATACTACATTAACTTTTTAAGAATCTATTGTATCAAAAGCACGACTGCAGTCCGTGTAGATTACGTCGACTTGACCTCGATTATCCAACTTCTGAGAGATTGCTTGTGTCAGAGAAACCAAATTAGTTACCGTTGACCGTCCACGAATAAAACCATGCTGGTACGATGAAACAAAGGGTCTTGTGTTAAAGTATATACACGAATATATTACACTCTCATAAACTTTGGCAAGATCTGAGAGAATCATGATTCCAATAATCGTGTGTAGTCAGATTTTAAACTTGTGTCTATTCCGTATACGCATGCGTCCAAGATCAGTTATTAAAAAGCCTAGTCGCGTAAACAGGTAGGTTTTGACCAGAGTGGAGAAAAGTATTCACTTCCCGGTAAGCCTCACCATTGGTAATCGTTTGTTCATTTTGGCGTTATTTCTCCTAATTTGCAGTTTGTCTAACTGGTAAACCGGATTGGATGATTTAAGATGAAAAATCATTGGAAGAGTAGGTAATTCTAATTTGTCTCTTTTAAAAGTTCTCTTTATAGGTTAAATGATATCGAAGGCTTCCGCAGTCCGAACCTCTGAAGTGAGGGCTTCCTGGTTTTGACCACATCATAGTAAAGTAAATATACACATAACACGAAAAATAAACCAAAAGCAATACAATCGAATAAAAAATATAAAAATTTATACCTATACAGAATTTATTACAACTCGATGTTTTGCCACTAATATAAGTGGCTTTTTCAGTAGCAAAGTGCGTAAGGGGCGCTCGACGTGTAAACCACGCTAGAGTCGGGTCGATAGCCGCAGTGGTTAGGCAGCTGATTATCTTTGTGGCAGGACGATAGAAGCCGGGTTTCAATTCTCTGGAGGGACGGTGGCATTTTTTCAGAGGGTTGAAATCCGGATCAACTTACCATTCGCTGCTGGGAGCAAAGTGATTAACAGCGCGGTATTATAAAAGGCGGTATGATGCTGTCATAAAGCTGTTTGAACACAATTTGCACGCACAAAACTACACCGCAAGAGTTGCAATGATAGCCAGACAAGTAATACAGCGCATTCGCAGGATTTCTGTTCGGAACTTTATCAGGTTGCATGCGATTTTTGGTCGACCGGTTTTTGAAAGTTTTTGATATTTTGGACTTCGGTTGTTATTCGTTATTTTGAATTTTCTACAGATTTTATAGGTGATTTGTAATGTTGGCGCTGTTAGGCTGTGCATTCTTCAATACGACTATTTCGGGATTGCTTCCCCAAATCTATTAGTTTTGTCGTGGTCTCGGTCTGTACTGCTGGTGTTTGTAATGATTAGATCGACACCGAATATGGAACTTGGATCACAGGGAAGTGAATCAAGTGATTTTTTCGAAAGAAAAAACCATCATGATTGATGTGTCTGTATAAGACTATTTGGTTGGTTCACCATTAGTTATCGTAGGCTTTGCTATCAAGTCAACTTTCATTTTCGTGGTTTTGGATTAGTTTTTAGTTTTTCTAATTTTCTTATGATGGCTGAATTAGCAAATAAAATGAAATTGGCTTGTAGGTCTTATTAGTGTTTTGTTCATAACGTAAGAAGTGTCTTAAAGTCACACAGTGTCCCCACTAAGACGAATGTTTAGAAGGTTAAGACTGATGAGACGAGTTAAAAACGCAAATAATTGGCGAGTTATTCCTTGTGTTCCTTAATTGAGCGTTTATTTCATTTATTTTGTAACAATTCTTTGGTTTCTTTTTTATTATGTCTAATCATTAGTGCTAGTTTACACAGCTAAGATAAGATGTTACAATTTAAGGTTTATCTATGCGAAATTATCACTTTTATTACAAGGTTATCTATTCTGCCTGTGAAATATTGCTGAACGAATTTTACTGCCATTTCATTTGCTTGACGGAAATTCTATTGTAAATGTAAGATGTAATTGAATTTATTTGTTTGTATAACCCTTTGCGATACGTCCATCAATACCATAATAATTTTATTTCTTCTTTTTGTTGTTGAAACGTGGCACTTAATTAATAAAGCGTAATCCAGATCTGGCACCACCATTAGACTGTCTCCAACGGTAAATATGTATGTCACAGACTATCCGGTTGAGATATTATTTTCTAATTCAAAGTTTTTTCCAAACCTAGATTGACAAATAAAGAAAGAATTCTGTTTACATATAATATACGTATGTAACAGGGTAGTCAGAGTGCAGTTTTCTCGTAACATACCCAAACAATGGGGCACTCTACTGAATGCTAAATAAATATTTATATATAGCTTTGATGAATTAGTGAATTGGTGTGGTTTATGTTTATGTTTTCCAACTTCCACGGCAAATGCGGAGAGGTAACATCTTAAGTCGGTCTACAGCCGCAGGCGTAATAATAACTCATGGCCAGCCGATGCCCCCTGTAATTGGCGCAAGCAGTTAGGGGATGCTAAGGCATGGATTATTATTTTTATAGAATATAGTAATTTTGGAGACTATCTTCTTTGTTTGCCAGTTTTATATGAAAACATGAACACATGATCATTTCCGATCAAAGATCTGCAGGAACAACAATATCTCCAGACAAGTCAGAATTTGCATCTACCAATTTATCAATCTGAATAACTTTTATTTGAGTAAAGCCATGGATCGGTATCTTAAATGCACAATATCCTCCTGCGACCCATTGAATAGAGTAATCATACTTCTAAATATAATTGAAGATATGTTAACAAACATCTTTTCTTAGTAAGTTTGTTTTATTTTTCTTTTAGTTTCCAAAATACATGATGTCCAACCAAATGGACATTGGGTTTCAAATAGTACCAAACAAATACTAATTTTAATCTAACAAGAAATTGAATGTAAGCAAGTTCAACATTTTTGAAATTTGGGCGTAAATATTAAAAAATATATAAAAATGTTCAGTAAAGCATTTATGAAACTCTTTAAAACAGTTTATATTTTCAGTTACGCACAGAAATTAATTGAATGTGTTTCAATAAAAGTTGATTTTCTTGTTATATTTATAATTTTTACATCTCACGAATTATTTTAAATCTGCAGCAATTTCTGGAAAGTGTTGGTTTCTCCTTTTTTTAGTACTTGATGATGATTTAAGAAAGACGTTACCTTTAGAATTTGTTCTGGTACCTACACCTCGAATAGTTTATTCGGGAATATTCGGCAATGTCTTTTCAGAAGATATGTAGCAATCTCAACTTTAAAATTAAAAAAAAAACTGTTATATCTTTCGAGATAAAGTGCGGAAATGTTTTTAATGAAAGACTACTCTAACAGTGCATTTTTTTGACCTTGCCTGAAATCGGTAATTGCTAATCATGCGGTCTATCAAATCAATCCCTCCCATACAGTCATTGCGTTTTGCAACAAGGTATGTGTCTAATTTTTTATTGGTCTGAGTCACGTGATGGCTTAGTAGTCGAGAGAGACCGTAATGGCGCTGTTGGTCAATATAATTCCGAAAGAATTCTGTAATATCGATAGTTTTTGGCATATTTTTATACACAATCAGCATATTCCGTTGCATCAGTCATTGAAGAAAAACATGCTAAGCAGATGCTGCCGATATGATTAAAAGTAACACGACTAATTTACCTACGTCAGTGTCCAAAAAGGAATTTACATGTTGTATGTGTAGAACGTTTGAAAATTTTGTGAAGTTCAGTGTTATTTCCTAGGATTTATTGTTTTTTTTCAATGCTGTACATTGAAATAATTTTCTTGGCTAGTTTATTCATATCACTTTATAAAATGTATTACGCTTTTGAACAATCGTACAAGTTGTGTTTTATCCTCTACTTGTGGAAATACTTATTTAAATAAAATTAATTGCGTTACATAACGTTTGTGCTTTATATCAAGATTTTTATTTGTTATAATGTATGTAACGAATTTTATTATTTAAAATACGCCATGGATAAAAACTTCGTGTGTTAAACAAGAGTAATGACATATTTTGCATCATAATTAAAAAATTTAACATATCTATTAAACCTTCAATTTAAATTTACCGCCAATTTAATATGTAGTTCGGGAATTTGGCAATGCTACCGCATAATCTTTAACATGAACTAAAGCATCAAGTTTCCGCTCCTAGAGTAGAGCTAGCAAGATATACGAAAATTGATCCATATAGTATTGCTTACCATTGTATAAAATGTTTAGTCGCTTCATTTCTTTACTACACATCTGTATATACTTCTGTAAATAACGTCTATTCAAAGACGCATGATTTCAAGAGTGAAACCTTGGATACTGCTTTTACTGTAGCGAGTATTCGTACTAACGTTTTTGGTCAACGACATTTTATACCTTTTCATTCCAGACAAACAAAAAAAGAATGTGGGTTCTACAGTTACATACCATACTATTCAAGTGGTAAATATTTGTGAGCATTATGAAAGGGACTGTCACTCAAGTTTCCAATTTTATTGAAGTATATATTTGCTAGTTCGTGAAGATACTAGAATAAGAAAGCATATATTTCAATCGTGATGTCGCAATAAACATCTGTAAATGACACGGTAAATTCTGAAAGGGAAACTTTAGAATACGTCAAATATCAGCAATTTATGTAATTATTTTAGTTGGGAAATTGATATTATTTAAGTTTATAGATTATAGTTTCAATTACACTATCTTATTATAATTACTTTGAAGTTAAATTTTTTTTTGGAATTGTGGCTTGAATAAATAGGGGTAATTAGGTTTTACGATTCGGCTTTTCTTAACGTAAAACCTAATTACCCCTATTTATTCAAGCCACAATTCCAAAAAAAATTTTAACTTCAAATTATTACTTATTATTATTATTATGGCTAAAAAACTACAAAATGGAAAATCATAATTACTTAACCTCCGGGTTGAAGCTGAAGTGTAATGTACTCATATCTAATTTCATGAAATCTGTACAAATCCTATTTAAGCTGTAGGACAATAACTATTTATTATCCAAATACTTCTCTACGTATAGTTGTTTAAAGTTCAACGAGCTAGAGTTTTAGAAGGATCCCCTTTAATATTGTAATTAGTCCCCTTGGGTAAAGTTTGGTCAGCATTTTTTACTTAATTGGACGTAATTTTACCTTGAAACAACAAATCGTTATCGGAAAAAAAGTTTATCATTACGTTTAGCTCGAGAACGAGCAGCCGCTTATTATGGTAATCTGACTTCTGGACACGGAATAAAAATCCTCCATCAGTTTTCAGCGCTATAATTAATTTATGAAAATCCTAAGATTTATGGTCTCCGACGGAAGATTACTAAGGGATTCCCATTTGCATTTAACATATACGATTATTTCCTCAGTATCCCTCTCGTTCCAAATATGATCTTTAGTATTTGGCGGAAGGTGTGTGTGTAATGCTTTCCTTAAGGTATTAAAAGGATGTTCTTATTATGTTCTGAATATACGTGGAAATCTGGACACAATACTAGACCTTTTTATTACAAGGAAGAAATTTTACTTACCTGCGGATATCCTTATTACGTTTCTTGTTAAGTAGAAGGTTCCGCAATATAGAAAGTGCTAATCGGATATAACCTTTTACGACTGGTAATGACCAGAACAAAAATTACATTTAAAGTAGAAATATAATTAATGAGTGTGCAAGGCGTCAGGAAAGAATAATAAAATGTTCAGTATGAACGTTTGACCATCAAGGAATCCACATGGCTTTAGTGTTATTAATGATGATGGTGAATCCAATTTGAGAATAAAATATAAAAATAATATTCCTACAATTGTTACGAATTCGGTAAACTGAATCGGCCTAACGGTACACCGCAAACATTTCGACTTTATTACCAAAATGCACGTGGTCTTCGTACTAAATCGCACCTATTCTACTCATGTTCTTGTGACTTATATTATGATATCATTCTTATTTCGGAAACCTGGTTGAATGATTCCTGCAATAGTTCCGAGTATTTTCCTCCATCATTTAATGTTGTTCGCTATGATCGAAGATTTGATGCTGTGGGCAGAACAACCGGGGGTGGTGTTTTATTGGGTCTAAACAATTCAATTCAATATGATGTATTGGATACATCACATGTTACCGCTTGTGCACCATTAGTTGATCTTATCCTCTGTAAATGTATGTTTGGTTCTCAAATACTTTTCATAGGTGTTGTCTATATTCCTCCGGATCTGACTAGGGAGTCACTTGAGGATTTCTTGGATGCTCTTCAAATTACTCTTTTGGATCGGCCACTTGTGTTAATTGGTGATTTTAACATCCCTGAGTTTTGTCATCATGATACGAACGTTGTTTCCCCCTCAAGTCTAATTATGTCTGATTTTTGTAACTCACTAGAATTCAGACAAATCAACTGGGTAAGAAATACTCATGGTCGAATCTTGGATCTGGTTCTCACTAACCTGACTACTCCTTTGGAGATCCAACATGATGACAATCCATTTGTGCCGGAGGACTTACATCATCCGGCCTTATCGATCTGTACCACTTTAACTTTTACCAGTCTTCCCCACTTTGCATCGGGTCAGGAATTTCGATACAACTTTAACAAAATAAACTATGATGCACTAATTAACTTATTGTCTGAGACGGATTGGTCTGTACTGGAATCTCATACTGATCTCAACCTTGCCCTTGACCTATTTTATACTAAGCTCTATGATGCCTTTGATCTATCTATCCCAAAATATTTTCCTTCAACCTCACGCTATCCAGTCTGGTTCACGAATGTCATCAAACAAAACTTGAAGACAAAAGATAACTATCATCGCAGGTGGAAGTCAACCGGTAGCACAATATTTCATGATCAATTTAAAACTATTCGTACCTTATGTAAACAACAAATATCAGAAGAGTATGAGAAGTATGTCCGCCATAGCGAGTCCGTTCTTAAAGAAAATCCGAAGAAAATATGGTCCTTTGTCCATAGCAAACAGGGCACAACATGCATTCCTGGGAGAATGTTCTATGATGGGACCTGGGTGGATAAACCGGAGGATATTGTGGATGCCTTTGCTTCTGCCTTTCAAACATCATTTTGTCCTTCTAATACTGTAGATATGCCTCAAATAATTACTCAGTTTCCTTCCTTCTCCGTTCAACCTGTCTCCGTGGAGTCTCTCACTGAAATTATGGCTGGTTTCAGTTCTACCTCCACTGCTGGTGATGATTTAATCCAGAGTGTCTTGGTTAAAAGATTGCGATCTTATCTTGGTGAACCCTTAACCTCTATTATCAATCTGTCAATAAAAACAGAAAACTTTCCAATTCGATGGAAGCGTGCCAGAATTATTCCTGTTTTTAAGAAGGATGACAAGTCACAGATTTCTAATTACCGGCTCATCTCCATTTTATCCAATTTCTCAAAAATTTTAGAACAGATCTTGTATAGTTCCATTTCCTTCAATACTTCCTCAGCGATGTCTACTCTTCAACATGGTTTCATGTCTGGTAGATCAGTTGTATAATCGATAATAGGGGTCAGGTTGATGTTGTTTATATGGACTTTTCTCGTGCGTTCGACAGAAGTGATCACAATCTAATCTAATCAACAGCTAGGTCCAATCTACTGGTGAAATCTCCTTTGCACCATATGATGCGCAATGCGGAGCGGTTCTATAGCGATATCTTCGCGGGTGTATTGACATAACTAGCTCGTCTTGTTTTTGTGATTTATCTATTGTATCTATTGTACATGTATTGTTTATTGTGTTTACATTTTCAATTTTGTCCTGTAAATGGTATAACTGTTGGGCAAATAAACGTATTATTATTATTATTTTCGATTTCACAGACTTTTTGATCTTATATCTGGCTAACTCTCAGTCATCGGCCGTAGCAAGATGGCTGGCTTTGCAACTTTATGTAATCCCCATTATTCGTCGGAGCATGGCGCACGTGTCGAGCAGGACTGATTTTTGCATGTGCATGTACTCTTGTTTTTCTATTCCAAGAGTGTTCAGGCTCTGGAATAACTTATGCGGCACTTCACCTGTGACTCCCACAACTATCGGCACTACTACTACCCTCTCCAATCTCCACATCTTCTTTATTTCTTCTGCTAGTGGTAAGCATTTACTAATTTTCTCCCGATGTGTTCTTGTTATGTTGCAGGGTAGCGGGACGGCAATATCAATGATGTAGCAGATTTTCTGGTTTTTTAAGGTAAGTACTATATCTGGTATGTTGTTGGGAATATGTTTGTCCGTGATAATCTGACGGTTCCAGTATAGCACGATGTTATCATTCTCGTAGACCGGCGGTGGTTCAAACTCGTAATATCGAGGTGTCTTTTCCAGGTTGAGATGTATCTTCTGGAGCTGGATATATACAACTTTTCCGACGTTATTATGCCGCACAAGATAGGATTTAGGGGCCAGTACACTACGGCTCAAGAATCTTGCTCAAGTTATTCTGATCATGGTTCTTATTTTGACCATACTCTACCCATATTTCTACCCAGTCTTCTAATCTTCTTGCATCGATCGGCATACCATACAAAAATGTGGTTTTCCAATTATTATTATGAGCCAATAGAATTCAACAATGTGCAAGAAAGCGCAGGAAAGGAACTATACCGAAAGGCAAATCAAAAGAAAATGTATTGGATATAAGACGCCAGGAACGGCACAATCAAATAACACATAAAAAATATCAGATATCAAGAAATTGCAATGTCTCGAAAAAATTATTTAGCAAAGTAATAGCTCTTATGGGCAGTGTTAATTGCACATTTCCATTTAAAATAACTAAATTAACAGCAACTTCTGGTTAAACCGTAATTTACATTTATTTTGACACTCGCCTAACATTGATTTGACTCTCTAAGTTTACTGACTGACTAACTGTCAGTGCAGAATTAGTTTTCTTCGCTTGGAAAGGAGAAATCTCTTTTAGAGTACACCACTGTAGCAAGGACGGAAAAGCTGGTGATGAATTGCTCATGAGTTTTGAAAGTCAACATTCCATTGAATAGTGAGCACTCTCTTGACCCTCTAATGGAAGATTGGATCAATAAATCGGCTCAAGAATCTTGCTCAAGTTATTCTGATCATGGTTCTTATTTTGACCATACTCTACCCATATTTCTACCCAGTCTTCTAATCTTCTTGCATCGATCGGCATACCATACAAAAATGTAGTTTTCCAATTTCGGTTCACCAGATCAAAATATATAAAAGCCACTAAAAATAAAACACAATAGAGGAATAGTCAGACGGTCATGGTAACTGTAAACCACGCTATCAGCGAAAACTTTGTGACCTCTGCTTCTAGCATCGTTGACACGATAAACTACCTACCTTGCGTACCTTCTAGTATCCGTTACCTGTCTTTTAGTCCTGAAGAAGCCACGCCATTAATGGTGAAACGTCGAGTTAGTAAATTTATTTTGTTCGTTTTTGTATGGTATTGCTAAGTTACAATACTACAACCTGATCAAAGCCTCTTAGCTCTTATAATGGATGCTAGAACTTTTGTTAACATATTTGCTGTTCCTCTGTATGAACGCAATATTACCAGTAGTTCTGTGTCCTCGGAGAACTTAGTTCACAGTTCAAAAGTGGAAGAAAGAGAAACTTTTTTTTATAATACCACCATATTGTCCCTTGAAAGAATCCATATAGAAATTCTTAAAAACTGTTGTCTTGAAAATAATTCAGATCCATGATATGCTGGTTATACTACCGGACAAAAATATTAAATTATCGTACCCACTCATACACGTCATTTTCATTGCAGAACTCCTAACAATTTTGTTTAAAAAATGTAAAAAAATGCTACAATATAAAAAATCAGAAAATAGGCGCTCATGGTATATTGTTGGAATCACCTTGCAAACGAGTGCAATGACAGATCAAACATTAGGAACGGACCACAGTCTTGCATTTGGAGGAGCACTGACGAGATCAGGAGGATCGAAACCACGTGGTCCGTTTATAAGGCTATTTTCAATGCACTCGTTTACAGGTTTATTCCAAAAATTTACCATAACCGCTTATTACAAGTATATTTTATTTTTTTATATTGTGGCATTTCTCGATGTTTTCAATATATTACGTCATTGGAAGCCGTATATGGAATCACGACTAGACTGCTTAGCAGATTGAAATATCTAGGGAAACCGAGAATCCACGACTTATCCAAGCTATATCTGTATCTGTGTTGTTTGATACCCGACAGTGCTACATCCTACTTAGTCCATTGTTTATTGCTAGGTGTTATGCAATACATCTTGAGTGGAGAATTGCGATGAAATTAGGTCTTTGGAGGAGCGATGACGAGATCGGAAAGAACGAAATTACGTGGCCCGTTTCTAATTTTTGATCTATTTTCATTGCAGTCGCTTGTAGATTGATTCCAAAAATATAACATGAGCGCCTATAACAGTCATTTTTTGAATTTTGTCTTGCGGTAAACGTGATACAACTCTCCTATTCCCACTCCCACTCACTTTAAAGCTTTCTGAAGTCTTATACACAAACAACTTTCAAATTATCATCATATCTTCTTTTGATACATTTTACCATCAGTTCTTGCAAACCTTTAAAGACCCAACGACTAATCTCTTATACCTCATCATAACCTACATCGTAGTAGATGACTTACTGGACAAGAGGCTACCATTCCGAACGTCTTTCATACAAAACTATACCATAATATTGTCAAATCTTTCAACAAACAAATAGAATTCTCTAACCAGGAAGGAACCAACAACTCAGTTCCTTATAAATCCTTGTTATCTAAACACAGAAATCTCTCTTAAGTTCAAATAACGTGTCTTGCACGTTTTACAACGACATCAGTACACAAACGTAAAACTTTATTTCTGTTGGTCTTTAAAGTAGGCACCTAACTCGCGTGCTCTGAAGTGGTTTTTCAAATACCTAATTAGAATAAATCCAGATAGACCTATATCCGGTTTTTTTCAACTAGGTTTATTTAAGTTATCTCCGCTATTCCTTTCCATTACACAACCTCTTAGAACTTTGTACAAATTAAGCAAGGAGGAGTTCTGTTAAATCACTCTTTTACCGTGTAATTAATATCTATTTCTAGAACTTCTTTCCGTTTTAGCTCACGAAATGCTTAAAAGTACGCAAAATATTAAGATCGTGCCAAAAAAGTGAACTTATAAGTTTTCCATTAATATTTAGGGTAACAAATATATTTCCTGTCTAACAAATAAAAAAATCAATGCTTGTACTTGTCTCTACTTTAAGTGAACATTGTACAGAAGTACAAAAATTCAATATAAAAACCTCTTTTCGAAAAACAAAGCATCCGGAAAGAAAACTGATTTAAACAAACTTTCCGTGACGAATATTTCGCTTGCGACTATCATGAATACCAATAATAACATCCCGCCACGGAAAAACACTATAACTACATCCAATTTCCGCACAAACTTAGTTAAATATAGAACTTTCCGTTGCCAAAGCTGCTTATATAACTCTTACATTATCCTATTTCCTTGAGCACAATGTGCATACCCTACGAAGACAAACGCTTTTCCACGATAGTGTAGAAGCGGGAGTCGGAGTAGGAAGTGGAAGCGGTTCTGTGATGGTCAGACGAACATGCGGTTAGAAATATCCAAGCGTTTCCATTTCGGTGAATCGATTTTAATGCGAAAGTTAAGTTAGAAAAGTTTGCGGTATCCTAGAATACATAAAGCCATAGCTGCCGTGAAGCAACACAACTCGTCGCCTGCCGCTTTAATTTTAATGTATCCGGATATTCGCCTACTTAAAACACGGCGACACATACAAATGTAAATTTTTACGGAAGTTCTGGGTTAAAATTGGCAATTTTCGGATAAAAATAAGAGATGTGTTTGCAAATTTTTCCGTAATGAGAACACCCTTGGGTAATACGTTCAGGAGCGTTTACTCTCTTTTATGGCAGTATAAAGTGCGCAATGCTCAAAATATTATATTTTGCTGTTCAGTAAATAATTACTTAATTTTTATTTGTAAAGGAAGTGATGAATTTCCTACTTTCCCTTTTTTATATAATAAAAAATTAAGGAAATTAAAACGCGTAATACAGCATATACCTAATCAAATTCGTCTCATCTATTCTGTTTTTTCGTATCGATTTTGAATGAGCGCATGTTAAGGTACTTCTTCAACGACCACACCTTCTGAGAGATAAACGTAAAAACTGATCCTCAAAGAAGATTTATTTTATTATACGTATCGTATTGTAACGATGACGGATGGATTTTATAAAATCTATTTAACTTTAATTCCCTTTTGAATAGTTAACGTTTTTACTAAAAAATGTTACCAGTTTAATTGTATTTAATTCACTATTTCTCGTTATATGTCGTAAGTATAGTTGCAATGGCTTCCTAAGGTAAATTACTTGTCAAGGGTAACCACTGGAGCTCTAGCTGTGTAAATTGTATGTGTAAACGAGTTTCCATTGCTTCGTTAGATTGCCTTGCCGTAAATAATGTTGCGCTATAAATTATGTCTCAATAGCGAATGGTAGCTCAATCGGAGTATTTAATTTAGCAAACCGTTGCCACAAGCCTCACCAGAAACTTTTGAACCCAGAGCCATAATAACTGTCCTACTTATGCAGTCATTTCATATTTTGATAATTCTATGGTGCGTTTAGATCGTTGCTAATTTCATTGACTATCTACTTTATCTATCTTTGTGATTAAAAATGACTATTGATATTCTTTTCTAATTGCGACGGTACTATCCTACCAATCTTATTGCAACTAGACGCACTTTATGGTTTAGTATTGGAGACAAACTCTAGTTTTTGAATTATGATGATTAGTAACGCTGAACGTCTTTAATTGTTTAAGTACTTGAGAAACCATAGAATACTGTTGAATGTTTATTATGTGGACTTCAGTGGCTTTCCCACGAAAATATGCAATTAAACATGTAATTTTCCATCAATGCTTAAGTCACTAAAGGAAAATTATTTTATAAAACGGGCGATAAAAAACTTATATTCGGAAAGTCAATTCTTGTGCCAGTATGGTTATCTTAAAGATAAGGCAATTAATTAGAACTATAAAAATATTACCATACCGTACCGTTGTTGGACATGTTACAACTAGGTCTCTTTATACTTGGATATATGTACCAAAACTATCTTATCAATTTCTAAATAGACAGAACCAAATTATTTCCACTTAAATAGGTCAAAATCTAATCCTAATAATAAACGATGCAATTATTCTGTAATACAGTAGAACAACTAAAGGAGTGAGGAGAAAATTCTTTACTTTGAAATTGAATCTGATGTCTTTATACGGGTTATATATAAAGACATCAGACTCAATTTCAAAGTAAAGAATTTTCAACATTTCTCCATTAGCTCTCTTGAAAAACACAATTGGCAACGTTGTAAGACAGTGTATGTTTTCTTATTTGGTTTCAATCAAAATCATTAGTGTCAAATTTTGACATTTGTCCGAATTAATTTTTCTCAAGTACTTAGTTTTGTGCAAGCTCTGTTCTATTTCGTGTTTTTTCATATTCTCTTGATTAGTTTTTCTGGTTCTGTGTTTTATCGTTGTTGTTTTATTGTTTTGTTTTTTTACGATGGATTTTACATTTAATGAATATGCCGATATGTACATAAATATATGATGTATGGTTTTTGTAATGGAAATGCTAACATGGCAGAACAGGAATATCGCGTACGGTTTCCAAACCGGAGACATCCTACTGGAAACGTATTTCGACGACTGGACCAACGTCTACGTGAAATTGGTTCGTTTTATAAAAGGAATCCCAACGCAGGCCGATCTAGACAACGGCGTATGTTACAACTCGAAGAGGAAATTCTAAACTCAGTACACGAAGATCCCTCCGTCAGTAGTACAGACAGTTGGCGTCCACATTCAATATACCGAGTAATAAGACCGTTCATTCGGTTCTACGTGAAAACCTTCTTTATCCCTACCATATAACTAAGGTACAGCCGCTCTATGAAGACGATAACGTACATCGTTTAAACTTTTGTCATAGTATCTTAAATAGAATTCATGAAGATGGTAATTTTTTAAGAAGTGTTCTTTGGACCGACGAGTCTATGTTTACCAGAGATGGTATACTCAATATCCATAATTTTCACCATTGGGCAGATGAAAATCCTCATGCTATTCGGGAATACGGTCACCAAAGAATGTTTTCAGTTAATGTTTGCCTGAGCATAATAAACCACCAAGTCGTTGGACCAATCTATCTGCCAAATCGTCTTGATGCCAACGGGTACTTAAATGTATTGGAACAAGTTATTGACGAGATTCTATTGAACATACGCCGGAACATGTTTTACATGCATGATGGGGTTCCTGCACATTTTGCTCGTAAAGTGAGAAAGTGATTGGATGAACACTTCCCTAACAGGTGGATTGGGGTCGCGGTGGTCTTAAGGCCTGCAAGATCACCCGACCTTAATCCTTTAGACTTTTATGTTTGGGGTTTCATTAAAGACAAAGTTTACGCTACACCTCCACAGGACACTGACGAAGTTAGAGGAAGAATTAACGCGGCAGTATTAGAAACTACACCGGAAAGGCTAGAACGAGTAATACAGACAATACGTCGTAGATTGCAACTGTGTTTACAAACGGAGGGACATCAATTTGAACAGATGCTTAGGTAATAGTGATGCTACAAGAGATGCGTTCGAAAAATCAAAACTACTAACCTTGTTTTAATAAAGTGTTTTTTTATTGCTTTGCCCTATGTATCAATTGTGTAATCCAATTTGTCGTTTGTATTTCCCGTTTGTCAATTTTGACAAGTATTCTATCAATTATTACGGTAGTATAAAACTACAGTGTTGCCAAATGGATGTTAGTTTCATGTGGTCCCCGAGGACGCATAAAGCATGATACGACATTTTACCATAAGAATTTTGTGTCAAATTCGAACAAACTGTGTCGCTACGTGTAGCTTTTGCGACAATTTATATACACCTTGTATAGTTACGCAGTTTTGTCGCAGTCTAACATTGATCTAGTTAGTGATGATTTTCTACATCTGTGGATAATAAAAGTTTAATTAACTTATCAATATCACATCTAGCAAATACGCTAAAATGAGGTTGAAACGAATAACCGCATGACATATTGCAGCTGAAGAGTCACAAAGATAAGAGCGACTGGCTATAAGTAGCGCAATTATTATGGCCGTAGATTTATAACTTGCTTATGACGCTTGTGGCAACGTTTTTCGAAACCAGTAGGTACTTCAATTGAGCTAGCATTCTCTGATGAGACATAATTAATAGGGCAACATTATTTACACCATGGTAATGTAACGAAGCCATGGAAACACATTTACACACACAATTTGCACAGCAAGAACTGCGGTCGTTAATCCTAACAAGTAATTTAGCTTTGGAAAGCCACTGCAGCTATACTTACTATAACAAATAAGCTCGTGATATTTTTTAGTTAATTGCTTCTCCTAGAGTTGAAGTTCTTTAGCATTAGAGGGAAACTAGCTTTAGTTATGAAGGAAGTTTACAAATTTTTAAAATTCATTTTCTACACTGAATCAGTTTGCGTTTCCTTATACAAACATTTGTATCAAATTACATGAATGTAATCATAGATACCACATACATATGTACTCAATACTTTCCATTATCTTCAAGAGCTTTTAACATCCAGTATTATATCTCTTACACTCTTTTAAATTTCTAAGTTGCGTGCCATTAATTATGTTGTTTGCAGTAACCACTGTCAATCCATCACAGTCTGAGTGGTGTTCACAACAACTTCCGTTTTCATTTCTTCTGTGTTTCAATTAGCAGTAGTATTTGATAAAAATAAAATTGATAAAAAAATTTAATAGAGTTTAATAAATTTCAAATATGTATTTATTTATTTATTAAGTATAGTACTGTAACCTAATACTAATAACATGAGCCGCCGAGCAACTCTAACATGTATATCTATGTATGTAGTATGTATATGGTAGAAATAAATCAACTTACGCCGAAAAATTCTGCGTAAACATTTGTATTTCACACGTTTTACTAAAGGACAGGAAATTGCTTTGCAGCTCCACTCGGCTTGTGAGTGTTAGACAAGGTTAGCATCTGCAAAGAAGGACTTGAAAAAGAAAATGCTGTGCATTGATTTATTTCGGAGACCCGAGATATGGAATGGAAAACTTAACCCCTAATTTAAAAACATCACCAGCTTTACGCAGCTTTGGTATACTAAAGGAATGCATTCTGTAATGTCTTATCAGCATTGTGTATACACAGTCGTTTCAGGAATTTAAAAATAGACGGTTGTCTCGTATGGTTTCATTGTCTGATAAAAAAGCGTTAAAACATTGATCACAAATTTATCTTCGCAATATCTTAGCGCTTTAAGTCTAATTAGTTTGTTTAATATGCGGAACTTATAAAAAAGCGCTAGAAGGTTATATTTCATTGATATAAAAAAGACAGGCATATTAAGTTCTTAAGCCTCTTATCGATTTTTATATTATTAGAAAAGGCTCTGATCAGGTACATAAGGTCCGTTAGCACTATAAGACTACAGGACAGACGGAAGCTGTTTACAAACCTGTTATCGTGAAGTAGGTTAAACTTTCTAGTACACGTCACTGCAACATATTTCAACTTATACTTATATTTTGAACCTATCTCTGATGAAAATCACCCACGATACCTTCAACTCTAGACCAATAATAGATGAGAGCGTCGTGTAACTTAAATTTGCAACTAGATGTCCGTAGCTTTGACAAATCTGACAAGAACAAGTAGAACGGTTCAGTTGCTAACAGACAACCTCGCGTGACTCCCACTATAGTAGATCTAGTACAGGTCACTTTACCATCTTGCCAAACGATGCGTTACGTAAACATCAGGATTCACTGACGATAAAATCTTCTTAAAACTCGCAATGCCTAAGAGGACCACTCCCATGGTCTCTTCCATGCCCTCTAATGCATTCCCTACCGCTTTTATCACATGGAAATTGAAAGTCCGTTGAGAGAGGGCTTTGCAAAATCCCATCATATTCATTTTTTAATGTATTATAAAGTGTAAATGGTTGTTCTTAATGGAAATGCCTTCTATAAGAAAATTTACAATGAAGACAATGCTATTGATAATTGTACCTTACAGATTTTCAAGCACGACGTTGGTGATATGGCCGAATCGAAAAGCTTTCTTTTCTCTCGCAAAAGTAGATAGAGAGTCGATTAGATTGCCTTCATCACTAGTGAATGAACGAAAGTACTTATATATATTCTAAGCGTATGTGATTACATATAGCTTATCAGTATCTGCTACATTCTCTCTTCAACCACAGCCCAATTGCAGTTATTCTAGTATGTGTACATTAACTAAATAAACTTTGCAAACTTTTAAATGCAAAATGTACGAATAATCCTATTTTCAACGTATCTAAAGCGCTATACACGCTTAAAACTGCTTAAAGTAATATAAACTTCTTAAGAGAATTAAGTTTAAAAAGTGCGAAGTGAGCTAGTACTCTACATCGATAAAACTTCTAAATTAACAACTGTATTAAGTTCGCTTCAGTTAGTTTCCAAGACTATATTGCTTTAGCGTTTTAAAGCAAGAATGCAAGGTATATCGTGGTCTCCTTTTAACCCGATGCCTTTACTGACGTAAAAGAGTTGCATCTTAATATATATGTATTTGAAGAACTAAGTCTAGTATGATCTAGAACAACGTTTCGTATTATTACGTCAAATATACATAAACTGACTGTTTGCTGTTAAATATCCTTGAAATAGTGTAGCATTGTTAAACAATCTTAATAATTTAATATGATCGACAAGCCTGATATTTACTTTATTTCAGCCTTTCGTTGCCTAATGTTTGCATTCCTTAATTTCTACCCGAATTTTAGTTCAATTTGCTATAATCAAATAATAAATTTGTTTAGTCTACTACTTTAATACAATCTTGTTACTACTTTACTATATCCTTCTGAGAGTTCGTTTACTACAGTCTATTCTCCATAAAATGTAAAACTCTAAGAACCAGAGAAGAAAATCAAAAAAGAAAAATTCAAAACAGTAGGAGCACAAAATAATAAATACATATACATATGTGGTATATGAAAAATAGTTGGTAATTTTCTTTACAATCAGCGACTTCCATCTAGCATTGGTCAGTAAATTTTTGATAGTGGTGAGAGCTGAAAAGAAATCATCACTAGATATGTATACCTTGCATCTCTCAATGTGCCTGGGAGTTGGTTCTATAGTCTACCAGCATTGATTAGACCGCCATATACACCTTCATCACCGTCAGCAGAAACGAAGTCGTCACAGAGTAACTCGCCACAGATAGTTAAAAGTTACTATCCTATATCTGGTGGGATAGAATTTATTAATTCTCACGACTCTGATGGCTATTCTGTGTTTTGTGTTTGCATAACAACATACATTTTCTGAAGAAGTTCTAAGGGGTGGTGGGACAATTTTTTATCAATCATGGTTACGACGTTCAAAACTGCTGTGTGCAGCTCCAGTTATCCAGCACAAATGACACAGCTTCTCTGCGATAGAGTTTTAAAATTCGAAATAAGCCATTGATCCAACGGTTGTAATCTTGATGCCATGGTGGAAGAAAATAAAATCTTGTTATGTATGGTGCAGTTGACCAAAAACAATAAAATATTTGCGTTTCTCCCATTTCATATCACTGTTAACTGAAGTCATTCATTACATTCTGCCGTTGTCCATGTTTTTGTTTGAGTGATAAATTCTGGGAAAAGATTTTATTGTTAAGAGTGGTTTCAACTTCTAAGATCCGTTCATGTTACATTTCTAAAAAAAGCCATATTAAATGTGTTGCATAGATCGTTGCCACTCCAAAATTGATTCAGTTTATCAATCCATCCACAACAACCAGAATTGTCCACGCTAGTACTCTCTCTCTATAGTTTTCGTAACGTAATAGTGTACTATTTTTTCCTAAATTTGACCACTTCTCTCTCGACCCTCCCCCTGGCTTGCAACAAAACCTGAAAAGACTTGTTTTTTTCTTCATTTCAGTACAAAACTGTCCACGTAAACGGTTTAGACGGTCTACACTGGCGTATGCATGTACAGATCACAAAAGTGGGAGCCTCCTAATTGTAGAGTGTTGGAGCTCAATTTGAAGTTCTCGAGGACACCAAAACACATTGATTTTATTCAATTATAAAGTATACCCCGAAAAAATTTTTAATTAACGAGAGGTTCAAAGTGTAGAGACCAATCGGAACCTTGACTTCTACAATTTAGTGTCATTGGAGGAAAGTAAGATGGTTGTAGACTTAGTAGTGCTTTTTATTTTAATATCAATTGGGGTGTTGACTGCCCAGATTTATTACGACTTATCAACTTCAATGTGTACAATATGAATTAGGCACTGGGTTAGGGAATCAGCTCATACAAATTTATGCAAATATCTGAATAACATACGAGGTAGGTATCCCTCAAGTTTCTTTATTTTTAATTGTTTCTTCTAATGGAATAATATTAAAATTAGTAAATGATTAAACGAATTGATGGAAATCTCTTGGTGAAACATTTTATCAATATAAAAAATTGTGTCACAAAAAATTATATTATACACTCGATGTATGTACTTACATTTCGCCTCGCGGCATCATTAGGAGTTCAACAGAAACTAAACTAAACTAAAGAACAATATAGGTACTACCACTATCCTCCTAAAATAAATACAATGAAATAAAATTTTAAAAATTGCAGTAAAAGTGACCATTACAACTTATGTGGGAAAGCCGATTTTACGATGCTCGGATTTAGTAGCGGTGAATTTGTTTGAGTTCTGTTTGGTCATTAAGAATATTACCCGGCTGTAAAAGTAAACCTTCTTTGATAAAATAGCCTTCTAGGACATTCATTTTCTTACTTTTATTTAAATTAAATAACATCTCTAAATTATCTATTGAAAAATTATGTCCCGTGTCTAAAACGTGATTAGCTACATTGGAATTCTCATAATTCAATTTAACAGCATGCATATGTTCTGAGAACCTTAATTGAAAGTTTCTTCCGGTTTGACCTACATAAAATTTATTACAATCGCTACAATTAATTCTATAAATTTCCGATTTGTGAAGCTCAAGGTTCGCTGCTTTATTATTAGTTAAATGACTTTTTAAGGTGTTGTTATTAAAGAAGGCTATTTTAAAATTCAATTACTACTACCTAAATATGGAATTTCAACCCGTTGTTTCAATTCTATGTCCTGGGACGGAGAAAATGTTAATTCTAATGTTATTGATTTATTCATTTTATTAACTAATTTGTCTATAATAGACGGATTGTAACCATTATTGTTTGCAATTAATTTAATAGTCTTTAATTCTTTAGTGAAGTTAAACGTGTTCATCGGTACTTTCAATAGTCTATAAATCATTGAATTAAACGCAGCATGTTTTACATTAGTTGGATGATTAGAAGTATTTGGTATCAACGTATCACAAAATGAGGGTTTGCTAAAAACGCTGTAATCCTACCTATTATTGATAATCTGAATTTTTAAGTCAAGGAAGTTTAAAGTACGATTCGGTGTTTCTTTCTCTATAGTAAACTGTATATTTTTATTAATTTTATTGAGTTGAACTAAAAAATTGTCTAGCTGTCTATCCGAACCTGACCACAAACAAATAATATCATCTACCATACTGATACCGCTACCGTATTAATTGAACTATCTTTATCAAATAACCTTACTTCAAAATAGTCTATGAAAATGTCTGCTAGTAAAGATGACAACGGAGAGCCCATCAGGAGACCATTGGTCTGTTTATAAAATTTTTCTCCAAACTGGAAATAATTTTGATTCAAACATAAGTTGCGCAAGGCGAAATGTACTATAAGAGACATATGAATTGAATCGATAAGCCATAAAATTTCCTCGGGACTAAATCAGGTAACGAAATATGAAGAGACAAACAACTTGGTTAACTGTAAAGTGCTAACGGCTGTATGCTGTAAAATATTTTAGACATAAGTATAAAGATATTAGGTAGTAATATCCTCCGCAATAGCACGCACTGTAAATACACCTACAAATAGCATTATCACAATGTCCGCTGTAATATTTATCAATATATGTGTTAGTCGTCGTATACACATATAAAAAAATAGTTATAATTTGTGATATATAAAATACTACTTTAAGAAAAAAAAAATTTTACAGAATTAGAGCACTGCGCTCCATCCTTAATTATACTAATAGATGGATATTTACTTCTTAGAAAGAGTTTCTAATGTAGTTACGGATTTGCTAATACAAACATTAAATACTTTTATTTTACAATGATTGTATTATTATATTGTATGCATATATTCGTTTATCTGATCAATTGATAGATTACTAGGGTGATTACAAATGATTTTAGATGTGGCTATAGAAAATGAGGATCCTTTCGAAGTATTAATGTCTTATCGCATTATAATCTACAACATTTTCCTGAAATGTTATGTTAAGTAGAATGTTTTTTGTGTTAGTTAACCTTTATTGCTAATTGTTAATTTTGTAAAATTTTATGATTTAACGTTATACTGTGTCTTCGAAATAGAATATTTTTTGAATTGTTTGATTTAATTTCTACCCTCCGGCCCACCTGTTATTTTAAAATATAGAGGGTGACTGGTAATGAAACGGTCATACTTTACAGCGTGTTAGTAAAAATAATTTGCAATAGATATAGCCCAATTTGCCTTAGTCAAACGCCACCCGTTTTTGAGATATTTTTTTTGTTTTTTTCGAAGTTCTTCAATTACTCTCACTTAAACTTAAAATTTACGAAAATAATGGTATTTAACGTAATTTTCACCGATAAATAATGTGTGTTGAGATGTCCTCTAGGCAGAAAAATTGAGAAAAAGCTCTATTATTTTCGTAAATCTAAAGTTTGAGTGAGAGTAATTAGTGTACGTCGAAAAAAACAAGAAAGCACAATATATCGAAAACGGGCGACTTTTGGATAAGGCAAATTGGGCTATATCTATTGCAAATGATCTTTACTAACACGCTGTAAAGTATAACCGTTTCATTACCAGTCACCCTGTATACTTATTTGCAGTATACCTTTACCGTTTATTACTATTCTACGTTTAACTACAGCATTCAAAACACAATAGATAGAAAATGTGTTTTTGAATTATTCAGACGCCCGGCTACCGTTTGACAGTTGGCGATGTTGCCACACTTAAATTTTTTCATAATACAATGTTTTTATAATTCATTTAAAAGATATTCAAAAATTGGGCTTCATACACACATGTGTATACGTATTGTGCATGTTCATTCCAACTTTCTATAATAAAATAATAATAAATAAAAAGAAATTAATTGAGTAATCTCTATTCCCCTATCAAGGTAAACGGTAATAGAGATTATGAAGTTAATATCGAATATTAATGGACATAATTATATATAATAATATAAAATAATATAAAATATTTGTGGAAATATGTGCATGAAGCCCAATTTTCAAATTGTATTGATATATAGTCAAGCAAACGATTTATAGAATTATGTAGATATGGCATCGCTGTAAAATAATCAGCTGGTAGACGACCCTCTTAAGCATTGCAAACTACTTCATCATGTATTTTGTCGTCGTAGATAAATAATCATTTTTCAGATTAAATTGCTTCTATTGTTTTTTCATAGTATTTTATTTGACTTCGTCCCTTTTCACGCACTATAGCGAATTACTTTATATGATATAATGATACTATATACGTATTGTATGTGTATCAGGAAATATTCATTGACTTATTGAATAAAAATTAATTTAATATTATTAATAATAATAATTAATTTTAAATATTTATACTACTGTGCAAATGCAAGAGGGCTATAAGTGATACGTTAAGGCTTAAAAGTATATACAGGGTTTCCACGGCCGAGTGGGACATAGGGAGAGTACATCGGTTTTCGGTGAATATTATCTCTCAACTACTACTTCATCCAAATTTTAGTGGCGCATATTATAACTGGGTTCACAATGAACATTTCCGCAATCATAGTACAAAGAAAGTCATTTTAATAAAGCCGAATTCACATACAATAGATTTAAAAATAATAATTTTCTGACTTTATTCAGAATAACGTTCTTTGTACTATGATTGTGGAAATGTTCATTGTTAACCCAGTTATCATATGCGCCACTTACATTTGGATGAAGTAGTATTAGGGAGATAATATTCCCACTCGGCCGTGGAAACCCTGTACATATATTTCAATATATATATGCAGATATAAACTGTAGCGTATTTTATACATAAATATGTAAAGCCGTATACCTAAGACATACAGTTGACCAAACAAATAGTAAATCAGAGATTAAATCGCTATCGGCACCCCACAAAATAACTGATTCAATTCTTTTGTCTGCTATAGTACATCGAGTGTATAATATAATTTTTTGTATGAAACAATACCAAGTGTTTTATTTGTTATCTATTTTTATATATAATATTAAAATTAGTATTAGAATGTCAAACACACTGTTCTGTGCCATTCCATTTTTTAACTTAACTTTAAATGCTAGCCTAAAAGACAAACAACATTACTACCCACGGCTAAATTTACAACTGCGGCTCTAGTCCCCGGGTACCCATATTTCATCATTTGCCCGTATATCAACTCGGCGTGTACCGGTTTTTTTCGTACACAGTTAAAGTAGAACCATGCCAGTCTAATCTGGAGAGCTATTATGTGCAATACACACGCATGTAGACATTTCCACGACGACACCGGTCGAGGTTTTCACGAGCACTCCCTCATAAAACGGAAGCTACAAAATAAAAATTGATGCTCCAACCAAATGTGTAGGAAGGGTATATAAAAGCACTAAACAAGCAAGCAAAATTTGGACAACGAAAGCAATAGCATAAAAATATGTCATTACTTGTTATATTTCTTACAATTAGTGCACATTTTACAAACCTTTTTTTACTACTCATACTCAAATTCTATATATGAACGTTGTTTTACATAAAACTTCTTTTGATTGCTAATTTTTAAGCTTAGCTAGATGAGCCGTGAAATATACTTATAACATATGAACGGCTTCGAATCAATCGAAAATGAATAAATCGTTCGTGCGTTGGCGTCGTTTGAAATATGCATTTCATGTAGATGCATATTTTAAAGAAACGATTTACGAGTAAATCCAATAACTAGAAGCCGCCTGGTACGAAAGCATAACATAGAGGATACTCAATTTATAAAATAAATTCCAATTTACCAATACGGGAGCCGTCGCCGAAAGACAAAATGCATACATACCGACTGCTGCATCGCAAAAGTGGATGTCGCTTTATCAAAATAAAGAAAAATTGCATGCGAATTCCGTGAACCTTTTTGTTTCGGGTTTCCTCTTCACTTCGCCTGCCACCGAGGTAGGACAGGCTTAATATAACCAAAGCAAAGAATGTGGAAATAACCATAGCTAACGTAGCGAGTAAAAGCGTATTGTACATACTTTTGCAGTTTATTTAGAAAAGGTTCATCATATACAGGCTGTGAAGGACAGGCTTCACAGGCTCCAGCTAGCTGAAAAATTGATTGAAGGTTTGATCTTAAATAGAAACACTAATTGATTCTAGCTATTGTTACCGCACTGTAGTACCTTCAGCCATATTTGTTTCAAGGCGATCAGTATGGTTTAGGAAAACTGGCAGAGTTTGTCATTCTATAAACTCATATAGAAACGTGCAAGCCTCATTTGTTTCTGATAACGCCGCTTTTGTCCAAGTGTCTAGGATCTTGTATTTCTAATTATGTAGTATTTCTTGTAACTTTTTTATTCTGCTGCTAATCGTATTTATCTTAAGTAAGTGCATAATAATGCTTTTAATAAAATGATGGACATTTGACGGATTCATCAAACTGATGTCTACCTTTCCTCTGATGAAAATTCCGAAATAGATCAATCCAATAAATTTGGCAATCCTTCATTAAGGAGCAGCACTCCAATGCTAAAGGAAACGTTAAGCCAAATAAATAATAAAACGGCATTATTCTTAGATATTACCAGAAACAAACTCAGTAGAGATATCTAACAACAAAAAAACGTGCTCAGCTGGAGAACAACACCCGAACAAACTATTTCATCACTATAATTGGTATTTTTAGTACATCTAACAAAACACATTTTACACTTCACTGTCTAGGAATACCAGTAACATTTTTGAAAACAAATACATCAATTAAAAGTTCTTTCAATATTAGACGAAAGCTATTACAGATTTCATCAATTACCTTCAGCTACATGGCACGGAAGAACTGTAGTAAAGCGAGGTTAAAAAAATTAATGCGGCTTTAACCCATAATCCGAATTCGGTTAGACTGATAACGACCTCGAAATAATTCCATCAAGAAGGAAAAAAGAACCAGCTTTAATTACCTTAATTTTCCTGTTTACCACTCTAATTCATCCACTTTGTTCAATAACCGGCGAAAACGTCAATTTCATTAATCTTCGCCCTAGTTTCTCCAGAACTGGGTTAAATTCAACTACTCAAGCACCTATTAATTGATCGACGTACATTTGAACTGCTAGAAAGTCTACGTCGTCTACTATGTGTATGAAGTCATAACACGTTCGCGGAGTATATCATTTAGAAACTAATCGTGTGATTTTAGGTTAGAATGAAAGCGAATCATCTGAAGCAAATTTTCGCTTGCTACTACTGTAATTGAGGCGATCTTATTAGCTTGATTCTAATTAGATTTTAGGTTCGTTAGAAGAACTTGCACAATCGGCGAATGTATTAACCGAAAATGAATAGCATCTTTAAAGCCAAATTTCTACTTTGTTACATTTTAGGCAGGAGTTAATTTGTTTATTAGATTAGGGTTTCTAGAATAATTTACACGACCTATTGAAAATCCATACTCTGCTTTAATTAAGCAGGAGCGAACGTTAATTGGACAGGTACAGGAGACTGGCAAAGATTTCATAGATTCATTCTCGTACATTCTTAATTAGAGCAAACAATGTAAAGCATAAGGCGTAAGAACACATTATTTCGGCATCACATTAAAAATTACTAGGAATACCCTTAGGATGATTATACATGTGGCACTCGTATTATTTTCAAGCTTTCTGACTTGTGATTCATATTACGGAAACCGTACGTATTTTGTGTTTAAAAAAATGTCGGAGCTCATTAGGACTAGTTTCCAGTTCAGGTAACTCCATCATGATGAGTTTTCCACTAAAAATATCAGTAATAATAATGAGAAATATTATAATGTGAGTAATGATTGAGTCAAACAATAAAAATTGTAAACGAAACAAATTAAAAAAAAACGGGGCATGGATCCTATCCACATATCAAATAATAACCAATAAGCTCTTCGGCCAATATTCCTCCTCTTGTACAGCGACCTTCAAAGGTATCCGGACACGACTAGATAGCTGGTTGTGACTAGAGAGCTCGCGCTCAATACTTTATTCCAAAGAACAGCAGGGTCAGCTTACTAACTGCTGAGTGTAACCGTAGTTTGTCGCTCTTGCAATAACATTGCAATATACAAATGCATATACAGGGTGCTTCATTAATTATGGGAATTATTTTAACTGGATATACAATGTGTCAAATAATGACCATTGACCAAAATTAGAATTATTTCGAGAATAAAATCGTTTTTTTCATATATTTTTCCGCATAATAAAGATGATGTAGTAATTAAAATTACATCTTAAACATATGTATATGTACTTAGTGTAGTGGCCAATTACGTGTAATAGCAAATGTGCTCACATTTCAATATAATTTTAGTAATGCTGTTCTTAGTTTTAAAAACGTTTTTCATATGAAAATGATTCACCTAATATGGGTCTAACAGTTATTTTATTAGAAATCTCAATTAAATACTTCTTCTTAGTATTACGAAAAGCAAAATACATATATTATGATTGAATAGTCTTCTTTTCTTAATTCGCTTCCATTATCAATATCTATTCCAAATTATACTATTTTTATCCTTTTAATAAATGAGTAACGTCATCAAGTGTTAAAATGTAGTGACATTTGTCTTTTTTATTATTATTTATACTGGTCGTTATTCATACTGGTCATTACTTATACTGGTTATTATTCATACCTTCCATTATTTATACTGGTCATTTTTCATACTGCCCATTATTAAACTGGTTATTTATATAACTTCTAATTTACAGAATATTATTATGATTATTAGTATGATTATTTTATAAGTGGGCCATGGTAACAACTTTCTTCCAAGTCTGCTTCCGAAGACGCCGATGACTACTGGGACGAAGACGATTTGGAAGCCATCATACGTACAATGCGTTTATATAATGCAATGTTATTGTAAAAGTGACAAACTACGGTTACACTCAGCAGGAACTAAGCTGGCCCTGCGGCTCTTTGGAATAAAGTATTGAGCGCAAGGTATTTCTCTATGTAGTCGTGTCCGGACACCTTTGAAGGTCGCTGTACATACTGAAGATCTATGAGGGGATAATAGAGTGGTTTGTATTGACGGATAACAGAAGGCATCGTAGCAAAGCAATAATACAGTTTCTTGGAGCAAATGGACACGGTCAGTGTGATTTAATAACATTCAATTTAATAATTGCACCTAAATTGGCGGGTATAGGGCTTGGGCAGGGATCAATCTTAGGTTCAACTCTTTTTGGCATATACATATATGCTTAGTTGCCACAATATAATAATGCTTTCAATACGCCGATCATTTTTGAATGGTGGCTAGTGTAAAAAGAAAATAAATAAAGAATTCATTATTAGAGGCAGTTGCTATTATAATATATAGTTATAATAGCCATAATCTGAACTGTGACAATAGTACATGCATAATGTCACAATTAAACTGTAGCGGTATTTCTGTTGGAAGTACCAAGAATAGTAGTGTGTTCATGCAACGATGTCAACTCCAAGTTGGTGGTGGACACTGTAGTACATCCTTAGATCCGAAGAGTATCAATCAATGCTATGACTACATATTAGTCAGAAAACCCAAATATATTATCTACAGATTCACAAAATGACATCGAAACCTTTGACATTTCTTTCATAAAAGCGAAGCCGTGGAAGTCGGGTTACAATTATACATAAGGTTCAACAGCTATGCCGTTGTTCTTTTTTTAGGTTAAGTCCAACATATCCGAGAAGAGTTAAACTTAACCAAAATACTATTTACACTAATTTATACTACTTTAACACTAGTAGCTATGAGGACATTTGCAGTCAAGATTTATTATACAAACAGCCTGTAGAAATGCAGATGGCACAGTAAGGACCATATCTTCATTTGTCGCTTCCACTATTGTCAAGCTGAAACGTGGTTATTTTAAAACTCATATGTTGCGTTGAGGGTGGGTGTCGACGACAGAAAACTTAAATCTCATATTTCTAGGTTGTCCTAAGTACAAGAGTGTTTTAGATTTTACAATTCAACTCAAAATTTTGATGTAGCAGACAGGAAAAATGAATTATCCTCTGGAAATCAAAACGTTTGCAGTATAATTCAGGTACAGGTGGATTTCCTAATCATGAAAAAAACGTTTCCTTATAATGACATCATCTTCCTTTATAAAGTAGAAATGGAGCAAGGCGAAACCATATAAGGTTATTTTCTCCTCCTCTCCTTTTCCTTATATAAAAAATTATTATATTAAGCATATTCTAAAACATATCAGTGCTTTCCACTGCATATTTTCGACAATCTACTCATAACAGCACTTATAAAAAATATGTTCGTCACTCAAACGGAATTGACACGTTTGCAAATAACGATCATAAACACCAGTCCTTTAGTCTCTTCACTGTGTGTATGTATGTGTGTGTGTATGCATAGATATAACAGTATCTTGCCTAACATCAACCACAAACTACGCGAAAGTACGACATGGGTAGCAAATTGCCCGGTCGATTTTAAAAACAGTAAAAACTTGAAATAAATCAAATTACTGACAGTAAAGCGTGACACAATATTGTGTATCCAACGTGAGCTACAAATTTGAATTTATGACCGCAAACACAACTGCTGTATAACATTTGTCAAAGTACAAAAAAGTATCTTTCACGCTAAAAGTAAAGAATTACATAGATACATATGGA
Source organism: Holotrichia oblita (assembly GCA_023690525.1). Lineage (NCBI taxonomy): Eukaryota > Metazoa > Arthropoda > Insecta > Coleoptera > Scarabaeidae > Holotrichia > Holotrichia oblita. The sequence continues at coordinate 123,338,391 of CM043018.1, forward strand.
AATGTATGTGGTTAAAATGAACAGAGTTTCAAAATTATGCAACATAACTAAATTGTAGTTTGCTGGGAGTCTATTTGGAAAGTGTTTAATGAACATATTGTATCTATAGATTCATTTTAAACAGATTTATGTTTGTTATGACTCCGATACTGGAGTTTTGTAATAAAACCAATACCATAAATTTGTGGTAACGTTTTACACGACTTTAAATGTGTTCATACCCACATAAACTATATCCTCAAGACTTTTTGTAAAATAAAACAGTTCAATCAATTTAATAGAAAGCGCTATGAAAATATGACGAACTTCATCAGTAGAATATCACATGAACGGTCGTTTAAATGTTAAGAAAAGAAAAAAGACAAAAATTCAATTTCCGAGATATTAAAGATCTTCTCTAATAAAACATCAACTACTTTTAAATTGCCGAAGTTGGGGATATCCCTGTAATTTAATGACGTCGTATTAAGCACGGTTTACAGAATATTATTACTGTTGACAAATCAATTTAATTGCATTGACGTAAAATATGCTGAAATATTTTTTACTTTTTCCAGAAGACATTTTTTTTTTTTTTATATTTATAGTGCAAGCCTTCTACTCACTCAAACAGCATAACAAGGGGTATATATTTTAACTAATTCCAAAGCACTGTACTTGTAACTGTAGAAATTTACTTTGAGTGGTTCTTTGCCTACGCAAGGGTCGCATATGTTATTAAATAGAATCTTGTGCAGCCTTCCTACAAGCACTTTACATATTACAAGCTTCTATAATCATTGGTAACTTTTTAAAGGAATCACTAACAATGGCCCAATTTATTTATAAAAAATAGAATCTCAATTTCATCACTTGTCGGCTCCGTATCGATATAAAGGGCACTTATATTTTCCCTCTGCGAAATTTGAAGGTCTATGCCTCAACAACTTAGTTCATACAACATTCAAATCATATATGACAACTTTCTATTTGTTGTTTTCAAACAGATAATATAGAAAAATGGTTATCGAAAATACATCTTTCTTTTTTGGTTTATTATTTAAACTCAAATTTAAAAAAATACACCACAAATAATGCCAATATTACTTTTACAACTCACCGATGGGATTACTTCCTCTATTTTTATATCATAAAAATTTAGCCTTCTATCGAGTTATTTATTATAAGAGAATATTTTGGATACCACCATATTTTTTATTGAACATAACTGTGCTACCACAAGTTCAATAATTTTCGAGAAAATTGCATCTGTTATAAATAGCGGGTACCTTCACTCCCGGTATTCCCTTAGAAATACACATTAACCCACATCAGTATTTATTGTTTTCGTCGCTGATAGCACCACAAATTAATTTCCAAGAGAGTTAACATTAACACTCAAACTCAACTCAATTTACTAAAATATCTGAAATACTACACTAACTCTAGCGTGTAACTTACCAAATTCAGCAAATAAACATTTGTAACTGTCCGCATTCTCTTGTTTTGCACTAACGTAATAAGCACCAGTGAGTTCCCAATAACCGACAGCAAAAAGATAACAACGTACAAAGGTATAATCAGTTTACTTTCGAACACACCTTCGCTACCGGACACGATAACAGCGTTCGAAACCACGATTCCAGCACTAGTATTTACCTTCTGTTGCGTTAAATTGTAGAGGGCGTTCTTATCAATATCGAAAGAAATAGTTTCTGTAGCGCTTGAATGCTCGAAACCCTCGACAGGCGACAATATCGTAAAGTTCGATTCGAAAAGGATGGTTTGAATTGTTCCTATTGCCTCTGTCGGACCCATGGCGAATGCAATTTTGATCACGTTCTGGTCTGCACATCAATTCACCTGTAAAAAAAGGAAGAAAGGTTATTGAAACTGCGGTGAAAATAGAAAGTGTGCAAATTTAGATATTTTAGATTCTGTGGTATGCCACAAAGGAATATTTTTCAATTTATCTAAAAAATGATCGAATCTTTTAAAATTATATTGTAGATAGTCTGATAAACATCTTAGAATTCTATGATCATTAAGAATGTCAAATAAATTATTATTTGACATGAATTATATTTGCCTTTACTACCATCTTGATTTCCAAACTCTATTTCATTTCATTTGTTCAAAAATTATTAATTTTTGTCATATTTGTTGAACCTGGAAAGAAAATAGTTTGGGATACGTATCAATATGCTAAGAAATTACAAAAATTACACCCAAAAAAATGAGGTAATGAAGGAATAGCTTGCATAATATGGATGCTACCATTTGTGAAACGACATTCATGACTATCTTATCGTATACCAAAAAATTGTATTGCCAAGGGCTCTCTCCTCAAAGAGGTAAATATTGATTTTTTCAAATTTTCTGGAAACACAAGGCAAATCTAATTTTTACCATATAGGATTTGAAACCTTGATAAAACTGGCATAGCAGCTGTACTCTAAATCAACAGATAGTGATTTCAGGAATGCAGGCTAATCTATATCTGCCTACAGAGAGACACTAGTCACTATGTGTGCCTTTGTTTCTGCAGTTAGTTCAATAATATCCTCAATATACATGTATAATTCCACGAATACGCCTGAAGGAGTAGTTTTAAATATAGCTCACTTGCAAGAGCAATTGCAAATGCTAAAAAGTCCGGTTGGATGACTTAGGTAATTTTTGGAAAAACGTTAGAGCATGTTAAGCAGCTTTTTAATCGTAGCTCCAAATACCTCATTTTAATACAATTTATTTGATAATCATGAGACCCACACATCTATGGGAGCCATAGAATTTGTCAGAAAAAATTAGATCGCCTACTTCTTACCTCCCACTACACTCATCTTATGCAGCCTCTGTATGGGGGTATGTAGGCGGGTAGGAAGTGTAATGAACCATTTAAAGCTATAAATAATAATTTAACAATTACATGTTGAGTCATGAGGAATATTTACGCCAAAAAATATTATCAATGGCCAATTAATTTTATATTTGTTGATGAAATCTTTAGCACGTCTTCATGGTGTTGCTTTGAAATCAAGTTCAGGGCAAAGATCAAGTTCTACGGTTTCAGTTGTAAGACATCCTTTGAATATCTACCAAAAAGCGATTTTAAAAGAAAATTCAGCGAAGCTTACTGAATTACCTACCTGTATTTTAGCATACCTAATCGTTAACATTTATATTCCCGTATGCTAACCAACTAAAAATAGAGCAATGTAGAATCAAAGAAATCTTCGCAATCCTTACTTCTGACATAGATACCAGCGGAAACTCAACACAAAGAAGTTAGTGTTTTTTTCTGGGGTAATGGGGTTTAATTTAAGAACGAAATTCTTTTAAAACAGATATTAATTTTCAGTTTTTGTATTAAAGTGCTACCCGCAAGTTCTAAAAGTGGTAGTAATTGAGTTTTGTGTTGCAGGCATTTTAAAATTAAAACTAAATTGAGCTAATAGTTGATTAGATTTCACAAAAACAGACGCCTATATACGAGGGAGCGTTTTTATATTCGGTGAATGAGCGCGTTGTAGGGGGTGATTAGGCGCACTGGGGGCGTGGCCTGTGCAGCGACTCATAATTAGTATAAATACGAAGTTTCATTGTTATTAGACAGTTATTAGTCTTTGAGCTATCGTCAACCAAGTAACATAATCAGGAGTGAAAAGTGAAATATGGAAAAAATCGAATATCGTGCCGTTATAAAGTTTCTTACCAGGCAAGGAAAATCAGTCGCGACCATTATGAATGAGATGTCATTGGTTTACGGCGACTCTTGTCCAGGAAAAACCATGGTGTACAAGTGGCATAGTTTATTTAAACAAGGAAGGGAATCCCTTGAAGACGACCCGAGGCCGGGCAGGAGCATTGAGGTGACCACTTAACTTATCCAAAAAGTTGAAAAAATTGTACTCCAAGATGCTCGACTAAAGAAGAAACAACTCGCAGAAATGGTTGGAGTATCCGATACAACAATTTTTAAAATCCTACACGATCATCTCGGCATGTCTAAGGTCAGCGCAAGATGGGTGCCGAGAATGCTCACGCCGCCGCAAAAACAACAGCGCGTAGAGTGTTCGCGTGCATTTTTGAACCTCTGTAATGAAGACAAGGATGGTGTATTGAGTCGAATTGTTACTGGAGACGAAACTTGGGTTCACCATTATGAACCTGAGTCCAAACAAGACTCCATGCAGTGGCATAAAAAGGGCACAGCACCTCCCAAGAAATTTAAAGTGTCTCAGCTGAGAAACTCATGGCAACGGTATTTTGGGACTCGGAAGGAATATTGTTGATTGATTATAAAGATAAAGGTGTTTCTATAACCGGAGAATATTACGCTTCAATATTAGAGCGACTAAAAGAAGCCATTAAAGAGAAAAGACGGGGAAAATTGACGAAAGGTGTGCTGCTTTTGCACGACAACGCGCTCGTCCACAAGAGCCGCGTTGCGTTAGCTGCCCTGCATAAGGTGGGCTTCGAAATTGTGAATCAGCCACCCTACAGCCCAGACCTAGCCCCGAGTGATTCTTACCTGTTTCCGAAAATGAAAAAAGAGCTACGGAGTAAAAAATTTACTGCCGATGAAGTCAAGGAGGCAGTTTCGCCGTATTTTGCAGATAAAGAGAAATCATTTTTTATGAGGGTATAAATAAATTAATTGAAAGATGTGAAAAATGTATCCGTCTTGCAGGTGAATATATTGAAAAAGAAAAATAATTTGGTTTTTTTTATTTTCACCCCGTATCCCTCATTCCGCGAATATGAAAACGCTCCCTCGTAGTAGACAATCCCCAGATACATAGTTAATATTATATCATATAAAACTTCTTTGTGTAATCAGAGCATTCGGTCTCTCCCGACAAGCATACGAAATTAAAAACTCTGCCATCTTTCTTTTGTTAGAACAATTTTCTACGAGGAATGCTTTTTTAAAAGAATTTAGTTTTTGTCGCCGGTTTCACTTATCATTATTCGATTCTCAGCTTTACCAGTTTTCAGAGTAATTGTAACGATACTACATTTGCTTTTAGAATAGTGTTTCGTTCAGTTAATGCTTCAAAAATGATATGAAATAAGATATATTACAATTAGCAGTCACATATACCATAAAATAAGAATATTTATTCCGGCAATAAAATTTAAACAGCATGCAAGACTACCTACACTTAACTTTATAACGCTTCTATTCAGACACCAGGGAACGAATTCCATTTCCATAAATTCTGCACGAAGATCTTGGCACAAAATTATATCTTGACAGTTTTAGAAACGATGCACTTCCGTACATAAAATTTTAGATGCTCGTATAAATAATATAACAATAGCAAGCATAAGCCAACATCTCCAAAAGGTATGGCATATAATATACAAGTGCCGAATAAATTTACCCGACACGGGTATACAATATGTGGGAGTGCATTTCGTATCGCGTGTTTAAGTCAAATTTTCATTTACTTTTATAGTGCAGACGTTTATGGCCCTTAAGAACTGTAAGAAAGCTCGACAAACCGTTCATAAGTTTATATGTAAGTACATACGTGGAAATGCTAGACATCCAGTTGTTTATAATATTGTAAATCAATTTACTCGAATCTCTTTGGACGAATACCCAGTGTTAAATATAACATTTTCGCTTCTAAATAAATGAATACGGTGTAGCCTAATTACTAGATGTAAATAATTAACAAGTTCTTGTTGAAGTTGGGTTTCGTTTAAATCATAAAAGCGGCATTAGGTACTTCTACAGATAATGTAAATTCCTGTTATGAGGGGAACAAGTTTCCCTGGGGGTTATCACCATACATTCGTATGTATGTACCTAGTATCGGGCGTGTAGAACTTTATTCAAGCAGCAATACGGCCTTACAAACTGTGGGTGGTGATACATTCTCAACAATGTATGTATATTCCTAAGAGTAAATATGGACAGCGATGGAAAATTGTGTCACATACTGATATAGGGGCAACATTTATACGATTGCTAAGGCTTGTTTACGTCATATTGATTTTGGATGCGTGTTGGTTTAAATATGAAAAGTTACCATGTGGTTTTACTTTCATACACACAAAAAAAATTATGTAACATTTTCTTCATAAAACGTCAGTATTTATGCTAGTGTTATACTCCTTAAATTATTTCTTTGATAAAGTTTGATAAAATAACACGCACAGTCAGATACTTTGAAAATGTCCACTCTCAATTCGCGAATTTCGCACGATAGAGAATATTTTGAAAAAGCTGAAGCAGTTCTAGAAAGCGTTGCAGTTGCAAGACGACATAAATTTATCACTTACTATTTCTGATGACATCGTTGAGAATCGTCTGAGAGTGTGGTGTACCACAGGGTTCTACATATATTCGGACCTTTGTTCTATTCAATACATACTGTGTCGCCAGATGGAGTTAACAAGGCAAAAAAAATTTGTTTTACATTTTGCGACAGCCATTTCTTAATAAAAACATTATCTAAGGAAGAAATACAATTATCGTGTACTTTGGAGTTTGCTATTATTATGAAAGAAGTTTTTCACACAAACGCAATCAATTAACAAATCAACAAAGATTATTGTACATAGTCAAGTCTAAGCTCCATTTCCGTATCCTTTCAATAAATTCACCTTAGACTTTTTGTATAGTTTGTGGTTCATTTATTTAATTCACCACACCCCCGATTTTTTGCTTTAAAGTGCTGCGCAAGGAAAAGCAATAGATGTATGGTTAGTTGATCTAGCAGGAAAATTTTTTAGTCAAACCTTCCCCATTCATCTTTCTCCTAACTGATCTGACAACCATTGTCGTGCCAAAACCATCGAATGAGCAAGGAACCATCTTGTTTTCCCTACATTTCTAGCGGTACATTTCCTACATCTTGACTTCGTTTTCGAATGACATTGTTTAGATTTCGAATAGCCCAGTAGCAACCATTTTGCAATGAAACGTGAGCATTTGTAGAAAATATTGCATCCTCAGCAAAAAATATCGCTATCACTTATGTTCTCCTATAACCACGTCGTTCTTGATATGCAATGTAGCTGTTATCATTGAAAAATCTGATCACAATGCCGATGACCTCCATACCTTCAACTTCTCTATGAAAAACACGAGAAACACACTGAATTTGCCTTCCACTTTCTTAGCACCATTCCACAAATCCGTTATAGGCAATATCGTATTATCGACATAAGTTAGACTAGGTTAGGTTAGGAGTGGGGTGGCATGCGAGCCTGTTTCACCGCGACCTTTACAGGTCTATTGTAATTCCCTTTATCTTAGAGAACGCTCTCTAGTTTCGCCTTCTTAATCAGACTTATCTGTAGCCGTTCTCTAAGAGGTTCTCTACGCCCATTGCTAGAAACCTTGTCCTCGCTAGGCCGTCACAATGGCACAAAACATGAACTGGGGTTTCTTCTTCCTCTTGATAGAATCTGCAGAGAGCAGTATCTGCCAGACCTATGTTAAACATATGCCTATTCAGTCTGCCATGACCGGTCATCAGACCTACTATCATTTTGACAGTCTTCCTGTCTTTACTCCGTAGATCTTCAGGAAACTCAGGTCTCTGCTCCCTTAGGAACTCCTTAGCCTGTCTTTGTCCTGGTGATCTTTCCCACAATTCCTTGGACTTAGTTTGTAACCATTCGTAGAGGGACCTTTTAGTTTGTGATTTGGTAACGCCGAAGGAAGGGGCCGCTCCTATGAAAGGCCTTGACGAACCTCGTAAGTTACTAGACAGCATATCCAGGGTTCCTCCATTTGTTGCGTCTTCAATGCCTCCTTGAACGGCATCGGCATCGACATCAGTATGGATAGTTATGAATAGTTTTCAAGTCAATTTTGTCAAGATCAAGAAGATTTTGTAAAAATCAGAAATTATTTAATTCAATAGAAACAGTTGTATAAAATATCGTGTATGATATACTTGTTAAAAGTGATTTTATTTTACTCGAAGAGTTACTCAACTCGCTACGTTCGTTTCGTAATATTTCCATCTCACAAAACAAAATTTCACTTTTAAAACTTGTATCATAAACAACTACTAAACGTAAATTAAGATAATCCAAAAATTAATGGAGTTAGGTTTGGATCATCTGAATTTACGTTTAGTTAACGTTGTGGCAGCCGTTACTTCCCCTCTAACTATAAATAACTACTTTTTTACTGTTTAAATTTATATTTCACTTATTTAAAATCTCATTCATTAACAACTAATAACTAAAAGTATATTACCATAAGAAACATACTACAAAAACGCGGTGCCACATTTGAATTATAAAATTCGAATTTCCGCAAAACCTACAGAGATACAAAAATGTGTAGGCAGAGACAGGCTAACGTCATTTGCTTTACACTCGATATTTCCGGAGAAAGAAACACAAACAAATCACTTCCGAATCTGGAAATATAACATGTACTAATCTCCATTTGCTTCCATTACCTGTTATTAGGGAATCCGAAAATCGAGTTGAATGAACCCTGACGAAAATATTAAATTTCTTTGAGCAATCCCCCAGGCATTCCTCGTTATTGGTCATTCATCTTTTCCATTCCTTCGAAAGCAAATGTTAAATGCGTCGGTATAAAGTTATATAAATTTCCATTGGAACCGAGAAATATTTTATAGATACAAGACAAGGAAATTTTACCGGAAATTTGTCTGGAATTTAAAATTAGATGTGTAACGGTTGGTAAGATAATATTAAATATTTACCTCGCTACTGCGTTAACTTAGAATTTCTGCTTATTATGCTAATGAAATAATATAATTTAATAATTTACTTTTCGAAGCACCACTGCGAATGAATTAACTCTAATGAAACAATGTAGAAGAATGTTTATTTAGCTCTGTTCTCTGCAAGAATTTGATCAGAAAGGATTTTAATGTAAAATACCTAAAAAGAAAGTACAAAACAATTGCATATGATAAGTATTAGCCCTACCAGTCAGTGGAATAATTTATATTGGATGTTGGTCTGCCATGATACTGTTATAAAAAATATGATATCATAAGATCATTTCCAATGCACTAATGCATAAATCAAGAACTGAAAAAAAACTGCTTTAGCCCATTGTAATTAAGAAACAAACTTTGATATTTTTCTTTCCAGAATTGCAAAAAGACAATTGACTAGACTTAAAAATAATGATAAAGTTGCAGGGGCTCTCCAAAAGTAAGCCAGAATTGTCAAATTGTCAAAAATATATCTCGGTGAGGCATCTTATAGAAGTTGATGGCCTCAAAACATTCGAACTATACTACTTGTTTCACCCACAAACATACTTATACAAACTAGAAAAACTACATATTGTATCATTTTAGTTACTACAAAGCAAGCTATCTCTTTACAGCACCAACATATTTGACAGTCTTAGACATAACTTTTTATTTTTTAGTATATGCCTTGATGTATAATTTAACAAGAAAGAAAATTAGGACATGGTACTCCATTCCATTCTTTTGTATTCAGTGGACCGATTTTTAATGTTTCTATAACTTTCTAAAAAGGGAGAAACTTTTCAGTGGAACTTCGAGAAACGCCTACAAAACCGCATAAATTCCAAACTTTTATTACGAAAGGACGTTTATAGTATTCAGCTCTGCGTTGTGAAATATTAGAAACTGTCTTAAGAGACAGAAAAACAATTATGCAAGCTGATCAAGAGACTCCCTTTACATATATTTTTTATCCTATTCGGTATGGTAAAAAGTTCATAAAAGAAGTTTTGCATTTCCGTGAAATATTTTTTTACCACTAAATAACGCCCAGATGTTCTACCATTGTAACTGAGTTCCTCGATGTTTATGAAAAAACGGCTTACACAACAAAATTCGTATACATTTTCCACACCATCAACTCATTCATTTGTTTTCGCATACGTATCATTCCCATAGTAATTTCTGTAACGATTACATCTGTTATATTATGTTCAATCACACTAATTACTGATGTGTGCGATAACTATAAACGCCAAAACTAAAAAAAAATCAGATAGAGGGAAATGTCAATTAGAATACATCACAGTGATCTGGTTATAAAACGGCATCCATTATTTATATGCTTGGAAAAATATTTGAATAAACTGTACTTCTCTGTAATATAAATGTACATACACATATTTATTTTAGTTTAGCAGAATATATCGGCGAATTGTATGATTCAACATGTAGAAATGTTAAACTGAATCACTCATGCAACCCAATTAACTAGAGCTGGTGTAACATGTTGACATTTTAATTATATACTCTTCAAAATCCACAATTAGCACAAGAGCCACTGTGTCATTCTGATTGATTAGACACTCTTTTACAGTACCCTGAGTCAGATTTATTTGTGAATATGCTATTGCTCTTATATGTAGAAAGTTCTAGAAGAATATACTGTTCCAGATTTAGTTGTTTTGTGACTTGCAGTTAAAAGGAGGTACAACATTTAAACTTGCTTATTTTAAATACTACTACTAGACTAATTTTTAAGCACAAATTTGAATTTCTGGAGAAACTATCTCTGAAGACACATTACAATAGTTTTCTAAATTCACACAACATCCACAATTATTCGAATTATTCTTTTTTCTCTTTAATCCAGAATTTCACAATCTTATTATTTAGAACTTAAAATAATTAACTGCTAATTTTAGAGTGCTGGTAAATTGTCAAAGATGACTGCTGACTCGGAAGTTCAAACATCAATTCTTTTTTTCAAACACAAGCATCCTGATTCCACTATTTAATTTAATTATCCCTAACGAAAGGGCAAGTTAGCGTCTACTATACCTAAAATTTACCGATTCTTGACTATTTAAAGAATATTATATTCCTCTCTCAGATTCAAACCAATAACAGATTGTCCTGTAAACATGAATAATCTTGGATAAGTAAAGAACAGTTTTATAACAAAAATTAAAAGAGCAGTAAAATGTAATTAATTTTTAAGATTTTAAAAATACTAATTAATTATTATTGTTTGGCTGATATTGCAAGGGGGATGACGATATCTTGAACAAGCTACAGTAAAGCAACCATGATCCTACGAAACAGTTACGTTTTCACGGTATTCCAAACCTTATCTCAATATGTCGTTGTTTTCGAATATTAACAAGCAAGTGTTATACTTAAAAAACCAACATGCTATTGATAGTAAACAACATGCAAGTGATACCAAGACCAAAAGTTAGCCCTTCAAACTTGTTTTGTGCAAATTTAATTCTAATCTGAGATATGTGTATACTGTTAAAAAATACATTATATTAAAAAAAATTCAAAAGCAATTGATTTTAAAACATATTTTTTTTACATGTTTTCGTGAACAATTACATGGTACGAAAGAAGAGCGGTTTTTTAAATATACAAAATTGACCTTGGAAATGTGTTGATATGCAGGAGGTTGTTCTAATTGGAAGTTACGTGTGCACCATTGCTAACTTTGTTATTACTCGTGCTACAAAGCCGGTTAAAGGGCATACTTCAAGAATTTTTTGCAACGATTTAAGTGGTGAAAACAGAAAAAGCTATATTTTTTTAAAGAGACAATCCTGTAGATTTCATTAGCGTTTAATTGAGAATTTAATTCTGAACAAAAATGTCTCATACATCAGTAGGAAAAAAATGAAGAAGACGAAAGTTATTATATTTTATATTTGCAAACAAGCAACTCACCTATAAAAAACAATCCGATCTGTTTATTTCACAATGTCTTAACATTGACAATACGTTTTCCAACATTGTGAAAGTGCCTAAGCATCCTTTATTGTCACTTCGAATATAAAGATTGTGTTTAATCATTTAGAAAAAAAATTATGTTAGAAGCGTGCGTACATATATGTATAATATAAAAAAAACTGGAAAATGAGTTCATGAATATTCTCGGTATTTTTGACATTTTGTGGAAAATTTCGGAAATTTTCAAAACTATCGTAAAAACTTGATTTTTGCTCACTGAAGTATTAAAACTTTTTTGCTTTAAATTAAGCTGTAATGAAATGTGTGGGATGTTCTATCTAAAAGAAGAATATCTTAAAAATGCAATGCTCAATTGGTTTTCCGTTTCCACGACTGCAATGGTTGCATCAAAATAACGTTTCCTTTTTAAAAGGAAGATATTACGTTGCAGACGGTACACCAAATCACTTTGCACAGTTCCAAAAATATTTCGAAGTGACGCACGTGTTAAAGAGTATGTCTATGTGATTAGCATAGTAAGACTGCAGCAAACACGTTGACACCCATATTGATGGACATGCTTGTGTTACACTTCAGCAAAATTCGAGCTGGGACAAGCTCAATCGCTATTATACCGACAGACCCTTCCAACTAACTATTTTTTATTATTTATTTCTCTGTTCATCGATCATCAATTTTTTTTAACTTGTAATACGTTTTGTATATGTTGTAGAGCGGTAGCTGAATTTCACATAGTTGCATTCTAAACTGGTAAATAATTTTGAGAATCCAATGAAGGTTATAGTACAAGAAAACTATCACTGACAATCACAAAAGTTTGAAATAATGGAGGGAGATATTTCAAATGTTTGATGTTCATAGTTCTTTGAAAGATACATATAGCGACCGGACATTTTATTGTATATTGAGATTTCTTCCAAACTTTGCCAGAATTAATTAAGGTCTATTGTGTACGCAAACGAATTACAAATAAGTAATTAGAAATATCAGAATATATAGGACGATTGCCTCGGCCGGGTCAGTAGTGTATCCAGTCCTGTGCCTGTGCAAAACTTTGCTGTCGATGACAAATAATCTGCTCATTTACTTCTTGTTTCCTATAATAACATCCCACACCATGCTAATAGTAGATAAAGCACGGTCCCCTTGCACAGATAAAGAAAAATGATTTGTTTATCTAACTTTAATTTATTTATTGATTGCACTTAGGTATTTCCTAACCACAAAATAAAAATAATTTCTGTATAAGCGTTTTTCTTTTCTTTGAAGGCCCTCGTATTACCATCTTATAGATGCCTCATGAACGGCAAGTTGCTTCTGGTTTAAACTGTATAATACTAAATAAATTAGTCAAATTTCCAAGTAAATAAACGTTGTACTCATGGTAATGTTCGACAGAATTCCTTTCTACCACATACAGTACCAGGACAGGTATTAGAACACTTTGGAGTTTATTCTTACGTATAGGTCTTAATCTATAGATTATGCTTCGTGAATGTTAGACCATTTCATATATCGCCTCCTTGAACCGAAATTCGACGCACGGAAAGGGTATTCTAAACCATTCATTATTACAAATTCTTGTTTACGTAAACTTCCAGAAATGTATTCCGAACTTCCGCACGAGCATTATCGGAGAATTGCAGTCCGTACATGCCCTACTTCCTGGAATGTGCTTATTGGCGTAATTGAAAGGGATACAAGATCTCCGTTGAACTTGCCTTAAGTGTATACATAGTTAAATTTTATGGAATTTATACATTAAGATTTCAAATTTTCCCATTTAATTAGGTCGAGATTTTAACGAGTAACAACTCCTCAAAATTTTCGTAAAGGACTTAATTAAGTGATAGAAGAGAATTTACTGTTTAAAGGAAAACATTTTATGCTTAATATCCTGCAAATATACCCAACCTAACACGAAATTATTAATACTGTAACGTCAATATAATCCGGAGTTCTAATGGGATCTCCGTAAGGAGAAGTTCTCGTTTACATTTCTTTGTATGTTTACATCACTTAAAACTATTATTTCTGATTATATTAAAATGTATTTCAAGCGTTTTTGTAAGCACAAAACTCCAATGAGGCGTTAGCTCAGTCAATACGCTGATGTATTGTAAATATACAATATAATAATAAATTACACTGTACATAATTAACTTTGTACTTTGGTTATATATACGGAGGTTTCCTTCAAAGCGAGATTGCTACAGTATCGTCTATTGTTTCTACATGGCAAATAAGTGCTTACGTATATGTATGTGTCAAACGAAACTGTATTTAGGAAAGAAGAAAGTTAAGAGATCAACTATTGAATGAAGACACAGACGAATATTATAAGTACGAATTTGCGAGATTCTATACTCATTTGTATTGCTAAACATATTCTAAAATAGAATTATTAGAAAACTTACTACCAGAAATAAACTGGAGCGATTCGTCGACGAAAAAGTTTTTTTCTTGTTTGATAAATAAAATTTCACGAAATCCCTCAATTTAATTATGTATACGACACCTTCCTCGAAAGTTTTGTTTCCTTTCACAAGTTCGCACTATATCCCGAAATTTTCCTGCTATATTTGTCCATGTCTAAAGTGAAGAAGACAAGTAATACACTGGATAATCCTCCTGTATCTAGATCTGAGCTTTTTTTGAATCCAACTGTTTTTGGTGAATCTTCCCTCCTAACAATTTATCATGCCTACTACGAGGTAGTTTATATTGTTCTGTTAGAAAAAGAGAACGGATATCTACCATACAAAAAGTATTCAGTAAATGTAGGATACGGTAACGATCCGTAAACAGATGAATATTTCAATATTGTATATTACTTAACTAGAATGTTAAAAAAAAATGTTTTCCTACAAAAATCGAGGACGTAAACGGACTGTCTATTGTTTTCTTTTATCACTTCTAAATCGTTTCCTTTAATTAATTAAATTCTACTTGTAATGATGATAAACGTAATTAAAGTACTTAATTAGAAAAAAACACTAAAAAATTACCTTAATTAGTGAATTGGCTCAGCTGGTACTGTATACAAAAAAAAATTGCTGATACATCAAATTTTTGCTAGATTTATTTATTCCCAATAATCTCCCATCATGATGGGATCCCACCTACTCCGATATTGTTTTTCCATTTCTGTAATGTCTTACTGGAATCTTTTCCCCTGTTCATCGCCTTGCCTAAATTACCAGAAAAGAAATTCAAATACGTATATATAGTTTTCTAGCAAATTCGCTACGATATATAACGGGTCGATGGCCGCAGTGGTTAGGCGGCTGACTATTGTTGTGAGAGGACGATAGGTGCCGGGGTTCAATTCTCTGGAGGGACGGTGACATTTTTTCAGAGAGTTTAATCCCGGATCGACTTGCCATTCGCTGTTGGGAGCAAAGTGATTAACAGCGCGGCATCATAAAAGGCGATATGATGCTGTCACAAAGCCATTGAACACAACATACACACACAAAAACTACACCGCGAGAGTTGCAGTGATAGCCAGACAAGCGATACAGTTTACGGAGTCACTGCAACTAAGCACCCACCACATATTAAAAAAAAAAAAAAAAAAAAAATATATTGATAGTTTTCACTCTTATGAGCCTTACTTCCTCTTTCTATTCTCATCTTCCTTAAAGGCATTTCTGATATAGTTGGTCACTACCCTCCAGTTGGTCTCGCTCTCCAACACTTCGATTTACCGTCCACCTTTTGCAATAAAAATCATGTATTCAGATCTATCTTCCATTCCACAATCTTGACAACGGTCATCTTCTGCCAGCTTAATTTTTTTAAGTGGCTTCAAAAGTTGTCGTGTCCTGACAAACTGACTTTAGTAATAATGTACTTTTTAACCATAGTATTATTTCCCTTATTAGGATTTGCTCCAGGAGGCTATGGACTTGAGGTTCTCCCATTTCCTCTGCCATCTTTTTATAGTGCAGTTTCCTTTCTGCGTTCTGGAGGATGCCTGTTGATCATGCTTAAAGAGGAGGATTCTTCACTGTTCCTTCGCCAGGGGGTAAATCGGTGGTACTCCTGCTGTCACATGAGCTGCCTTAGTAGACATAGTTCTATATCCACTTGTGTGTAAAGAGGCTTTTGAGCTGGAATTGCGTACAGTATCTAGTATTGCATGACCTTATGAAGCTACTATGTTTACATCTGTTTCCTTGTCTAAAATGAAATCTTTCTGTCCTCTATTTCTCTGAAATAGAGATTCATTATTTTGCAATTACGCAATAAACGCAAAAAGAATTTAGTAATTTTATTAAATCTAATTTACAATATTATTATATATTATATTAATCCCTTTAATGGCTGTCGGGATGATGTCGTACCCACTTTGCCTTCGGAATTATCCAGAGTTGTTATATATGGTGGCAGGAGACCATTATCAATACCCATTTAACATTCGCCGACCATAGCTATTTGTTTTGGACATTTTCTATTTTCAATTCCTTGCTAAAACTAACAGTAACAGGAATTTGTTTCAGATGTTCTGACATGGCGTACCTACATACCAAGGCATTTATTTTTACCAAAAGACCAAAGATCAAAAGAAATACAATACACGATCATAAACGTTAGTAACAAAAACTACTTTAGAGATAACACCTTTAAGAAAGCCATTTGATTAATTTCATCAAATATGTTGACAACGCTATTTATATCGATAAAAGGTTTCGGACTGACTGTCTGACTATTCTAGCCCGTCTTATTGCAAAATAACGACATTTGTTGTAGTGATCAGTTTTACTCTGGAAATGCCGCTTATGAAAAGATTCTTCTCGAGTTCTCTTACTTTCGAAGGCAACTGGAAGTAGAAAAATCAGTTATCAGCACAATTCTTACTTTGGTTTTCTGAAGTAAAGATTATTATTTGGAGCTGGGTATAAGTCTCACCGAAATCGATTATGCTGAGTTGCTAATTATATTGTGCAATAAAGTTATGAAAAAAGTCACGAAAGTAGTGCCAAGATTGACAAAATCCAATTTGCCAAGTAAAATAAAAATAATGTACATGCTTATACTACGAAATATATAAAAACACAATCCACTCACAGAAATCCGAAGAAGAATTAATGCAATATAGACATTTATCTTGCATTAATGTAGTGAGCATTATAATTCCGTGACAGAGATAAGGGCAAACTAGCTATATTTATGCAGGCTGGCGATGTGAATATTAATTATTTCTCACGTAACGTTTCTAAAGAGGCGGTGAACAAAATTCGACTGATAACGTTGTAAAGAAGATCTAATTTAAATTAGTATTAATTAATCAAATTATTTCTGTTCAGATTTATATAGTTTCAAAGAATTTTAATCAGAGAGTAGTAAATCATGTTTATCTTCCAAAAATTTAAACATCATTTGTTTTATTTCAAGCAATAAAGTCTTAATTTAGATTTTTAATTTAGATCGTTATGTAAATTAAAAAAAAAACAATATACAATGAAAAGAAATTAAAATAGAAAGTAAAAAACACAATTTGTTTTAAGTAAATTCAAGACAAAAAAGGAAGAGATAAAAGGATCTTCACACGATGTTTCACTTGAAAGGTTTCTGTAATAATCATTGATGCATCGTTAATATATTGAGTTGATATGCTGTTCTGAGACCCTCCACAACAGTAGTCTCACCTTTAGCGTTGGTACATTTCTTCTGAAAAAATCCTTATTATAAAAGCAAAGTATTGAGCTCTTTCTCTTCTTTGCTGTCTTATTTTGTTCTATACTTTTTTTTGTCTTAGCTTCTTTTGAACTTATTTTCGTTGTTTTTCATAGTGACAATGATGTGGAACACTTATGTTATTTCTGCTTCAACACGAAACTGATTATAACAGAGGTTCTTAATATTTACATTGCAAAGTATATATGTTCATAGTTTTATCTCATTACGAACTTAAAGCCAGGCAAAATCATTATCAGCCTAGGCGTCTTAGCACTATCACCGGTGTACCCTCTACTAATTGTAAGTTCAAACATGTGCAGCCGCAAGTGCGTGATTGTAATCATTTCTATGGTGTCTGTGATACTATTAACTGCTTTATTTAAAACTGATTCACTTGGAAGGCACCACCTTCTAGGAAGATGAAGATTTAGTAATTTCATTGTTGCGCACTATGTGAGACATACAACTACAACATATTAATTTTCGTCGTGTCCAATCAGAAGGAAATATTGCTGCTGTAAGGACTACTATTGCCAAAAATCTAAAATTGTAAATGATTCACAAAGTGACAAAAAAATCGAGTTTGCAGTTGCACTAAGAAGTTACCAAATTTCTTAATGACTATCTAAAGGTTATCAGACCTGATTTTTGAGAGGTACTGCCTGAAAGCAATTTAATTATTCTGAAGAAGTTTATCTGAGCAATACCCTGTTTTAAAAAAGTTAAATACGCTTTAATTTAAAGCCTTTATTTACTAAATGGAAATTTTCCGCTGAAATGTTCGCAGTAATTCAGCAATAGCAGCAGAGTTCTTTTCAACTGACCAACAGTTTGTCGTGGATCTTGGGAGGTGGTCTGCCAAGATCAAACCCAACAATTGATGATGGGGGAGAGAGAGGGGGGAGGATGGTAGTTTAATTGCTTGAGAAAAGCAAGCCTCATATCTTAGTCAAGCTGTCAAAAACACGAGAAATTTTTACTGAATTTGCCTTCCACTTTCTTAGCACCATTCCACAAATCTGTTATAGGCAATATCGTATTATCGACGTAAGTTAGACCAGGTTAGGTTAGGAGTGGGGTGGCATGCGAGCCTGTTTCACCGCGACCTTTACAGGTCTATTGTAATTCCCTTTATCTTAGAGAACGCTCTCTAGTTTCGCCTTCTTAATCAGACTTATCTGTAGCCGTTCTCTAAGAGGTTCTCTACGCCCATTGCTAGAAACCTTGTCCTCGCTAGGCCGTCACAATGGCACAAAACATGAACTGGGGTTTCTTCTTCCTCTTGATAGAATCTGCAGAGAGCAGTATCTGCCAGACCTATGTTAAACATATGCCTATTCAGTCTGCCATGACCGGTCATCAGACCTACAATCATTTTGACAGTCTTCCTGTCTTTACTCCGTAGGTCTTCAGTAAACTCAGGTCTCTGCTCCCTTAGGAACTCCTTAGCCTGTCTTTGTCCTGGTGATCTTTCCCACAATTCCTTGGACTTAGTTTGTAACCATTCGTAGAGGGACCTTTTAGTTTGTGATTTGGTAACGCCGAAGGAAGGCGCCGCTCCTATGAAAGGCCTTGACGAACCTCGTAAGTTACTAGACAGCATATGCAGGGTTCCTCCATTTGTTGCGTCTTCAATGCCTCCTTGAACGGCATCGGCATCGACATCAGTATGGATAGTTATGAATAGTTTTCAAGTCAATTTTGTCAAGATCAAGAAGATTTTGTAAAAATCAGAAATTATTTAATTCAATAGAAACAGTTGTATAAAATATCGTGTATGATATACTTGTTAAAAGTGATTTTATTTTACTCGAAGAGTTACTCAACTCGCTACGTTCGTTTCGTAATAGTTTCATCTCACAAAACAAAATTTCACTTTTAAAACTTGTATCATAAACAACTACTAAACGTAAATTAAGATAATCCAAAAATTAATGGAGTTAGGTTCGGATCATCTGAATTTACGTTTAGTTAACGTTGTGGCAGCCGTTACTTTCCCTCTAACTATAAATAACTACGATTTTACTGTTTAAATTTATATTTCACTTATTTAAAATCTCATTCATTAACAACTAATATCTAAAAGTATATTACCATAAGAAACATACTACAAAAACGCGGTGCCACATTCGAATTATAAAAGTCGAATTTCCGCAAAACCTACAGAGATACAAAAATGTGTAGGCAGAGACAGGCTAACGTCATTTACTTTACAATCGATATTTCCGGAGAAAGAAACACAAACAAATCACTTCCGAATTTGGAAATATAACATGTACTAATCTCCATTTGCTTCCATTACCTGTTATTAGGGAATCCGAAAATCGAGTTGAATGAACCCTGACGAAAATATTAAATTTCTTTGAGCAATCCCCCAGGCATTCCTCGTTATTGGTCATTCATCTTTTCCATTCCTTCGAAAGCAAATGTTAAATGCGTCGGTATAAAGTTATATAAATTTCCATTGGAACCGAGAAATATTTTATAGATACAAGACAAGGAAATTTTACCGGAAATTTGTCTGGAATTTAAAATTAGATGTGTAACGGTTGGTAAGATAATATTAAATATTTACCTCGCTACTGCGTTAACTTAGAATTTCTGCTTATTATGCTAATGAAATAATATAATTTAATAATTTACTTTGCGAAGCACCACTGTGAATGAATTAACTCTAATGAAACAATGTAGAAGAACAACGTTTATTTAACCCTGTTCTCTACAAGAATTTGATCAGAAAGGATTTTAATGTAAAATACCTAAAAAGAAAGTACAAAACAATTGCATATGATAAGTATTAGCCCTACCAGTCAGTGGAATTATTTATATTGGATGTTGGTCTGCCATGATGTTCTTACTGTTATAAAAAATGGGATATCGTAAGATCATTTCTAATGCACTAGTGCATAAATCAAGAACTGAAAAAAAAAACTGCTTTAGCCCATTGTAATTAAGGAACAAACTTTGATATTTTTCTTTCCAGAATTGCAAAAACACAATTGACTACACTTAAAAATAATGATAAAGTTGCAGGGGCTCTCCAAAGGTAAGCCAGAATTGTCAAATTGTCAAAAATATATCTCGGTGAGACAAGTTGGTGGCCTCAAAACATTCGAACTATACTACTTTTTTCACCCACAAACATACTTATACAAACTAGGAAAACTATATATTGTATCATTTTAGTGACTACAAAGCAAGCTATATCTTTACAGTACCTACATATTTGACAGTCTTAGACATAACTAAACTTTTTATTTTTAAGTATATGCCTTGATGTATAATTTAACAATAAAGAAAATTAGGACACAGTACTCCATTCCATTCTTTTGTATTCAGTGGACCGATTTTTAATGTTTCTATAACTTTCTAAAAAGGGAGAAACTTTTCAGTGGAACTTTGAGAAACGCCTACAAAACCGCATAAATTCCAAACTTTTATTACGAAAGGATGTTTATAGTATTCAGCTCTGCGTTGTGAAATATTAGAAACTGTCTTAAGAGACAAAAAACAATTATGCAAGCTGATCAAGAGACTCCCTTTACATATATTTTTTATCCTATTCGGTATGGTAAAAAGTTTATAAAAGAAGGTTTGCATTTCCGTGAAATATTTTATTACTACTAAATAACGCCCAGATGTTCTACCATTGTAACTGAGTTCCTCGATGTTTATGAAAAAAACTGCTTACACAACAAAATTCGTATACATTTTCCACCGCATCAACTCATTCATTTGTTTTTGCATAAGTATCATTCCCATAGTAATTTCTGTAACGATTACATCTGTTAGATTATGTTCAATCACACTAATTACTGATGTGTGCGATAACTATAAACGGCAAAACTAAAAAAAAATCAGATAGTTAGAGGGAAATGTCAATTAGAATACATCACAGTGATCTGGTTATAAAACGGCATCCATTATTTATATGCTTGGAAAAATATTGGAATAAACTGTCTCTGTAATATAAATGTACATATATACACATATTTATTTTAGTTTAGCAGAATATATCGGCGAATTGTATGATTCAACATGTAGAAATGTTAAACTGAATCACTCATGCAACCCAAATAACTAGAGCTGGTGTAACATGTTGACATTTTAATTATATACGCTTCAAAATCCAACTTCCAGTTTTCGGACTACTTCCCATATTTTACCATAATTAACACAAGAGACACTGTGTCATTCTGATTGATTAGACACTCTTTTACAGTATCCTGAGTCAGATTTATTTGTGAATATGTTATTGCTCTTATATGTAGGAAGTTCTAGAAGAATATACTGTTCCAGATTTAGTTGTTTTGTGACTTGCAGTTAAAAGGAGGTACAACATTTAAACTTGCTTATTTTAAATGGAATGGATTTTTAAGCACAAATTTGAATTTCTGGAGAAACTATCTCTGAAGACACATTACAATAGTTTTCTAAATTCACACAATATCCACAATTATTCGAATTATTCATTTTTCTATTCTCTTTAATCCATAACTTCATAATCTTATTATTTAGAACTTGAAATAATTTACTGCTAATTTTAGAGTGCTCGTAAAATTGTTTCTTAGATTTCTCTTTCAGATTCAAAGCAATAACAGATTGTCCTGTAAAAATGAATGATCTTGGATAAGTAAAGAACAGTTTTATAATCCCTTAAAAAGAGCAATAAAATGTAATTAATTTTTAAGATTTTAAAAATACTAATTAATTATTATTGTTTGGCTGATATTGCAGGGGTGATGAGGATATCTTGAACAAGTTACAGCAAAGCAACCATGATCCTACGCAACAGTTACGTTTTCACGGTACTCCCAACCTTATATCAATATGTCGTTGTTTTTGAATATTATCAAACAAGTGATATACTTAAAAAACCAACATGCTATTGATAGTTAACTACAAGCAAGTGATACCAAGACCAAAAGCTAGCTCTTCAAACTTGTTTTGTGCAAATTTCATTCTATTCATGAGATATGTATTTGCATACTGTTAAAAAATACATTATATTAAAAAAAATCAGCAATTGATTTTAAAACATATTTTTTACGTATTTTCGTGTACAATTACATGGTACAGCATGAGAAAAAAGTATCCTGCCAGTGTATGTAAGAAAGACGCTCTTTACTTCAAATTGTTTTGGTACTTTATTGACTTAGTATACCTACATGGACTGTCTGTGGCAAAGACATTATTTGTCTGCACCCTAGGACAATAAAGTTCCCTTAGGGTTTGAGTAAGAAGCCTGTTTTCGCGAACTGTCCGGATACTTTTTTCTCGTGGTGTACGAAAGAAGAGCGGTTTTTTAAATATACAAAATTGCGCTTGGAAATGTGTTGATATGCAGGAGGTTGTTCTAATTGGAAGTTACGTGTGCACCATTGCTAACTTTGTTATTACTCGTGCTACAAAGCCGGTTAAAGGGCATACTTCAAGAATTTTTTGCAACGATTGAAGTGGTGAAAACAGAAAAAGCTATATTTTTTTAAAGAGACAATCCTGTAGATTTCATTAGCGTTTAATTGAGAATTTAATTCTGAACAAAAATGTCTCATACATCAGTAGGAAAAAAAATGAAGAAGACGAAAGTTATTATATTTCGTATTTGCAAACAAGCAACTCACCTATAAAAAACAATCCGATCTGTTTATTTCACAATGTCTTAACATTAACAATACGTTTTCCAACATTGTGAAAGTGCCTAAGCATCCTTTATTGTCACTTCGAATATAAAGATTGTGTTTAATCATTTAGAAAAAAAATTATGTTAGAAGCGTGCGTACATATATGTATAATATAAAAAAAAAACTGGAAAATGAGATCATGAATATTCTCGGTATTTTTTGACATTTTGTGGAAAATTTCGGAAATTTTCAAAACTATCGTAAAAACTTTTTTTTGCTCACTGAAGTATTAAAACTTTTTTGCTTTAAATTAAGCTGTAATGAAATGTGTGGGATGTTCTATTTAAAAGAAGAATATCTTAAAAATGCAATGCTCAATTGGTTTTCTGTTTCCACGACTGCAATGGTTGCATCAAAATAACGTTTCCTTTTTAAAAGGAAGATATTACGTTGCAGACTGTACACCAAATCAGCTTGCACAGTTCCAAAAATATTTCGAATTGGCGCACGTGTTAAAGAGTATGTCTATGTGATTAGCATAGTAAGACTGCAGCAAACACGTTGACACTCATATTGATGGACATGCTTGTGTTACACTTCAGTAAAATTCGAGCTGGGACAAGTTCAATCGCTATTATACCGACAGACCCTTCCAACTAACTATTTTTTATTATATATTTCTCTGTTCATCGATCATCAATTTTTTTAACGTGTAATACGTTCTGTATATGTTGTAGAGCGGTAGCTGAATTTCACGTAGTTGCATTCTAAACTGTTAAATAATTTTGAGAATCCAATGAAGGTTATAGTACAAAAAAGCTATCACTAACAATCACAAAAGTTTGAAATAATGGAGGGAGAAATTTCAAATGTTTGGTGTTCATAGTTCTTTGAAAGATATAGCGACCGGACATTTTATAGTATATTGAGATTTATTCCAAACTTTGCCAAAATTAATTAAGGTCTATTGTGTACGCAAACGAATTACAAATAACATAATAATAAGTAATTAGAAATATCAGAATATATAGGACAATTGCCTCGGCCGGGTCAGTAGTGTATCCGCTCCTGTGCCTGTGCAAAACTTTGCTGTCGATGACAAACAATCTGCTCATTTACTTCCTGTTTCCTATAATAACATCCCACACCATGCTAATAGTAGATAAAGCACGGTCCCCTTGCACAGATAAAGAAAAATGACTTGTTTATCTAACTTTAATTTATTTATTGATTGCACTTAGGTATTTCCTAACCACAAAATAAAAATAATTTGTGTATAAGCGCTTTTTTTTTCTTTGAAGGCCCTCGTATTACCATATAGGCATCTATAATATGGTAATAGATGGCCTTGATGAACGGCAAGTTGCTTCTGGTTTAAACTGCATAATACTAAATAAATTAGTCAAATTTCCAAGCAAATAAATGTTGTACTCATGGTAATGTACGACAAAATTCCTTTCTACCACATACAGTACCAGGACAGGTATTAGAACACTTTGGAGTTTATTCTTACGTATAGGTCTTAATCTATAGATTATGCTTCGTGAATGTTAGACCATTTCATATATCGCCTCCTTGAACCGAAATTCGACGCACGAAAAGGGTATTCTAAACCATTCATTATTACAAATTCTTGTTTACGTAAACTTCCAGAAATGTATTCCGAACTTCCGCACGAGCATTATCGGAGAATTGCAGTCCGTACATGCCCTACTTCCTGGAATGTGCTTATTGGCGTAATTGAAAGGGATACAAGATCTCCGTTGAACTTGCCTTAAGTGTATACATAGTTAAATTTTATGGAATTTATACATTAAGATTTCATATTTTCCCATTTAATTAGGTCGAGATTTTAACGAGTAACAACTCCTCAAAATTTTCGTAAAGGACTTAATTAAGTGATAGAAGAGAATTTACTGTTTAAAGGGAAAACATTTTATGCTTAATATCCTGCAAATATACCCAACCTAACACGAAATTATTAATACTGTAACGTCAATATAATCCGGAGTTCTAATGGGATCTCCGTAAGGAAAAGTTCTCGTTTACATTTCTTTGTATGTTTACATCACTTAAAACTATTATTTCTGATTATATTAAAATGTATTTCAAGCGTTTTTGTAAGCACAAAACTCCAATGAGGCGTTAGCTCAGTCAATACGCTGATGTATTGTAAATATACAATATAATAATAAATTACACTGTACATAATTAACTTTGTACTTTGGTTATATATACGGAGGTTTCCTTCAAAGCGAGATTGCTACAGTATCGTCTATTGTTTCTACATGGCAAATAAGTGCTTACGTATATGTATGTGTCAAACGAAACTGTATTTAGGAAAGAAGAAAGTTAAGAGATCAACTATTGAATGAAGACACAGACGAATATTATAAGTACGAATTTGCGAGATTCTATACTCATTTGTATTGCTAAACATATTCTAAAATAGAATTATTAGAAAACTTACTACCAGAAATAAACTGAGCGATTCGTCGACGAAAAAGTTTTTTTCTTGTTTGATAAATAAAATTTCACGAAATCCCTCAATTTAATTATGTATACGACACCTTCCTCGAAAGTTTTGTTTCCTTTCACAAGTTCGCACTATATCCCGAAATTTTCCTGCTATATCTGTCCATGTCTAAAGTGAAGAAGACAAGTAATACACTGGATAATCCTCCTGTATCTAGATCTGAGTTTTTTTTGAATCCAACTGTTTTTGGTGAATCTTCCCTCCTAACAATTTATCATGCCTACTACGAGGTAGTTTATATTGTTCTGTTAGAAAAAAGAGAACGGATATCTACCATACAAAAAGTATTCAGTCAATGTAGGATACGGTAACGATCCATAAACAGATGAATATTTCAATATTGTATATTACTTAACTAGAATGTTAAAAAAAAACGTTTTCCTACACAAATCGAGGACGTAAACGGACTGTCTATTGTTTTCTTTTATCACTTCTAAATCGTTTCCTTTAATTAATTAAATTCTACTTGTAATGATGATAAACTTAATTAAAGTACTTAATTAGAAAAAAACACTAAAAAATTACCTTAATTAGTGAATTGGCTCAGCTGGTACTGTATACAAAAAAAAATTGCTGATACATCAAATTTTTGCTAGATTTATTTATTCCCAATAATCTCCCATCAAGATGGGATCCCACCTACTCCGATATTGTTTTTCCATTTCTGTAATATCTTACTGGAATCTTTTCCCCTGTTCATCACTCGCCTTTCCTAAATTACCAGGAAAGAAATTCAAATACGTATATATAGTTTTCTAGCAAATTCGCTACGATATATTGATAGTTTTCACTCTTATGAGCCTTACTTCCTCTTTCTATTCTCACCTTTTTTAAAGGCATTTCTGATATAGTTGGTCACTACCCTCCAGTTGGTCTCGCTCTCCAACACTTCGATTTACCGTCCACCTTTTGCAATAAAAATCATGTATTCAGATCTATCTTCCATTCCACAATCTTGACAACGGTCATCTTCTGCCAGCTTAATTTTTTTAAGTGGCTTCCAAAGTTGTCGTGTCCTGACAAACTGACTTTAGTAATAATGTACTTTTTAACCATAGTATTATTTCCCTTATTAGGGATTTGCTCCAGGAGGCTATGGACTTGAGGTTCTCCCATTTCCTCTGTCATCTTTTTATAGTGCAGTTTCCTTTCTGCGTTCTGGAGGATGCCTGTTGATCATGCTTAAAGAGGAGGATTCTTCACTGTTCCTTCGCCAGGGGGTAAATCGGTGGTACTCCTGCTGTCACATGAGCTGCCTAAGTAGACCTTGTTCTATATCCACTTGTGTGTAAAGAGGCTTTTGGGCTGGAATTGCGTACAGTATCTAGTATTGTATGACCTTATGAAGCTACTATGTTTACATGTGTTTCGTTGTCTAAAATGAAATCTTTCTGTCCTCTATTTCTCTGAAATAGAGATTCATTATTTTGCAATTTTCTGCATAAACGCAAAAAAGAATTTAGTAATTTTATTAAATCTAATTTACAATATTATTATATATTATATTAATCCCTTTAATGGCTGTCGGGATGATGTCGTACCCACTTTGCCTTCGGAATTATCCAGAGTTGCTATATATAGTGGTAGGAGACCATTATCAGTACCCATTTAACATTCGCCGACCATAGCTATTTGTTTTGGACATTTTCTATTTTCAATTCCTTGCTAAAACTAACAGTAACAGGAATTTGTTTCAGATGTTCTGACATGGAGTACCTACATACCAAGGCATTTATTTTTACCAAAAGACCAAAAGAAATACAATACACGATCATAAACGTTAGTAACAAAAACTACTTTAGAGATAACACCTTTAAGAGAGCCATTTGATTAATTTCATCAAATATGTTGACAACGCTATTTATATCGATAAAAGGTTTCGGACTGACTGTCTGACTATAACATTCTAGCCCGTCTTATTGCAAAATAACGACATTTGTTGTAGTGATCAGTTTTACTCTGGAAATGCCGCTTATGAAAAGATTCTTCTCGAGTTCTCTTACTTTCGAAGGCAACTGGAAGTAGAAAAATCAGTTATCAGCACAATTCTTACTTTGGTTTTCTGAAGTAAAGATTATTATTTGGAGCTGGGTATAAGTCTCACCGAAATCGATTATGCTGAGTTGCTAATTATATTGTGCAATAAAGTTATGAAAAAAAGTCACGAAAGTAGTGCCAAGATTGACAAAATCCAATTTGCCAAGTAAAATAAAAATAATGTACATGCTTATACTACGAAATATATAAAAACACAATCCACTCACAGAAATCGGAAGAAGAATTAATGCAATATAGACATTTATCTTGCATTAATGTAGTGAGCATTATAATTCCGTGACAGAGATAAGGGCAAACTAGCTATATTTATGCAGGCTGGCGATGTGAATATTAATTATTTCTCACGTAACGTTTCTAAAGAGGCGGTGAACAAAATTCGACTGATAACGTTGTAAAGAAGATCTAATTTAAATTAGTATTAATTAATCAAATTATTTCTGTTCAGATTTATATAGTTTCAAAGAATTTTAATCAGAGAGTAGTAAATCATGTTTATCTTCCAAAAATTTAAACATCATTTGTTTTATTTCAAGCAATAAAGTCTTAATTTAGATTTTTAATTTAGATCGTTATGTAAATTAAAAAAAACAATATAGAATGAAAAGAAATTAAAATAGAAAGTAAAAAACACAATTTGTTTTAAGTAAATTCAAGACAAAAAAGGAAGAGATAAAAGGATCTTCACACGATGTTTCACTTGAAAGGTTTCTGTAATAATCATTAATGCATCGTTGATATATTGAGTTGATATGCTGTTCTGAGACCCTCCACAACAGTAGTCTCACCTTTAGCGTTGGTACATTTCTTCTGAAAAAAATCCTTTATATAAAAGCAAAGTATTGAGCTCTTTCTCTTCTTTGCTGTCTTATTTTGTTCTATACTTTTTTTTTGTCTTAGCTTCTTTTGAACTTATTTTTCGTTGTTTTTCATAGTGACAATGATGTGGAACACTTATGTTATTTCTGCTTCAACACGAAACTGATTATAACAGAGGTTCTTAATATTTACATTGCAAAGTATATATGTTCATAGTTTTATCTCATTACGAACTTAAAGCCAGGCAAAATCATTATCAGCCTAGGCGTCTTAGCACTATCACCGGTGTACCCTCTACTAATTGTAAGTTCAAACATGTGCAGCCGCAAGTGTGTGATTGTAATCATTTCTATGGTGTCTGTGATACTATTAACTGCTTTATTTAAAACTGATTCACTTGGAAGACACCACCTTCTAGGAAGATGAAGATTTAGTAATTTCATTGTTGCACTCTATGTGAGACATACAACTACAACATATTAAGTTTCGTCGTGTCCAATCAAAGGAAATATTGCTGCTGTAAGGACTACTATTGCCAAAAATCTAAAATTGTAAATGATTCACAAAGTGACAAAAAAATCGAGTTTGCAGTTGCACTAAGAAGTTACCAAATTTCTTAATGACTATCTAAAGGTTATCAGACCTGATTTTTGAGAGGTACTGCCTGAAAGCAATTTAATTATTCTGAAGAAATTTATCTGAGCAATACCCTGTTTTAAAAAAGTTAAATACGCTTTAATTAAAAGCCTTTATTTACTAAATGGAAATTTTCCGCTGAAATATACGCAGTAATTCAGCAATAGCAGCAGAGTTCTTTTCAACTGACCATCAGTTTGTCGTGGATCTTGGGAGGTGGTCTGCCAAGATCAAACCCAACAATTGATGATGGGGGAGAGAGAGGGGGGGGAGGATGGTAGTTTAATTGCTTGAGAAAAGAAAGCCTCATATCTTAGTCAAGCTGTTCCTCTTTCATTAGCTATGATGCCTCCACTATAAGTATCAGAAGTTTGTTTTGCAGCGTTTTCATTCATTCAAAGTGTGTTTTAACTTTCATCTAGTGCACCAGCGTATTGTGAACGTAAATTGATAGTTCAACCTGCGGCTTTTGATCTGACATATAAACGGGAAAAAATAGAAGAAGTCCTGCAGTTATCTACTCGAACAAAGTTAATCTTTATATATCATACTGAAAAAATCCTACCATGAAATATGACATCTTTGCATCTTGCATTTCGGAAACATTTTATAAACACCACATTCCAGACGGTCAAATTCAATTTAGGTTATTATAAAATTTGCAACACTGTTACTAAATTTTAAAAATTAAGGAACCCTTATAAGTCTTCACATCTCTACTATGAAATTTATGACGGTAATCTAACAGAACTTTAATATTTATAGTACGCTACCTAGGTCGAATTAAATCCGGATCAATCAAGTAGTGCCGCACAAACTACTTTGTAGCAACTAATAACTAATTTATCCCTCACTCAAATAATTTACTTCAACTTAGAAATTCTACGTATCCGGCTTTATAATCGTTACCTTTACTAATTATTATGTATGTCCGCACATGTTTCCAACCTACACACGAAAGAAGTTCTGGTATGTTCTCCTCTGTATGTGTGGATATACCGTACAACATAATAATGTTTGCTTTGTTGGCAATCACAGTAACAAATTTTCCTAACAAACCGTATCTTTGCTTTTATAAGTGTATACAACGTGCCCGTATATAATTGCGATATTCGTGCTCAGATGAGCAATCATATATTATACTGACTCTATAGAAGCTGTCACTTGTATGCAAACGAAGTTTCGATGTAACAAGGTAGAGGCACAAAATGTACTTCTACGCATATGTGTGTCAGGAACGTATATAATAGAGATACTTTATATTCCGTTAAAAGCACTTTTTAGCATCCGATGGTATGCGGAAATACTCAGTAAAATAGAAAGATACATTGCCTTTTACGAATGTCAAGTTCACCTAGAGAGAGTGACAACTTCAAACCAATTGCGTATTACATATTGCCCAAATAGTTCTATGTTTAACTAAAAGCAGTGTTAGTACATTTACAAAGTTTATTGTTTGCGCAACATAATTTTGTTTAGTAGCAAATGGTCTAACACGCCAAACAAGTCATCAAATATTTCATCGCAGGCGCATTTAAATAACCAAAACATTCAAGTACATTCTTATTTGATCATTTTTTAGTCAATTATTAATCTAAGAAGAGAGAACCCAACTAGAAAATTCGTAAAAATTTGAAATTATATGTGTATACATAGTGCATGTTTTCAGTGCCCAAAAAAGATGTGGGAGGGGGTGGCAAGTACTCCCTTCATTACAACAATTTTCGACTTTGTGTTTACACCTCAGTTTACTAAAAATACCATATATAGGTACCGCTTACCTGTATTCTGAATAGACAATCTTAATATGGAAATGTTGCATTGTCATTAGTTAAACCATATAAATTGCTTAAAGGAAGTGTAAACATGGCAACATGGTATAAAACTATTAATAAGTCAGGGGGTCGTACGACAGAATAATTTATTTAAGTCTAATAAAAATAACAATAATAATGATAATTAACGTAAATGCTGAAACTGTTAGTGATTAGTTTGAAGACAAAGCTGTAGCATAATACATTGCATCATATCTGTATTGTAGCGTTAATTACATTTATCACTTCCTGCTCATTTCCCAAAATGAGTCGGATGCACTTTTTAATCGAAAAATCCGAAACTAAGACGTCAATCGGATTCTGATCTGAACTTGACATTGATCCACACTACCAGATTCTATCTGGAAAACACTCGTTCAACCATGCTCTTGTAATTCTGGCATTATGATAGTTCTTCAGTATCAAAATTCTCGAATAGGTCTGGGAGTTTCAAGTGTCCAAAATTGGAAATTGTGAAGACTTCGTACCTTAGGAACATGCTTTCGTCACGCTATGTGATTAAATGTTTGGAACTCTTTAATTTTTGTTTAAAATTGTGTTTGAATTGTTTTTCTTTGCATATAATTTGCGTAGGCATCGGGGAAACATCGCGTTGACAATCCGTCAGCGGCAAGATCAGAAAGCCAGATCTACTAAGAAATTGGAAGCAATATTTGCTGCATATTGATCAATTTGAAACTAGTGATGTTAGTTCCAAAACTTGTACCTTCAGATATGTTTTATTTATCGCAGTTATCTGTAATGATAATTTCGGGGTGGACATATGGGACATAAATAATGTGTTGATGTTTTTATGAATGTGTAAAATTCACGGCTAGGGATCCAAATAAACTTGCTTCTTGTTTGCATCATTTCTTAAATAACGGTAACACGTATGTACAGGGTGGGCAAATTTCCATGTTTTAATAGGGGATCTCGGTAACTATAAGAGGTATCAAAAAACGGACCACGCATCCTCGATCTGTTTTTTCCAGAAGAGGATGATGGTGAAAACCAAATTTGGCTATCGGCTTTCGGTTTCGAGTTATCCCTAAAAATTCGATTTTTTCCCATTTTCGTTTTATCACGATATCTCGGCTATTTATGAAAATTGACAAAAATGACTTTTACGTTCTTCAGGCACTTTTTTGTTTAGAATGCAATGGCCACCACGTTCGCCGGATTTGTCACCCCTAGATTTCTTTTTCTGGGGACATCTTAAAAACCGGTTATACAAACAAACTCATAATAACATTAACGAACTGAGAGAGAACTTTATACAGTGTCTTAATTATGTTACTTGTATTCATATTCACAATGCACTTCGGAGCGTTTCGAGACGGTGTGAATTATGTATTGTAAATAATGGGCGCCAGTTCGAACATCTATTGTAAATAATTTTTAATCATGTTTTAATTTATTCTCAACATGAAATTTAAAATATGTGTGATTCGTCGATCTTCATTTGTTAAAAATTCCAAAATTAATGAGATTATCTTTCAATCTTCCAAAAATAGATTTATTAGGTTGCCTTCTTTCCGGGTAACGATTAAAATATGTTTCACATGCAGCTTCAGCATTATTATTATTGAGAATAAAGCATTCCAACATATCATACTTTTCGTAATTTTCATAAGCCAGCCAAATTTATAATTTTAAGGTGAAGCAACAATCAAATAATCAACTTAAACTACTGATACTAGTTATAAACCTACTGACAGATTCATGTATGTTGAATGACACACGCCTACTAACAAAAAGCAATGAAATGATGAAAATCAATGGAAAATGTTAATTTTTTGCTATAATACAGTGAAAACGAACGAATACACCCCACATGATATATATCATTGAAATGGCCAAAAATCCTCTTTTTAATGATATCATAGCCAACTATATGTTCCATATAAAAAAATAAAACTTTATGTCCTACCTCGTATTTCGAAAATTTTTTCAAAAGTTCTCTAACGCCATTGCATTCTAATCAAAAAAGTGCCTGAAGAACGTAAAAGTCATTTTTGTCAATTTTCATAAATAGCCGAGATATCGTGATAAAACGAAAATGGAAAAAATCGAATTTTCAGGGATACGAGGGAGCGTTTTTATATTCGCGGGATATAATATATATATATTTCAATATATTCACCTGCAAGACGGATACATTTTTCACATCTTTCAATTAATTTATTTATACCCTCATAAAAAAATGATTTCTCTTTATCTGCAAAATACGCCGAAACTGCCTCCTTCATCATCGGCAGTAAATTTTTTACCCCGCAGCTCTTTTTTCATTTTCGGAAACAGGTAATAATCACTCGGAGCCAGGTCTGGGCTGTAGGGTGGGTGATTCACAATTTCGAAGCCCACCTTATGCAGGGCAGCTAACGCAACGCGGCTCTTGTGGACGGGCGCGTTGTCGTGCAAAAGCAGCACACCTTTCGTCAATTTTCCCCATCTTTTCTCTTTAATGGCTTCTTTTAGTCGCTCTAATATTGAAGCGTAATATTCTCCGGTTATAGAAACTCCTTTATCTTTATAATCAATCAACAATATTCCTTCCGAGTCCCAAAATAGCGTTGCCATGAGTTTCCCAGCTGATTGTGACACTTTAAATATCTTGGGAGGTGCTGTGCCCTTTGTATGCCACTGCATGAAGTCTTGTTTGGACTCAGGTTCATAATGATGAAACCAAGTTTCGTCTCCAGTAACAATTCGACTCAATACACCATCCTTGTCTTCATTACAGGGGTCCAAAAATGCACGCGAACACTCTACGCGCTGTTGTTTTTGCGGCGGCGTGAGCATTCTCGGCACCCATCTTGCGCTGACCTTAGACATGCCAACCATTTCTGCAAGTTGTTTCTTCTTTAGTCGAGCATCTTCGAGTACAATTTTTTCAACTTTTTGGATAAGCTGGCGTGGTCACCTCAATGCTCCTGCCCGGCCTCAAGTCGATTCCCTTCCTTGTTTAAATAAACTATGCCACTTGTACACCATGGTTTTTCCTGAACAAGAGTCGCCGTAAACCAATGACATCTCATTCATTATGGTCGCGACTGATTTTCCTTGCCTGATAAGGAACTTTATAACGGCACGATATTCGATTTTTTCCATATTTCACTTTTCACTCCTGATTATGTTACTTGGTTGACGATAGCTCAAAGACTAACTGTCTAATCTATGCTCTTTCATTCTCCTGCTGTCTCCTAACTGTCTAATAACAATGAAACTTCGTATTTGTACTAATTATGAGTCGCTGCACAGGCCACGCCCCCAATGCGCCTAATCACCCCTCTACAACCCGCTCATTCCGCGAATATAAAAACGCTCCCTCGTAACTCGAAACCGAAAGCCGATAGCCAAATTTGGTTTTCACCATCATCCTCTTCTCGAAAAAACAGATCGAGGATGCGTGGTCCGTTTTTTGATACCTCTTATAGTTACCGAGATCCCCTATGAAAACATCGAAATTTGCCCACCCTGTACATATAACCAGAATTTGATAGTTTGATACGACAATTGCGGTGGTCAAAAAGAAAATAAATTTATTTCATATGTATTGCTTTTATTGGTCGCCAAAAATTGTTTGACACCATACAACTATTATTTCTATATTTCCTAGTAAGAGATTGCAGTTTCATGTCGTATAGTCGCGATAACAATTTTATTTTTTTTAATTTCTTATTTATTTCACATTGTTTTTAATAAAAAATGACTCATGTTATTTAATGGTACACCTCCCGCCATAAATATTACAACAAAATTTTAGATACATATATAAATTTCAAATTTGAATCAGTTCGTAATTTAATTACCTACTTGAGAAATTTAATATAAAACAAGTTATAACATTTTGTTTACTATACGGACTGTTACACACGTTATTCTATATCCCAGATGCGAGAACTTTATCTTAAGGGTCAAAACATCACAGTCGACCATTTAGATGTTTACTATCTTTCTCAAATGCCTCTTACGTTTACCTATTTTCATCTAGCCATATGCCAGCTAGATACACCCAACATATGAAGAATGTAATATATGAGAACAAATTTCCTGAAATGGGTCGAACGCCTGTGTAAGTATTCGCGATATTTTTCTGTCTATCATTTCGTTGAAGTGTTTTGCTTAGGATATAGGTACATATATATATACTAGCACGGTAGTAAATAAGGAACGCGTATAAATAATAAAGAACTGTATCAACTTCGATGGTTATACGACTCCTAACTTCTCTTTATTTGTTCTGTTTTGTATCTACGTTGATTTGGATATTACAACCATTTGTAAGTATAAAATATACATAATTAAGATGTGACAACAACGTTATATATAATCAAATCTTTCCAGAGAAGATATCGGCAAGATCTTGCTCATTGCTCATACGCACTGGTGTCTTTAGAAATGATTTAGTGATGATATTTTGTTTTCCTAAAGCATTAGCCAACAATGAGAACTATATTTTCATGTACTGGTAACACGAAAGCAGGGTAGTCCTCTTTTGCCGACAACTTGGATCTATGAGAAAGCTACTCACGTCATGGTTTCAAATTGGAGAAGACCACCAAATCAGTTACTGCTTAGCATGCCACCTTTACATGGAGTATTTACAAGTTTAGGCTGCTTTACAAACGTGAAAATTAGATATGAAACTTCCTTTTAGGATAGATAATATCCGCTTTCCTCAAGTGGTAATACCTCTTTCTAGGGCTTGCTCATGACCAATGATCCAATTCAATTGATCTGGCTTTATTCAGTTTCTCTGCATCCTCAAGATTTTTTAAACGGCTGTATAGCATGGAATTTTATATGTTTTTCCGGCTTTATAGATGGTCATTCAACATCCTGAATAGCTATCTGCAAGGGACCACGCTTCCTTTTATAGCTACCAACCATTTTGCTCTGAAAATGCTCGTGTGGTAAATATGTATAATAGGTAGTAAATCTCAGGCCACAGATTACCTTGTTTTTAGCAATTTTAAGAGGAAAATATAACACGCGAAAGTATAAAACATTGTATAATCAAAGTATTTTTTATCAAAGTGTAAATCATGCCATTGAAACAGCTACAATTAGAAAACAAAAAACAATAGAGTAACAATAAAAAGTGCTGGATACAATTTAGTTACGCACATAAAAAGCACCTTTTGAGAAACATTTCTCACGATGTACATGTTTGCAAAATTAAGCTACAAAGAAGCAGTAACCGCATTCGTTATTCTACCAATTAGATTTTAAATAGTCAAGTTAATTGGAGGTCAGCAAAGCGTGATATATTTTGTTATATTATAAAGGTTTCTTCGCTATAGACGTACGGTTCCGTTTCGCTTTCATTTTCGGAATTTTTCATAAGCACAGACTTTTATTCTTTTCTGGTTTCGTTTGAATATTTCATTTTAAGCGTCCGTAATTAGAGAAAGAAACTCAGCATTTGCATTTGCTTTCAATTTATACCAAAAAGCTTTGCACGAAGCCACAAAAATACCTTTCAGCAATCTCCACGTCGGTTGTTAGAACAGTTTATTCCTATCGTTTTATGTGGGCGTGCTTGTGGGCAAGAGTAACAATTGGCTCAAGAAAACTGCTTAAAAAATTGATTTTAATTAATTAATAATTTTTTTATTAATATATGTAAGTACTAAAATAAGATTGAACTATATTAGCGGCAAACTCTAACTTCAAACTGTTAAGAGTGACAAACAGTTTTGGCTACCCTAATATTTCCTCTTATCGTCTACGCCCCAAGGGCAGCAGAAATAGTAGAAAGTTACGATATTGTCCAGAGACTGCACGGTCTAAGTGTAAGGTGTTCAACGTGCAACAACAAACGCGTAGTTCAATGTAATGGATCATTTATACGACAGGCATAGGTTACTACTTAGGATTATTCCTTATCTGGAAAGTTTAAAGAAAGTAGGATTCCATTTTCTATAATAATAATAATTAATGAATTAACTACATTTCTTGGTAGGTCACGTCTTAACCACTAGATGGCAAGCACCAATAAAATAGAAAAACCTAGATTGAGTTTTAAAGGGGATACAGTTAAAATGGTGCACGTTAGCTTAATTTAACGCTCTGTCTTCCTGCATCTTGACAACGACCAAAAAAGCCAAAAGTTATAAACATTAATTTAAATTAATTTAAAAACCAAGCAAAAGAGGGTTACAAGATAATTCATAATAACCATAATACTAGTATTAATTAACGGGCTTTGAACGAGCCCACATCCGACTCTTTTGTGGAACGTAAGGTCTACGAACAAAATCTATCTAGAATCCTGTGAAGTTTAACAATTCCACCCAATTGTCCCATGTGGGGAATAAATATAAATAAAAAAAGATGAATGATTAAAATTGAACGTTTTAAATAAATTTATTGGGATATCAAGTAAAAAATATTCGAGATGGAAATATTCTATGACGGCATAAAGAAATTAAAAACCTTTCATTGTATTTACTATTGACAAGTTTGAAATTCCATATTAATGTTTACTTTGCGCTGGTCAATTGGTGGTGCTGTCCAAATTTTTCTCTATAAACTTCTTGCAAAACAAACACAGATTTTATAGCACGGTT
Organism: Holotrichia oblita; assembly: GCA_023690525.1. Taxonomy (NCBI): domain Eukaryota; kingdom Metazoa; phylum Arthropoda; class Insecta; order Coleoptera; family Scarabaeidae; genus Holotrichia; species Holotrichia oblita. Next base: position 123,375,798 of record CM043018.1, read on the forward strand.
CTGCAGGTGTATGCAATGTACTAAAAGCATCAATGGTGTTACTTTCACCTCCTTGAATTTTCGTTGGTAAGTTGAAGGTTTTTAGGCTGCTTTCTGCAAAATGCTGCTCTTAGTCGATGATACTTCCTAAGTTTTTAGCTTAAAGTCACCATTGCAGTGTAAAAATATAATTTAGCAATCGCTTGACCTTCTTCATGTAATTGCATGCACACGCTACCACTATAACCAAGAAAAGTTTTCAGAACGCAACGACGAAGATTGCTGACAACCCAACTTCTAACGAAAGTTATCGTGCATTTCATTAAAGATAAGTCACTAGGATCTTATTAAATTAAACCTTCAGCAACAAGCTATTCGCTACAAGTGAATGGCTCAACTTATAAGCTGATTTTGCGGTATCTAAAGGATAGGCGTTAGAACTTTTTCTGGCCATAATTAGGCCACTCAGATTATGATTTCGACGGGCCATTAAAACATACTTACCATTAATTACAATCCAATATTTAATACAAATTAGTTGCGCCAACAAATAGGTAGGTTACTTTATCAAACTTATTACCAGGACACGCAGAATAGTACACCATAAAATTGAAACTTCCACCAGATACTCTTCGTTCCTGATTTTTCCAAATAATTTGCTGCAGGTTTCTGCACCAGCGAAATAATTTAGCAATGTCTTCGATGATAGTTTTCCTTTTATAGTTATTGGCGGTTATCATTTAATTTCAAATTCTTATAAGTTATATTAACGAAATATTTATTGTAATAAATTCATTCTCTTGTGCATACATCCACTATAATCTATTGATTAACCTAAATATTCCATATATGCTCAAAAACATTAATAAACTACATATCTTCTATATTATAAATTTGAGAAAGGAACTCGACAAGCTTTTACTTTCACAATCTCGATGGCCGTGTTTTAGTCAACTCGTTATGCCGTTGCTACCTTTCTAATCGCTGTATTATTCAATTCATGCAGAAATATCTCCTATCTTATTCGTTTCTGAAACATAGTTCCAAGCTGTAGGAGATGCAAATTTTTCGGACACCAACCATTCGCTACAAAAAGGTACGCAAATGTAGGCATGAGGAAAGGCTCTAATGCGATAATTTCACGCGAGAAACAAAAGAAACATTGAAAGGCGCTTAACTAGATTAGAAAACTTCCCTACATTACTTGCTCCTTTTGAAATCGCTAGTGCTGACGAGAAAGTTTTAACAAAATAACGTTTCTCATACATTAGGTAAAAGCTGAAAATTTGTAGGTAACGAATATCATTAAAATTCTGTTGCCCTTTATAACCGTGTAATCAATAGAGATGTTTCTGCATTAGTGATAGATGTAATTCCATCCGCTTCCTAAACTGTCTTGTCTGCCAAGGTCATTACTATAGTTCCTGCTATGTAATCTTTGTGTAAATAAAGTGCTCTGTGGGTTTGTTACTACATAAACTAACCACAAGTAATGTTGCGCTATTAATTACATCCCAATTACAAATGGCAAATCAATACTGCAACGACCCACTTGAAATTAATGAAAAAAATCGTTTCCAACGCATTCAACTGCAACCCCTCAGATCACCAGTTAAGCGATCTTACAGATTTAGATCTCGAACCGTTTGTCTTACGCATAGAATTATATTTGAAAAGCTATTATCCATTCAATTTAATTCTGTAATGTAGCGTAGAAGAATAACAATGAAAAGAATGATGTATGTATTTAAAATGGGCTACGTTCAAACCAACATGAATGAAAAAATGATAACGATAACTGCTCTGGCAATAATAGATGCTGGAGCAACAAATAGATGTGAAGAAAAATCGATAGATTTCAATATAATAAAAGCAAACAAAAATACTGTACCTCTAAACCGCTTACCAAAGGCTATTTAACGACATCTGTATATCATAGTGTTAGCCGTATTTTAGTTTCATTAGCGATCTCACCAGTAGTAATGCCAGCTTTCTAATTTATAAGATTTGAAAAAATTAGATTAATGTTGTTTCTCACAAAATTGTTTATTCTCTATATGTTTCGGCCTTCAAAGATAGTTATCTACATCTATTCGTACTAACAGTTTGGGTTGCGATGGTAAGGTTCTTGGTATAGCTTCGTGATGACCAGCTTCCATGAAGAAGTAGGGGTGATCATAATACTGCATTACTCTTTTGTTAATAAAAGTTCTCATTTTATGGGAGGTGGATTGGTATCAAATAAAGCCTTGAATATTCTATCAGGACTTCTCGTAGTTCTTCTGGTGCTAATTGTCTAATGATCTCCGATATTTCGTCTACACTGGAGAGGCTACGATGAAACTGATTACGAAGCGTATTTTTGTGAAATGCTCAAAATTCCATATATAACTGACAATTTTGTCTATAGTTGTTTAGAAATGTATCTCCTCATTTTGTATGGAAGCAATTGATACAAACTGATGATCGGTTTCAGATGACTTCCTGCTTTGTAGATCTTTGATAACCCGTAAGGTGATGATTGCGGACTCTCCAAATAAAATAGCCATCTTTGTTCTAAAATAAGAAGGAGAGCAAAAAAGCACGATGCGTCTTTAGAAATTTTCTGAAGGAAATTACTACATGATTAGCAAAACGCGAAAAAGGAAAAACGATTCTGCGCAACAACACATAGAAGATTTCAATACAATTAAAAATGGTCGTGAAAACCTACGCTCAACTTATAGGCGTCTCTACCCAGCGGAAACCTACTTGAAGATCGGGAAAGTGAATAGACTACCTACGTAGGAGAAAGAGCAATGCTTTACCAGCATTTTTGACGTTTCCGAGACTAAAATGTTAAAGCAGCTTTCATCGCGATACAATATCACCTGAAAAATGGCAAGAAGACAACTTGACATACGGAAAAGGATGCATTGACCAGAAACTTTTCAAACTGTGTCATCTACATTCAGTAAGGTGTTGGATGAAGAGCTAACAAAACTCAACAATAATTCAACTCAACAACGAAGAAATACCAGAAAAGGTTCCACAAGCACAGCAACACCGCAAAGGGCCATAAATAACCAGAATTAGGTATCCAGACGACAGTCTAATGAAGTTCTAGCAAATGACGAAAAGAATCAGGATTGAAAGAAATCCTCACCCAGGTTCAAGCTGCAGAAGATACGTACACATCCAGCTTCGGATCACTAGACTAAAGTAATGATGAAGAATAATAAATTAGGAAATGCATGCAGGAATCAGCTCTATTGCTGAAATGTAAAAAAATTAATATCTAAGTTTGTTGAACTTTCTATCTTCTCTCTTCGGCTATTTTTTATATGCGTAGGTTATGTATTACCCACGTAACTTGAAAGAGGTGAAGGAACTGTTACTTTATATGATGTATTGCTGTAATCTGCTGATCTCCTAGAAAAGAAAGATTCATACTATTCATATTTATCAATACATAACATTAAAAATAAATGGGCAAATATTTCTTTTAATGCAATCTTTTCATAAGTATTGAAACGGTTTCTTTTGTGTATGAAATAACAGACACCATCTATAATATGAACGGAGAAATATATTTTGAGTCCTCTACTGCTATAGCCTGGCAAACTACAGCTGTTACTTCTTTCAACTTTTGTATACATAAAGTGTTCATTCGATTACGATTAGAGAATATTTCCTAACAACATCTGAGTCGTTATTAATTTTGTTTATAATAAACACCTTTAATTTATACATTTTCTTATTTCTTAGTACTTATTTTAATCAATAATTTCACTCAATTTAACTTCTATTGTAAACATGTAATCTCAATTATATTATCCTGATCCTGTATTGGAATATATCTGTAGATTTTCAAATTGATTGATGAATACAGGTGAGTTTTACCGTTGATTTGCGAAGAAGCTATTTTAGAATCTCCATATTGATTAACATTTAGCTTCTTTCTACTTATTGCACTGCTGCGGTAAGATCATTTTTACGAGAAGTATAACTAGATCTAACTAGTTGATCGACGCCCATTATACTAAGGAGTAATAAATTTGCGTCAGTGGAATTTGGAAAAATTTAAATTTTGTTTCGATCATTTACGGAGTGTAACCTTTCGTTTATCGGTACTCCATTTACATAAATATGTTTCTGTACGCTGGTACCCTCTTATTAAAAAGTCTAGTGATTGATGGAAAATCAATAACTCTTGGTTCGTGAAATTCGGAATCTGATATAAATCTCTCCGAATCTGGCTGCTTGAACTCTACAAGAGACATTACTGCTTTCATCAAATTTCGCAAAATATCGAACTTGACCATCTTAATCCTTCAAGATGTTAATATGATACATAGTTGGTACCCTACTCGGTGGAATTAAGCCTCTAATAGATTGATGACAACTGAATTGGGTTGCTACCGGGTAACTTGTACAGGAATCATTTCCTAATTAACTAATTAAAAGAATAAAAAGGCTTTTACGCGATAAGTCAAACGAGAAATACAAGTCCACAAGATACAATCTGAACACATTAATAATTACTTTCCTATTTTACTATCGATTTCAGTACATCTTCTTCAGTCTAAAATTTTAACCAGCATATCTTTTGCTTCTTCTTTGTAAAAAAATTAAAATGAAACCATGAGAACTTTATCAGTAAGAACAAAACACAAACAACAAAGAACGAATTGATATCTTTCTGAAAAGAGTTTTTAATAAAATGTTAGGATGTACGTCGACCGCAACTTTTTTGCAACAGCAACGCTGTGATTGAAGTGTCAGCCGTTAAGAATTTCAAAGCGGTGAAAACTTCCGCTGCGCCTTTACATTCAACTCTGTTCGGGGGAACTGTGGCAGTGATACAAACATGCACGTGGGCAGATTCTGCAATAAACCGTTTTACATAGCGTCCAGCGAGAGGCGTCTGTTCGGGAACGAGCTAAAAACGAGAGAACCGTTTCAATTTTCCCACCAACTTGAATAGTTGTTGTACGCTTGAGTATTGTACTGAATTTTTATGTTTACCGTTTGCTACATAACTGGCTTCCATTCGCTTTGGAATTACACTTAAAGACGTAAGAAGTCATAACGACACCACTGAAGTAAAGTAATAAAAAATGAAGCATATTAATTTTTATTACAGAGATTTGGGATTTTCCACACAGACATACACACATAATGATGTGTAAAAAATCCTTCGATTCTTTGCGGCTGATTTGTGTAACGGATAAATGCCACATCTAAAATTGCATATCTATGCACGACCAAAAGTCGTGTGGAGAGAAATTCTGTAGCAACTTCTTCCATAAACAAATGGCAATATAAAATAATTTGTTATTCAACTCACATTATAGAGGCACAATCAGATCCATTTATACTCTGAAAATTTGCCGTTGATATGGTAGTGAGCAAGTTGGAAAATATTCTTCAGTGCAAGAACTTTCTTCAGGCATCACTCATATAATAAATGTCAACCACGTCTAGGATTGCGTCCATTACGGTTTATGTGAATGAATCTGTAACATACTTAAACTAAGTGGGCATAGTGTTCGGGAAAGGGTACTCTCTCTTCCACCTGATGATGCTTAGTGATGGCTAACTTACTATGAGCTGCTCGCGAAGCAATTATGACAATAAAAAAATATTTAGGTCATCCAGTCGTTGGAGATAAAAAGTACCCTACCGCTTGTCAACACGTGATGCCCAACAGATGAACTGAAGGTAAACCGCTATGAAATCGTTTTAATGTTAGAGGTTTTTACCTAAGAGGTCCTCCTTTGTGCGCCGACATACACAAAATTCTCAAAGAGATAGACTTACCGAGACCATTCCTTAAAGTTCGAGCATACGTTCTGTTACCTTACATTAACCATCAGAAGTGACCGGATAGTTAAAATCTATTGCTTGTTAAAACGTTTTGAAGTTATTACAAGAGGGAATTAATAGAGCAATGGAGATAAACTATATCAGATGAACAACACTGGTAGAAGAATCTTTGTACCGGGATGTCGTTAATTCGCTTCTGTCTTAATATCGAGTACCGTAGAATGGGGTGAATAGGATCACTTTTGGACTTTGAAACTGTGTAACGTTTTAACTAATAGGCATACAATTTTGGTATACACATCAAAACAACAGTTTACACCTGATCTATTGATTTGGAATGTCGAAATGTTTTTAAGACCAGTGGCGTACCAGAAATTTTTTTTTTATTCACTGATCCTATTCACCCGCCATTGGGGTGAATAGGCTCAGCTATGTGTTTACAATGTTTAATCATATTCAACTCAATTTCGTTAAATATAACTTTAAAACATGTAGATCTCAATTTATTCAAATTAATATGAAGTATGAACGTTTATTATTATAATTACAAGAAAATACTATATATTTAACCACAATTTTATTTATATTTTTATTTATTGTGTTCTTGTACATTTATTTTATACCTAAATCTGAAAAGTCCGCGTCCATATCTTTCGGTAGATTCTAGATTTGCTACAGTTTGTTGGAACGTAAAATTATACTCATCTTTTACATCGGGAAATGTATAAACATAACCAGAATAATCTCTGGTATCTTTTTCGCGTAAACAATTGCTTTCGTGTCGCTCTTTATTTGCTTTTAAAGCTTGTGCTATATAAAATCTACTGAAAGACCCAGATGTACCCTCTCTTTTGTCATTAGTAGAATATGACCCCAACACCTGATTCCATTCACCCCAAGTATTGATCCGATTCACCCCATTAACCAAAAAAAAATCATTAAATTGCAATTAAATTTCCAAATTATTTTTGCATGAAATTTGACTAAAACTGTTTTATGTGCCTTAACTAGTAACCTGTTGGGGTCACGAACACGAAGTACGTCGATTATATCTCACTAAATTTCGGAATTTAAAACAAAGTTTTGACACCTGCGAAAACAGCTACTAATAAAGTTTTTAGGTTATATACTGATTGTCAACACTAATAAACTGCGAGTGACTATGTATTATCAACTTTTTTCTTACTATGCTATTCGGAGTTCATCGAGGTCAAATACAATGGGTTTTATTGGTTATTTTGGCTTTGGCGATTTCTTTAAACAAACTCCGACTTTTTGATCCTATTCACCCCAGCGATCCGATTCACCCCATTCTACAGTACCTTGTGATATTGTAGACATCAACAAGCTTGTTTGGTCTCCTAGACATTCGCGCATACCAAATGAAAAAAAAAACAATATAATAATTATTCTTCAAAATGAAAGTGATTCGCAGCTAGAATAAAATATAGACACTGCGCAACTGTCATAACTTATAGCAACTAAGCACCCACCACCCATTAAAAAAATATATATTTATACAGGATTTGCAGAGATTAACACCCAACTAAAATATCTTCAATCATTAAAAATGCTGTTTCTTTCAAGTGGCACACAGTAGTTTTCATTATAGCACTTAATTAGACGTAAATAACTAGGAATAAAAGGAAGCGAAGACCAGTCATTTACACACAGGAATGTATCAAGAACAAGCTATGCAATAAATGGAAAGTATTATTAACACAAAATGTATCACCCGTTATATATGGATGAATACTAATTTAATTCATCAGTTACACTGATGTGGGTATCAGATCACTGAGAAATGTGAAGGCAACAAAGCTGTCGATGGTTTTGCAAAGAAAGGTGCGTCATTCCGATATATTGGACCAGATCCATTCTGTGGTTCCACCAAAGAGCTCATCTCCAAAAGTGAGAAAGTGAACGACTAATCTCGTACTGAACCAACACTCCAAAACTAAGACAATCCAAAAAGGTTATTACTTTTTCAGCCAATAAGGCGAAAGCTTTGCTGAAGCTCGACAGAAGAGACTTCAACACCATGACGGCTTTACTCAATGTCCACGGTCCTCTGAGATATCATCTCAAGAAGATAGGAGATAGGCAAGGTGGACTGTGATAAATGCCGATTTTGTTAGAATCATTGTGAGGCGATGGAACACATTATGTGCAACTACGAGGCATTGGCTCGGTAAAGGCACCACTTCCTCGGTTTGGAGATCATTTGGGACTAAAATACCCGACAATAAATCTTATAGGTCGCAGTGAAGAGAGATGGTATTGGGTACACAACCCACTACTAATCTAATCCAATTTATTTTTAAGAGAAACGTCTACAAGTAAATATACACAAACACAAAAGAAAACAAATATAAAATTCTCGACATGCGAACCATTCTGAAATAAACGTTAAGCTAGTCTTCTTCTATTACTTCTTTCATTAATTTAGTAAAACAAAATTTCCACGAAAAAAATTTAAAAAAACGACTTCGGTTGGGACTAAAGTGGAAACCATTGTGTGCTATATTTAATGGTGGGTCACACGATTTTTATGAGCCAGACAAAAAGCTTAAATCAGTATTCGTCCGGTTTTATAATGTTGACAAAACGCAGGATAATGATACTTTGTTCCAACGGACAATGTGACCTTAGTAAGTTAAAATTTCGCTGTTTTAAGAACTTTTTTGTTTAATAGCTCCCATTTAAAGTTGTACACCATTTAAAACAGGTAAATATTTTACTTTACGGATAAAGATCTAAAATTTTACGTTAGGTTTAAGTTTAAAGGTTCTTGGGTTAAATTTATATCATCAATGTTTTGTTTGCTTGGAAACTCCATTAGAATAATGTGCCTATGCGTCGTGCTTCACGTTCTATATTTAAAAGCGTAACCTTCATCGTTATATTCTCATATTATTATAAAGGGGGCTTTTTATGACATAAATTGCCTAAATTTCTTGTTAAAGTTAAAGATTTATATAATTAAATTACTTTTAATGAGAAAGCACCTTAAACAACCTAACATAAAACAAATGAAGATTGTGCGTAAGCGTATTGTATAAATCATATGTGCGGTATGAATGCTGAAATTCGTCTCATAGTTGAGGAAAACTTTTGATATAAATTGGATAAGGGTACCTTACATTGTATAATCGGAGTACGTATATAACTTTTAGATTGTGTTCCGACAATGTCACTTTCAAATTGTTATTTCTTTGCTACAAACTTGAAATAATTGACATAATCCAAACTTTTTAATTAGATAGCAATTACAAACTATAATAAAGCACTGATTTATTTACAACTAAATGAAACGACCAAAACAGAAAAGATAAGTTCTAGTACGTATTGCTCATTTTATTCTCTCTAACAGATATACTTTGTTATTAATTCTAAAATAATAGTTCTCAATTAAACTACTGCCCAGAACTAGTGTATTAAATTAACTTCAAATTTCGAGACCTACTATTTAATTCAGTTAGATTAATGGCCACCGAAATGGTCTCAGTGTCCATAATTAAAGTGCTCTACCAGGAATACTCTTCCGGTTAGTTAAATAATAGTTGAAGAAATATTTAAATTAGTTCCACGGAAGAAGTTATATTTTAATTGAAATTGAGATGAGCAATTAACACGACTCAAAATGATTTGTTTTCTTTGATTTCTAATTCTAACATAATCTTGTGAGTGCACGACAAATTAATTATAAATACAATTGAATGTGAATATTTTACAGAATTAAATCATAGATATTATATCATAGAATTATGGATGTAATTAATCCTTACTTATCTCACTACTGATGTCCCTGACAATGCAAGGAATGCATAATTTATCACGGGGAAGTTGTTTGGTATGGAAATTAAACGATTGAATGTGCAGCTGATAATTCACCTCTGAGATTGCAGCTGCATTGTACATTTGTGAAGCTGTCAGAATAAGTCAGTATAAAAGAGTTATAGCACTTTAAGCAGGACTTTTGTCTTGGACTTATAAATTAGTGGCAATAATACAACGTCGTATTTGTCCTTCAACAAGAATTACTGAAGTTGTATATCCTACATTATTTACGGGTTATATAAAATGAAACATTTGGATAATGTCGAAAGACGCTTTTAAACTTTTGGGATTATTAAGCTAAATTTTGATAACGAAAACTGAGTAGGACTGATAAGACTCCATATACCCGATTACCCTATTCCACCAATCTGTCTATGCTTCCTTGGGGATTTCTTGAGAACCGTAGTTTGAAGGACGTAGTGGATAAATATGTTAAATAGATACGGGCCAAGGAGCGTACTTTGGAAGCACAACAACTGAGTATGCTTGCATCCTAAAGGCTCCTCTCCATCCTTATCTCCACCACCTTTTTACGGATATAGGTATTCAAAATGACAATCAAAGCTGAGTTCATGTCTGCCCTAGCCATCTTGTAGATATAATAAATCATTGTCTATGTCCGTCATTTTTTTGGCAGTCAAAGCCCTCTCCGACTGGTTTAATTATCCAAACGCTCTGGAGTTCAATTGCCAGAGATGATAATCGCTCTGGATCTTATCACTGCCTGTAGCACCTTTGACAATCTCTACATAACTCTGTAGGACATTTTCAGAGATTTGTTTGTGATACCGTTTGGTTAGGGAACCTTTCCGTTCTTTCATAATTCCATCGTGGTGTCCCTCCTGTCTCTTTTCTATCCTTTCCAGCGTATTAATCTCCCACTATGGAAAATGGTGGAGAGAATCGGTATAGTCTATCATTTTCTCTTGAGGTAGAAAATTGTTTGCCCACACCTCAATAGAAAGGACTGCTTAATCAATTGACCCTTAAGCCTCTTTACCACCTTTCAGATAAATTGGAGCACTTCTATGTCGACGTTGTAGTAAGGTAAGAAATTTGGAATATGACGCACAATTAACCCAAAATGATTCTAATATACAGGGGCAGCATTTGGAACGTGGATGTTGAATTTGTGCCTTACTTCGAAGATGACACCAAAGTCTTTAATAACGTCACTGGTATTAACATATCCGATATAAGAGTGAAGATGTCGGCATAATAATGTTTGAGTAATGCATATTAACTTTGATCTTCCAGATGAGTTTTGAATATACATGGGGCTCCTATATCAGAAAAGTTATTAGCGACTTGTACTATCGAAAGCTTTCAAAAGAGTGGTGTGGTTGCATGCATCTGAAGCAATCTTCCAGATTTTTAGGAAATTGCCAAAATTAAGATATAAGTTGGAAAAAGGTTTGAGAAACTAGACAACTTGATGAAGTGCCCTTCAAATACTAGTAAACTTCATAAGAGCTGCGCTCTAACAGTGAAATATGGTGGATCAAAAGCTCTTAAGAAGATAGAATAGCCACCGAATAAGTGCAATTAAGTGCACCCCCGTATTTATTTGTATTTATTGTGTAAAGCGTATTTAGACAAACATTGTAACACACTCGCTAGATCTTCGGAATAATCAACTAGATGAGAAAATAATACCAGCAAGTAATTAAGAATAAGCATGGAGTTTGGAATTGGAGATTGCTGCACACAACCAAGCTAACACATCAAAGAAATATAATCGTTTTAACGGGTCGATAGCCGCAGTGGTTAGGTGGCCGACTATCGTTGTGGCAGGATGATAGGAGTCGGGTTTTGATTCTCTAGAGAGACATTTTTTCAGAGGGTTGAAATCCGTATCGACTTACCCTTTGCTGTTGGGATCAAAGTGATTAACAGCGCGGCATCATAAAAGGCGATATGATGCTGTCGCAAAGCCATTTGAACACAATTTACACACACAAAACTACACTACACACGAGAGTTGCAATAGTATCCAGACAAGTAATACAGCTTACGGAGTCACTGCAACTAAGCAACCAGCACACATAAAACAAAAAAAGGAAGCTGGGAACTGGGAACATGGCGCCCCAAAAAAAAAATAAATGCAATCAAAAACGTACAGTAGAGAGCTTCTAAATCGACACCGTTACGAAATTTCCTAAACCTTAATAGCAATGTAGAGGGGTTACGTTGTGTGACCTTCAGTATGGATTTATAGTAGGTATTATTATTAGTAGATAAGGTCGACGTTAGCTTGCAGTGGTGCCGATTTAGAAACTCTCCAGTGTACCTCTTACTAAATATTATCACTAAAACATTTATTGTTGTTAATTTTAAGTAATCTGTAAGCGAATAACGTCGATGTTACTCTGGAGATTTAATGCAATTATGGCAGAGATTTCCTTATTACTACTGGCATCTGACGCATATTTCCTTTCATTTATCACTAATTTTGCGGCAAAATCAAGCGTTACGTCACAATATTTACAAACATGAAATAAATAGCACCTTTTATCTTCAAACAAGATGTAATACGCAATGTAACATTACTTTTCGTACATTTTGCTTTCACAAGCAACGCTTAAGAAAGTGTAACGCTACAACAAATGTAATTAGGAACAAGCTAATAAGTTCATGTCATGTTCATTCAAGTACGAAGAGACCAATGCCGCGCTGGCGGTAATACACTCAGCGAAATTTATATAGCTTTATCTAATTTTGTAGCTCCCCTATAAACATTTAGCAACGGTATAAATTGAAAATCACCTAGAATTTCTGAACGTAAAGAAATAGCAGAGACATTAGCCTCTAAACATCTTCAAACGTTTATGCTTTTAAAAGGGATTTCAGAACCAACTTTAAAAGAGACACAACATCAGGCAAGACTAAAATTTGCGCAAGATCATGTGAGGTGGGATCATGAATGAAACAACCTCATAATTTCTGACTAGAAGAAATCTTTCAATTCCTGAAACATTTCCAGTTATAGCTCAATATAACAACAATTAATTGAATACCACTTTATTCCAGAACATATAATATTATGTTTTTGTTCAAAAGACTTCTTCAGTGAAAGAAATTGACATTTAATATGTGTCAAAATACTAATAATCATTTTAATTAGTAATTAGTTAATTAGTTGTAAAACCAATATATGTAATTCGATATATCAATGAACTCTTTGTTTTTTAGATATTTTTGTTGATAGGCACTTCCACTGAAGAAGTCTTTTTAACAAAAACATTATTTTATATGTTCTGGAATAAATTGGTATTTAATTAATTGTTGTTTTCTTGACATATAAGTGGAAATATTTCAGGAATTGAAAGGTAAGTACATAAAGGTCACAAAATAGATATATTACTAGAAGAAATTCAACACGAACAGGTCTGATGGTTTAAAATATTATTGCCACGATTTGTACAAGAACACTGAATTTTGGTGGAGGTAGTGTAATGATTTGGGCGGCTTTTATCCATAACGATAAATGGTTCTGATAAATTTTGATGAACAATTGCCGACGCAAAGCTGGATATTTCTGCAAAAAAGTACAGCAATTTATTGCAATGGCCTGCTCACCCAATCTGAATCTCATCGAAAACCTTTGAGATGAATGCGCTAAGTTACACCGAGTTAAGGGTATTGATAATTTCTAAAATTAACTAGTGGAGTGTTAATATGAATAAATACATCATCTATTTAAACGTCAGCTCTTCATAATTGTAATTTATTTACAAAATAAGGCACAATGTATACTTCTCACGATACGTAAACTTGAATATGTACACAGTTACAAGAATAAAATCAACACGTATATATTTGGAATAGTGGCTTCCACTCTGACAAAACCATTAGACAAACTACCAAGCTGTTAATTTTAACATTTATAAGCGTTTACTAACAGACGACAAATACGTAGGGTAAATCAAATTAATGCCGTTGGGTGTTTGTTACCTCACGGCAACTTCTATTTACGAATAATGAACGTGCTCGACTAATATAATGTGTATACATCTATTTGTGAGTGGTTGCAACAGCCACATGTACATACATAGATACAATCTTTTTCAAAATTGATGGCTTCTTCTACAAAATTACGTTTTCTACATTGTGAGAATAAAAAAAGCCTTTAAATCAATGCACTGCTAGATGTTAACAGTTATATTATTACATAAGACAACTACAGAGTGTTAGCGCAAGATTGCATTCAGTTGCAACAATAGAACTTATTGTTCTTTCAAACGCTCATTCTAAACATGTGTTGCATAATTAATTGAAACAACAATTCAACAACAACAATGTCATTTAGACACCTGTTTTTGCATTCTGTAACAATTCTGTTGCTTCTAAAGCACGACCAAGAGGTCCTCTAGTCCTCTAATCTGCATGACATTGTGGTAATGATTCCTCTAACCACAGTAGTTCAGTCGCAGTCGCAAGCAGAATTCATTGCACGTCCTGACATCAGCCATACTTCAATCGTTTATCTGAAATATGCGGCAGTCTACAAGAGTAATGAGTTCTGCGGCCGAGACACCCTCTCCACAGTAGCTTCATGAGTTTGTGGATCGCTCAAAATATAATATGCTGCACTCAGTTCTATAGGATTGCAATTACGAGGTATACAGGGTGTTTCATAATATATGCGCAGAACTTTAGGATGTGATAGCTTGTAAAAAAATTTGAAAAAAGTTTCTATCAACTTACACTCTAAAATGCACCATTTTCGAGGAACAGAGTGTTGAAATTTAATCATCATAATCGTTTTTTGCCGTTTATCGTAAAGAAAACAGCTTTTGTAAGCATTTTCTGCTCATAATAAGCTAAGTTGTGTGCAAGAAACATTTTTTTTAAGTTTTAATTGGTGAAGATTTTGAAGGGGTAGTGGTTGTGTTTCTTCCCAACTTCTACGCCACTGCAAAAAGTAAGGTTTTGAGACGCCCATTTGAACCGCCAATCTTTTCTAGACAAAAAAGGTTCTGTTGGTCATGAGCTCTAAAATTGATCGTTTTCGAGAAAAATCAACTTTTATGTTGAAAAATATGGTCGAATTTTTGAAATAAAAATTTTATTTTACTAAAACGTTAGAACAAGTAAGAAAAGGAAACGTTAACTTCATAATTGCATAATAATGCCACGGAAAGTTCCATTACGTAGAAGAATACTAGATCATCGATCAGATTACCGGGTCCTTGTCAGCAGATTCACGCGACGGATGCGACGCGGACACCGGATGTGCTGACAGGCGATCGCGGACAGGGGTCTGACCGACGATCTAGCGATAAATCAGATTAGTTAGAAAATAGCGTTAGAATAAGTAAGTCCTAGAGGTTTAAGTAGGTATAGGTTTGTGGAAAAATAATAAAGTAAGTGTTGAGTAAAGTACGTGTTTGAGTGTAAGTTAAGAAAGGATACAGAGCACCCCCCGAAAACGGAGCTACGCCCCAGATCACGGTAAGTCCGAAAAGACGTAATAAATAGGGACCGTGACATAGTGGTGGAGGCGCTAAATTTTATCGTATTTATAGGAGATTTATTAGATTTATAAATAGTAAAAAAGAAAAAAAATTAAGTTTAGTTATAATAATAAGGCCGCGAAATGAATCAAATGAAAACACGGGCGCAGCAGAAGAAAGAAGCCATTATGGGTGACAAACAATTCGATCTAGAAGTTCGATTAGATCCAAATGTTTTCGGTAGGAGTTCCCTTACACCTCGATCACCAGTAAATGCCAGTACCCCTTTTAATTTTGAGGCAAATACGGCCTCCGGAAATCTCTTAGGTGCTACAGCCCAAATTACGTCACCTCCTAAAATAGAACATCTTCCAACAAATACAGCCACGGGACACCTCCTAGGTGCCACCGCCCGGAGTATGTCACCCCCAAAAACACCACCACCACCACCCCCCACTACCTCTACTACAGGCATTTTGCCAACTCAAATACCCTTTGATGATGCAGATGATTCTAGAGTGTTCGATCCCTGCAATCAAACAGTTAATTTAGTATCTCACGCAACGTCACGAGGAGCAATTGCCAAACAGTATGATCCCACACCAGCACGTCACCAATCAAAACCTGCTCCGCCATCAAGGCCTCAGTTTACGAAAGACTTTCGAACTCACAAAAGGGTCTCAATAAATGAACCACTTTATCCGACAGTTCGCCCCACGAATACCTCTCAGACTAATTTTGTAATGTTAGGTAATACAATTTCGGAAATTCAGGACATGCGAGATCCCATTACACCAAAGTTTACAAGACCTCCTAGATTTGACCCCTCTAAGACTAACCCCGTCGATTTTTTAAAAGATTATGCCGTAGCAGCACGGGCAAATTCGTGGAACGACGTGTTACAATTATGTTACTTTGTGAACTCCCTTGAAAACAGCGCGGCTGTGTGGTTTAGAAATTTTGCAAAACGTAACCCGAATGCAACATGGTCAGAAACTCTAAAAGGATTCAAAAGTAAATTCATAGGTCCAAATTATGAAGATGATTTAAATTTACGACTATTAAATAGACGTCAAAGCCCAAATGAATCCCTTATAGAGTATTTTTACGCTATTATTGATTTGTGTGACGAAGTTGATTCAGAAATGCCGGAAACTCATATAATGCGCAGATTAACAGCCGGTATGTTACCATACTACAGGCATATGATTAATATCAGCAGACCTATCACCTTGAGCGACTACGAACGCGTAGTAGATTCAATTTCAGAGACGGAACGGGAGGGAAGCTTATATTCCACCGAAAAATTAAAACCTCAACCCAATCACAATGAAAATAGCCAGGACGTCCAAGAACTGCTAAGAAATATGACCCAAGAAATAAAAAGTTTAGTTTTATCCGAATTAAACAACACGTCACGTGTTAACCATCCAAATTATGGCGGTTCCAATCGCGCAAATTCCGATAACACTCAAGGTCAACGCTCTAGGCAAAATCCATCATCGAATCAATTCTCTAGATCGCGAACCACGGACGGACGCCCAATATGTTACCGTTGTAATAAACCAGGTCATATCGCAGCGAATTGTCGACAAAATGTCCAACGAGAATCACAACAGAACGCCAACACATCTTTAAACACCAGCGGACGGAATTAACAGAGGTTCGAAATTCTGTCCCTTTTTATAACATTGACTCTAAGCAACGAACCTCCTTATCTCCTCCAAAGTTACTTTGCAGCGCTATTCCCACTTTCGAAGGGTCATCTACTATATTCACCGTAAAAGCAATAGTAAATGATATATACACCGACATCATTATTGACACGGGTTCCGTTTACAATTTGGTCCACAAATCCATTGCTATCAATACAAGACCAGTAGAAAATCCTCCTGTCTTACGTACGATCGGAAATTGTTCTGTATTACCTACAGCTGTAGCAACTATCTCTCTAGTCTTAAATAAAAAAGCGTATGAAGTAGAAGCATTGGTTATAGAAAATTTACCCGCGTGTTTATTACTAGGTTTCACGTTTTTACAAAAAAATAAAGCGCAAATTGATTGTGTAACAAGGCGTATTATTTTAAATGACGATCAGCAGGTAGAAATGCAGGGAAAGGTCAATCAACGAGAAGAATGCGTACTCCAGCAGAAGATAGAAGAGACACCTTGCGAAGGTCATCACCCAGCTCTATTATCCCATCAACCAGCACGTACAACAGATAATGTAACATATGGAAGTGTTATTCACCGTAACATTGACCTTTTTTCACTTCCTGATGAATTTTGCAGACTCAACTTGTTATCTTGTGATCTAAAAAGTTACCCGTATAAAACCCCGAAAAAATATAAAACTATATTTAACAACATTTCATCTCTTTCGACATGCAAGCGTCAAGTAGGTGAGTTGTTAGTTGCAAAAGACTCCGACATTTGGTGGTACTATCTAGTTACACATCAAAAGTATCGGGATAAACCGGAAATTTCAGTTATACGCACACTTTTGCTAAAATTAAGAAACCACATGTTAAGTACAGGGAAAACTAAGTTAGCGTTGCCAGAATTTAGATGGGTAAATGTTAAATTCGGTGTATTTAAAAAAATCTTGAGAGAAGTGTTTAAGAATTCCCCATTGGAAGTTGTCATCTGCAATAATCGAAAAGACAAGGTGGACAATAACGGTAACAAAATAGATAATCGCGTTAGGAACACAGTTAACGATTCCTTTTTGACAACGGAACTATTTCAGGAGTTACCAAACACAACTGAAGTTGAACCTACAGTACGAGATAAAATCGTTAAAATCATTCTGACCGACAACACAGTTTATAAGGGTAATACTAGTCAGGTGTGTAAGGTAAAGTTGTCGAAAGCATTAGAAGATGGAGATAAGTACTATATATTTCAGGCTAGAGGTAGTTTATTGGGAAAAAGTCGTTTAGAAATAACTGGATTAGAAGATTTAGCGACAGGTTCACTTACAATTTACAACTACGGTAAGGCCCCGGTTAAATTGTTTAAAGGTAGTGTGATAGGCTATTTAAACAGTAATATAAACAGCTTCACGGAAGATAATGTGGAAGATAAAAGTGGTCTTGATTCTTGTAGTTTATTAACGTATCCATCAGATAATTATAATATTAATATAGATTTAGATAGTAATAGTAAAAATAGATTGAGACAGTTACTTAACCGTAATATGGACGTAATGTCATTCGATTCGTCAAAGTTAGGTCTCACGCACATGGTACAACACTCTATTGAAACAGGAGATAATTTACCGGTAACATCAAGACCATACAGAGTCAGTTTCAAAGAAAGACAACTCATTAAGGACCAAATTGATGCAATGCTTCAGCAAGGCATTATTCGGCCTTCAGATAGTGAGTACGCTTCGCCGGTTGTACTAGTTAAAAAACCGGACGGTACTTTTAGGTTTTGTGTGGATTACCGAAAACTTAATGCAACTACAACAAAAAGCGCCTATCCATTGCCATTAATTGATGATATTTTGGACTTTTTATCAGGAAATCATTTTTTTTCAACTTTGGATTTAAATAGCGGATACTGGCAATGTGAGATCAACGAAAACGATAGGTATAAAACCGCCTTTATTACAACTGATGGCCTGTATGAGTTTAACAGACTAGCTTTCGGACTGTGTAACGCACCAGCTACGTTTCAGAGACTTACTGATACAGTGTTTAAAGATCTAAAATGGAAAGAAGTAGCTATCTATCTTGACGATATTATTGTTGTCAGTAAGACCTTCGATGAACACTTAACAAGACTTGGTAACGTTTTTTCGTGTTTAAGAAAAGCAGGTCTAACCCTAAAAATGGCCAAATGCCACTTTTGCATGCAAGAACAAACTATTCTAGGTTACCAAGTCACCCCAGCCGGTATGCAACCAGATGCAACAAAGGTACAAGGTATTACAAAATTTCCGACCCCTAAAACGGTGAAGCATGTTCAAAGTTTTTTAGGTATGTGCAATTACTACCGCCGTTTTATCCAAAATTTCTCAAAAATCGCCGGTCCGTTATATCGGTTAACGAAGTTAGACTCTAAATTTTCGTGGAGGGGAGAGCAAGAAGAAGCATTTTGTAAGCTTAAAGAAATTCTATCAAACCCCCATTGTTACGACATTTCAATCCATCGTCAGAAACAGAATTACACGTCGACGCTAGCGGCGAAGGCTTGGGCGCCGTTTTATATCAAAAAGATTCTGATTGCTTTTTACATCCCGTTGCATATATATCACGTACGCTTACACCTAATGAGCGGAAATACCCTATTACGGAATTAGAATGTCTGGCAGCAATGTGGGCAACAGAATACTTTCGAACGTATCTTTGGGGACTTCCTAAATTCACAATTGTCACGGATCACCACTCTCTCTGTTATCTTCATTCTATGAAGAGTCCGAACAGACGATTGCTTAGATGGTCGCTTAAATTAATGGAATACTCATATGTAGTTGTACACCAGAAAGGCACGACAAACAAGGTCGCCGATGCTTTATCGCGATACCCGTGCCAGGTGGCAACAATATGTGATGAAACAAAAGCCACAGATATGCCAACGTTTATCGCTACACCTTCCGATATAGTACATTTGCAAGCAGAAGATACGCGTATACAAGATATAATTGCGACTATAAATGATCCAGACAGCGCGGGACCCGCCTTGAATAAAATTAGTAAGAAATATGAAATAAAAAATGGTATTCTGTATCGGCGAAATGATAACAATAACGGAAATCCTCTGTTATTAGTAATACCCTTCAATCTAAGACATGAAATTTTATACAGCAATCATAACGATCCCATAAGTGGACACTTAGCCATCGCCAGAACGCTAGACAAAATTAGACGAAAATTCTATTGGGACGGATTAGTAAAAGATGTGAAAAATTACGTTCGAGGTTGCCCCGATTGTCAAACAAGAAAGGGGCCGACAAATCAAAGACCAGCTGGATTACTACATCCGATAGAAGTCGGGCTACCGTTTGAAAGGGTTGGTATTGACTTACTGGGCCCATTTAGAAGAAGTGGATCAGGAAAAACTTTTGTCGTAGTAGCCACGGATTACGCTACGCGATGGGTAGAAGCGAAAGCAATCCCAAGCGGCAAGGCCGAACCAGTAGCAAAATTTATAGTAGAACAAATCATTTGCAGACACGGGTCACCTAAATATCTACTAAGTGATAGAGGTACAGTATTTTTATCTAAAATGGTCACCGAGGTAATACAATTGCTGGGGACCCGAAGTATTTTTACAACCGCATACAAACCATCAACAAACGGTCTAACTGAGCGTTTCAATAAAACCTTGGCCGATATGTTGAGTCTATACACATCCACATCTCAAAGAGACTGGGATGTATTTCTTCCCACTGTGTATTTGCATATAACACCACGATCCAAGAATCTACACGATTTACACCATTCAAATTGGTCTACGGAAGAGATCCCGTGCTCCCAGACGAGGCTCAATTACTCCAAGAAATGTTCACCAATTATGGTGTACAAACACAAGATACCGTTTTGCGTATACGCGAGCAAGCCCAGAAAAATATTCAACATCAGCAAGCGCGAGATAAAGAAAGGTACGATAAGAAACATAGAGAAGTTTCGTTCAACATCGGGGATAAAGTAAAAGTTAGAACCCCCTAAGACAAATAGGGAAAAGCGAAAAACTTTTACCAAAGTATTTCGGACCGTACACTGTTGTCGAAAAACGCAGTGATGTAAATTATGTTGTTCAAACAGGATCAGGCAATCGAAGGAAAAGAGATGTAGTTCATGTATCTAGGATAGTTCCATACTACGATCCTTGGACGGAGTAGTATAGTAGTTTTAAGTTAATTTTAGTTATTAAATTATTCCTCTAGGATAAGCTATTTTAAATTATACAGTTATTAATATTTTATTGTTTTAGGTGGAATTAACAATGTCTGTCATTATTATATTAGCATGGTTACTAGTCCCCGTAGGTTCAACAGAAGAGATGTTGAATACCACAGGTTACATGGTGGAAACGATGGAACATTCGCCAGGATTACTATACAAGGATTTAGGTAATATTCACTTGATAAAATTATTTTGGAGAGTTATTTCGTACATTGATTTGGGAAATTATGAGAATCAATTTTTGCTGATTAAGGAAAATCTAGACAAAATTAAACAAGCTTGTGAACATAATCATGTCGAAATAACTCTGTTATGTGACAGTCATGTCAAAACCCTGATTCAAACCGTCCAAAGCATTGAACAGGAAAAAAATTAATCCATAGCTTGGTAGGAAAAAGCAGAGTCAAGAGAGGATATATGGATGTCGTAGGTAAAATTTCAAAAACTTTATTTGGTACTTTAACAACAGAGGACGCCGAGCACTTTGAAACCCTTCTATCAGAGTTATCTCATAAACAAATAGAAGGCATGCAAATTTTAAAGCAACAAACGTCTATAATAAAATCGACTATTGATACTGTAAACTCTACTTTAGCCCATATCGAACGTAATGAGAAAATTATAGAATTGAACATTAACAACTTAGGAAAAGCATATAATAGTACATCAAACGCGATTAAAACACTATCAGTATTGTCGCTTTTACATAGACAGGTATCATTTACAAGTGAATTAGTTGATCAGTTCCAAATTCAAACAATAAACCTAATCAACGTAATTTTAGTAGCAAGACAAGGGGTCTTACATCCTTTATTAATTGCTCCTTCAGATATTGCTCGTGAAGTAAAGAGTATTTCAACGCAGATATCACGAAATCTAAAGTTCCCCATAGATTTGGATCATGTTACGTTTGCGGCCATTCAAAACATTATCAAAATTACGGTATATGTTCAAAATTCTAAGATAATTTGTATTGTTCGTCTCCCTTTTATTGAAATAGAACCATTTAAGTTATATAAAATTACATCGATCCCAATACGAATAAAAGACACTAAATTCATTATTATAGAACCTACATCACCATTTTTGGCTGTTAATTTTGTACGTAAATACTTTTTTCGACTGACTGACGATACATTCAGAGGACTCACTCAAATCGAACAACGTTCATTTATTACCGATATTAATACACCGCTCCAAACTACATTTAAGGAAGATTGTGACTTGGCATTACTAAAACCACAATTAGAGTTACCACGGGTTTGTAAACGTTTTATAGAACATATCAATTCTTCGGGTTACCGCCAAATTGAGGACCGTAACTCATGGATATTTGTAATACCGGGTAAAGAGACATTCGCCATTAGTTGTCCCAATCAGCAGGATCAAGCAGTTGTACTGTCAGGCACAGGACGGTTAACCTTAAATTCTAGTTGTTACGCTATTTCAAACCATGTACATTTATCACCGTTAGATTATAAGGAATCACGCTTGAATTTAGATTATATGAAACCACTTAATGTTAAAGGGGCAACAAGCCATAATAATTCAGATCAAAATTTTATTATTAGCGACTTAACGTTAGAACAGCAGCAAAACTTAGTTAGTTATTTAAGTGATGAAAAGTCTTTGAGTTCAAATAAAAAGGAGTTAGAAGGCGTTTTAAAAGACATTGCTAAACTACAACAAGAGAAACAGAAAGATGTACAAGGTACTTCAGAAAGAGTAGTTCTATACATTATAGTCTGTTTTTGTAGCTTATTAGTTGTAGTAGGTGTAATGAAAAGGATTAAGAGACGGAATCGCCAAGCGGTCACCGTTCAATATAAAAACGGTAAGGTAAACCTAAAGTCATATGACGAAGGAACCTTTGTACTACCAGATGGTAGATGTTGTAAGGTAGATCTGAAGCAGGCTACCAAAAACTAGATTTCTGCTGTTGTTTAAAATTTTTGTTATTGCATGATGTTAGTTGTTTAAATTCATTGTTACATGTGTCGACACCAACCTTTGGAGCACCTATATTCCCTAAAGCGATGCCCAACTTTACTAGTACATAGTGGTGTGGAGCTACGTGGAAAATCTCTCTAACCGGACTATTCGTCACCAATCATGAGCATCCTGCCTGAACTGAGTAGGGTCAGAAATATTCATGCTAGGAGATCGGTCTACGCATCTTGGAAAGACAGAAGAAGGTCTGCAGCAATTTCGCAGATATTCTGCCTGAACTGAGTAGGGTAGAAAGAAGACCGCTTAAAAGACTTTTCCGCATAAGCTAATTGATGCAACTTCGGGCACGTCCACATCACATCACTACAACGGGCAAAGCTGGAAGATTCGGAAATGGTGTTACACTGGAAGAAAGTCGGACAATGAACATAGAATCATGTAATGTAATTTCTATTGTAAAGAGTGCCGCTATTAGTACGTAAGTTATAGTCATAATAATGTTTTTTAGGATAAATTATCAATTTTGGGATCTTCAATCCAAATAAATGTTGTAATTCAATTTCTTTAGGATTCGCCTGAAAATTGAAACTGCTGATTGAGGAGTACATTTAAGTTTAGGTTAGGGTAATGGAACTTTGGTGGCAGCGCCATGATCAAAACTTTTTTTCAAATATGCGGGTGCATATTTTTTGGAAGGGGAGGGTAATGCCACGGAAAGTTCCATTACGTAGAAGAATACTAGATCATCGATCAGATTACCGGGTCCTTGTCAGCAGATTCACGCGACGGATGCGACGCGGACACCGGATGTGCTGACAGGCGATCGCGGACAGGGGTCTGACCGACGATCTAGCGATAAATCAGATTAGTTAGAAAATAGCGTTAGAATAAGTAAGTCCTAGAGGTTTAAGTAGGTATAGGTTTGTGGAAAAATAATAAAGTAAGTGTTGAGTAAAGTACGTGTTTGAGTGTAAGTTAAGAAAGGATACAGAGCACCCCCCGAAAACGGAGCTACGCCCCAGATCACGGTAAGTCCGAAAAGACGTAATAAATAGGGACCGTGACAATAAAAAAGAAAACAATTACAAATCATACATAGTTAAATTAAATGTTGGAAATGTCCGCAATATTCGACGCATTCACTGTCTAACACTTCCGAATTATGTCGCAAGATACGACAATGCGTAAAAAATTGTACAAATTGAATTTGTGTGCGGTGTATGTATTTATTTTATAACAAAATCTACCTCCTGTCAAAATAACAATTAGTTTGTACCTACAAAATGTAAACTTGTAAATACAAAATTAAACGTGAATTACACAAACGCTGAAATGTGCGAAATGCATTCATTACCTTTACGTTTACAAAAGCCGTTTTTTTTACAATAAACCGTTCCGCACCCTGTATACAGGAGAAAATCCTGGCTGTATAAATTATAAGGAAGCATTTTTTATTAGGACATCCAGAGGCGAACTCGGCCCAAAAACGTTGTAACATCACCATCATCATATCAGGACCATACATCAGATGACAATAAGCTATCTGTCTTATGTTCTACGTGATAACTTCTTCCAATGATAATAGTGACCGGAGGTTCCTTACATTTTCTTGGAATGGATTTCAGTCACAATTTGGGGGTCCCAAAGCGAGCCCACTCCTAGCTATCATCTAAAGAGTGGTCAATATTCGAACAACCATAGATAGCGATATCATCTGCATACACTGCTAGTCTTCACCCACAGGACGGAAGTCGAGAATTCGTCAAGACTCATAGTTGCATAGGTAACAGTCACATTAGAGTGAGCAGCTACAGATTGATACCCAGATGCTGCACTTTAAAAATAGAAACCTGTCATAAAGGATCTTGCATAGAACACTTTTCGGCCTGTAAGTAAAAGGATTTTTACCACGCTTGTCTCTCACCCCGTGTTGGGGCTAGACGAATACTCGAGATAGCTCAAAGTGCTTGGTAAAGATTGATCCATGCCGTAAGACTCAGCAAACGCTTAGAAGTTCAACAAAGCCAAACAGGTCTTCTTTAATGGGGCAGGAAGGCCGACAGCACTCTTCAGTCCCAGCCTCACCTGAATAGAAGTTTTCTGATCACATTGATTTGTTTCTAGACATTTGGAAGCGTTCCCATCATCCATTACCTATTTAGTTTGGTTCACGCCTATTTCTGCAGTTAATATTAAATTCCTTTTGTCAATATAAATGTTGATATCATTGCAGATGATCTTTAATTTCTACATCTTTAATACCAAATATTGTACGGTAGCAAATACGCCACCAAATTTGGAATCCTTGCAAAAAAAGTACGAAACATTACATCCACATTAGAATAAGCACTGACAGGTACATATTTCTTAAGAAATTTAGCAGAAAGCACGCAACCTGGCTAGACGGTTTTCGGTGTATAACAACAAAAGCGTGTCAAATTTACAATAAGAGTTCGTCTTTAACAGACAATTTTGCGTTATTAACGGTAGCTCCTCGTATTACAGACTGTAACTTTCACAATATCTCACCTTTACAAAAACAAGATAACGCCCAGATGGTCAAATATACCGCTTAACTCTAGAGAAATAATGTGTATCTAATGATGCCTTACAGATAAGTTATAAATGATTCTCCAGAAGATTCCGTTAAAATAATCTAAATTGAGGTAATTTAATAATTTATGCATCTCCAGGGACAAACTTTCATTTACAAAATACAATAACACAAATATTAACTTATTTAATAATGTGATATTCATTTATAACGCAACAGCAAAATCAATACTCTACTGTATCCTAAAATCTACATACCGAATTTTCATCTTCCGAATCACCTTTCTGCAACAGTGGTTACGCACTAATCAATAAAATAGAATTCATGCCTACGAATTTGTTTTTACCCAGTTGTCATTACGTTAAAAGTAACATTTTTCGCGCTTTGAGACTCGTACATGAGAATTGTTAAAAGGAAGCAGACACGGAGGGTTTTTCCAAGCATCGAAACAACGGCTATTCGTTAGCATTCCGTTACCTAAATAATTCATTTCGAAGCGTTTAAATGCAGAACATTTCCACGTCACGTTTACTGTTTAATCTTTTATACGTGAGCATTCGCTTACAAGATATATTCTAGTCATTTACAGAAACTGTAATATGCCATATGTTAGCTCTTAATACTTGAAACCCAGGTAGCACAGTCCGTTGGCTAAGTGTCGGCGATAGCTCGGGCCAACGTAACATAGTTGGCGCAAAGTCACAGTCTACAAACGATAAATATCCAACATTAGTTAAACATCGGCAAAATACGTTGGTTCAACTTATCATTGCAACGTTCCATGTTCGTTGGCTTTTGATCGTTTTGTTGGCTGAATGTCGCATAAAAGTTTTCAGGCGACAATCGAAGCGAGGGCGGAGTCAAAGCTGATCCCGTGGCTTAATGGTTAGAGTTCTTACGTAACATTCACGAGGTGCCCCGTTCAAATCTTACCATGTGACGTTTTTTTTTTCCTTTTTAAAAGGCACTATTTGTTTTATATTCATTTTTATCTCAAAAATCATGAACTTACAAAATATTATTATTGGTCATATTACCCATACATTGTGAGCTATATTTCAAATGTAATGCGCATGCGTATCGATCCGCAATCGACATTTCGATCGAAATACAGTGAGTGTAGGTGCACCGCCATATGCAAGCTTGTGTTGTTGATTCGATTTTATTCGTTTTATTGTGGTTTTATTAGCCCAGCTGTTAGTCATGAGAGAGAGTTAAGAGTTACCGTCTACATTGTACAATATTTAAAATAGCCCCTATTGTGAAAGATGTTATAAGAACAATGGACGGGTAAGTACTTTACATAGACATAGGTAATATAATATGTACTGATAATGTATTTTTCATATATGCCGTGATTGAAAGTTGTGAGCTACCACAACCTGGTGACTAAGAAAGCATTGGATATACCAGTAACCTGAAAGATATGTCAGATTCCGATAACAGAACACTTATTTGTATCTTGTATACTAATGCCAGCCATCCTTACTGCTGATTGTAAGTATGTTGATAATTGCCATGGTTTCTTTCTTACAAAATATATTTACAGATGCTTCATCTTCTATTTCCGATGTTAGGCCAGAGTTGCGTATGATATCCTAATTACACATAATCATTTGTGACAACTGATCGTAAGCTATAATTGCCTTTTTAATTTTTCACAAACTTATACTAGAGCTTTAATAATAAATTCTTCTATAGTTACGCATGAAGTTTAAAAGTTTTTTTTACAGTATATACGTAATGTCTGTTTTTTATTTATGCATTGGTATTTACAGGTATACTCGTGTTAGCTGAGTTGAATAAGTTGAACCGTGCTGGTTGTATTGAAGACTAAAGATAATATTGAGAGACTTAAAAGCTATAAAATTCCAGATAAAAATTATCGAAGCAAGCCTTTGATAAAACAAACATCTTCCAAGCGATTATAGGTAAGATTTAATTTTTGTACGTTATTTTCTATTTAATTAAAATTTTATATTAAACATAATATTTAGATGCTGTCTCAAAATTTGTCTGCGATATTTAAATGAAAAGGGCTAGTTATGAGGCGAAAGTTAAAGAATAACCGTAGTCAAAATTCTTAAATAAAAAATCTGAAAATTTCCAAAAAGTGGT
Organism: Holotrichia oblita; assembly: GCA_023690525.1. Classification (NCBI taxonomy): domain Eukaryota; kingdom Metazoa; phylum Arthropoda; class Insecta; order Coleoptera; family Scarabaeidae; genus Holotrichia; species Holotrichia oblita. Next base: position 123,403,418 of record CM043018.1, read on the forward strand.
ACGTAATCACACTGTAAATAGCCATATATATACATAGCAAACCCCCCCAACTTCATTTCAAGATCTGTAATGGAATGAAATATACAAAGTGACCAAAGTAAAATGTTCACAAGCTATGAAGTTGATTACTTAACAAGTTAGTAATACTTTTTACTCTGAATGATAGAAAAACAGAAAAAAAAGCGTTCACATTGTCTTTTTTAATGGAATACTGTATATTTTTAAAGAAACCAATAGTTTGAACAAAATATTTATTACTTACTACTGTGAAATTAAAAATAAGCAAGTAAAAAGTGATAATTGTGCAAATGTGCAAGTGGGCAATGATCAAATATTGTAGAATAAATAGTCACATACAGGTTTTCCTAGTTATGTACTTGCCAAATGAATCATTCTTTGTGATTATTGATTCATCCTTAATAATTATTGCTGTGCGAGTGCCATTTACTTACTCTTCTCGTAAAATGTAATACGCTGCAAGTATATCTGATTTGTAGAAAACATTAGATATACTTCGCCATTGTTAATTTAACCAACTTCATAGCTTTAATAATAAGTTTGCAATGGTAAACACGTTACCATAACTTTGGACATGGTGTATACTTCTAATACTTTACGTAAACTAAAGATAGATACATACATATGTTAATATTTTTTTATTTGTTCACAGTTCGAGATGAAGGTAAAGCTGAGCGTAATTTGGAAAAGGCTATTGTTGATCGTACATCTTTGACTACTGCTGCTGATAAAAATTAGGAATCAGCTGAGCTGTGAACATCTCCGCGATTAGGTCAGTGTTTTATAATGTTTTAATATTTTTAGTTCAATAAGATATTTCAGTTATTATATACCATAACATGTAAAGAGATAATAAATTTTGTTCTGTAATAAGATATATCACATCTTATTTTTTTATTTATCTTGAATTTTAGTTTCACTAATAAATAAAATATCGTAATTACTTTCTTTATTTATTGTATGTGCAGATCATGTATGGTGTTATATGGATATATGATTCGATGTTAACTATTGTTAACAACATAAACATAAAAAAACATAAAATTTGTAGTAAGTTTTCCTTATATATTGTCACATGAAATAAAACATCTACGATATATGTCCTGATTACAGGCAGATCATATCGAGATATACTATGTTACACAATTATGAGCATGTTTGTCTTGAACGCTGAGTATTTCATCATAAGCGTTGATTTTATAACAGTTTTCAAATTATGACTTGTATATGTTCTTAACTATTATCAACATCTTGCATACATAGATATGTAAAATTCAAACAGAAGTTTTCTATTAAATTATCTATGATCTAATTATTGTAATTTGGTAGTTTATATCTTAAATCACGTTTATTTCATATGAAAATATATTATATACAGATAATTAACTCGAATTTTGAGTTGGTATAATATCGCTGTAATTTATTCAGCAAACTAATTAACATCGGATCAGTGTACCTATGTACCATCATATATGTTTTGCATCTTGTATGTTTTATCGTATAGATATCACATACAAGATTAATACCCAATATCACTTCCCGTAGTTACTCCTATGTATCCTTTCGATAAGACGCCAACGTCAGGTGCCGACGTTTCACCAACAGAATGGGTAGGTATTGAAAGTTTATCCTACACCAATGTCGCCTAAAGATATAAAACCAACGTTGTAAAATGTTCACACTTTCACATACTGCCAACATTGTTGCCCAACGCGTGCCCAATGTAACTCGGACAATCAGCCAACGTTACACCAACGTTGTGTGCTATCTGGGAAAGTTCTTGAGAAATTCCTCGTGAATCCGTAATGTAATTTCAAGTCTGGATTTCTGTCAGTGAATTATTATTGAAGCTTTTTGTCATGAAGGAGAAACGTGTTCCACTAAATAAAAAATGAATGAATGAAGAGAGATTTAGTTGCAATGCCAATTCATGTATCTGGAACTGGCTCTTAGATGGCGTCGTTTAGTCACTGACCCGTCAATTATTTCGTAAATTGGACTACCACCATAATTTTCAAAAAGTTTATCAACGAAATATAATTCCACCAAATTTTACATGAACTCGTATCAAGTTTGAAAATAACATATCCGCTTTATTGTTGCTGTCAACAGCACAACTAATTAATTTGATACCAAAACTGCACAACTAATAATCGGTCTTCAAGACACAACAAACTAAACGTCTTTTATTTCTTTTGCAACGTTTTAATCCTAACGGGTCAACTGCCCACGTGAAGAGATAATTTTCGTTCCAGAAAAATACTTCCACCCCTTCAGGCCTCAAGACCTACCATACAAGAGAAATCCAAGTTCGAGGGCTGCACTCACATTCATAGTGCATTGGAACAAAGTCCGTCAGTTCTATTCAAAACATTGCACTAACCACATTGACCTCTTGTTTGTTTAACCAGCCCTTTAAATTGTCTTTTGTTTTTCTTTTGCTTTAGAACCTCATATATAATAACCATTGTTAAATTTAGTCTCTTTCTTTTATATCCTGGACTCAGTGTTTTTACATGGGGACTGATCACTGTAAGCACTAAAGTGAAAATAAAACGAGTGCAATACAATCGAATAGCAAACTATGACACGGGTGATTTTTTCTTATATTATAAAGGTCATTTTCCACCAAGGACAAGGAAATTGTATTTGTGCAAAGGCTTGCTGACATTTTAACATACATTTATTTTTCTTCGAACTAGGATCCAATGAAGTTATAGCAGGTGTTATAAATAAGCATGTCAGACGAAAGCAAACTGACAAACTAAGAAATTGCAGGAAGACAGGAAACAATCTCTTGCTGACTTGAGGGTACGACACTTTTGTATGGTTACTGGTAGTTCCAAATCATAGCTTCAATATATAATAATATATAATCATGCTAATAATCGTGGATATCATCTTCTTAAAGTATAGCGAAAAAATTGAGCTAAAGAGCGACGCAGCCCTGCTGGGAGAGGATGCATCAATGCGGGAGTATCTTCCACGAGCAGCGCGTATCATTGCGATGTGATAAGGCACGGAGTCAATAAATCGTTGTGTGGTAGCGGAAGGGTTGGCCAACAATGCTGCCTCAACTCGCCTTGATAGCTCATCATCAACGTTAGCCGGAGGAACCAGATAAGGTCGAAGTGTCCAATCGCTCATATCCCAGAGATGTTCGATCAGATTCAGATCTGAATAACGAGACCATGACCATGCGCATCACCAACGCTCAATTCGAATCTGAATTCGTCTGAAAACAAAATGTGTCTCCACTCGGCAACCTACCGATGTCTTGTCTCGACCCACTGGCACTGGCACTGACAGAAGGTTGCATCTGTCGTAGACGCTCAGTAAAACATGCAACTATAGAAAAAATCGAAACTGTTGCATCAGCTAGCATGCATTTTTATGCATTCAGGTTATACAGAGTGTGCTCGTCACTTTTTCCAACAGTGTATCTTCTGAGTAAATCTTTTGAATGTCTAACATGCATTATCATACGATTCACTGCCTTTGGAATGAATTACTAAATAGTTTCTTTTAGAAGAAACAAATTTCTCACTTGCTGCGATGATAGCAGCCCAATTGAGCCCAATTTCTGTCTTTATTTCACTCAAGTTATTGAATGGAATGTAATTACCGCAATTAACTGTGGAAAATTGATAATTTGATTAATTATCGATGCTATGCCATGATTTTCTAATGTCATTGTATAGGCTAAATGTAAATGTAACAAAAGTTAGACAACCTGTATAATGTAACACAAGACTTGTTTTTTCCGAGTTTACCATTTATTTCCTATATACCAAAAAGATGTTCCAAATATTTACATTTATATAGACATATGTATATCAGTTCATAAAAAATATATAATTTGATATATAGATAGAATTGTATCAAAACTCGGAAACTCAGAGAGTTTGACTTGATATATATTACCTCATATATAAACGTCACCCTTTTTAAAACTACATCATTGCGTATCATGCCTTGGTATTGATCAAAACACTGTTTGTATATTTTACTGTTTTATTCTCGATTATAAATAATATCCCTTTTGTCATGTAGTTCTATTTTTCCGCGAGAAAACTACAACCAATCCCATTCGTTACATGTTCGCTGTTTATACGGCGTTATAAATCCAGCACATTTTTTATCTTTCTTCCATTAGGGTCACAAGTGACGCATTTGCGGTCATATTTTTCTTGTAATTTTTTCTTATTCGGACTTGATTACTTCCCACTTCCGTGTCCTGAATGCTAAAAAACGCACATACATATTTCCGACTCGAACACCTCACAAAATTGCGAGATATTTTATCTTGAAGACGGTCCAATTTTTTATCTCTTAATTTAATTTGGGATTTCCTGTTATTTAAGCTACCGTTCCCTCAATATCTCATTTTTACGCTACGTTATTCATAAAGGTATTGCCGCCGCTAAGGTCTCAAAACGTTGTATAATTCTCCTGCACTTCTCTAAGCTGCAATAAATAACGAAAATAGGATCATGTCAGCCTGTTTATTTTACCATTAAGTAGAAATGCCATCTACGAAGATGTTGCAAAAATCCAGGAGATATAGGGTCGTATTTGTGTGATAAATCGAAAATCAAGACAGGTAAAGTGTTTGTGTCAAGCTGGAAATAATGCACAGTGCGAAACAGTGTCCCAGAACGACTCAATATCTCCCGCTCTACGACAGCTAAGAAATTCGCCTTATAGGTCTGGAGATAGTTTTATGGATACGATCTGTGTGCGATAAAGATAAGGTGATGTCACCTACATACAATGTCGCTGGTGAATCATTTATTTCTTGCTATTGCGGTTTTAAAGTCAAATGTACTACACGCTTCCCACATTGGGTTTTATAATTTATAATAGACAATTATAATGTCTAGTTAAATTATATTCGCTCCATACGTAAATAAACTCTATTTAGTCAAATTATCCTAATAAGTGAGATCAACACAATTTCGAATATAATATAACAAAACAGTGATATGTCTATATTAATTTTAAACAGTAGGTACTTACAACTAATATCACAGCATCACTTAGGATGAAGTAATTCTGTAACACAGCCATGACACGCTATACGCACACAAACTTGCTTGTCAATATCGATATTCTATATATTATTACAAGATTTCATGTAATTGAATCCATTAGCAATGCAGCAGGATGTGGTACAACAAAAAGAGTATTGCTCATAGTAAAGCCCCTGAGTAACTCGAATTTTAGTCCAAAATTTGGAGATTTAAGAAAGTCTGAGAAAGAGGTTTCAGAAGTAAATAAACGCAATTTTTCTAAGATCTAAAGTGCAACAATTTGGGAAATTATCATCGAAAGCTACAATAATGATTCTAGATTTCTTAAGAGAATTTTATGTGAAGTGACATTCGAGAAAATACTGTTGTTCCGAAAACTAGGGTCCCGTTCATTGATGAAGTTAACAGCGTGTGGTTTAAGCAAGTTGTTGGGACACCATCCTGTTTCGTACTTCAATGTTCTGTTTATCTAACAGGCAAATTAGCAATCGCGGTGCAGCCGAACGACTATCTAGACTGTCAGAGTGAACACTTCTCAACTTCTGCAACTGGTACCCTCTCTCTTTTCTTTAGATCTCAATTGCAGAAGTCCTAAACAACATACTACAAAAGATTTCAATATCGTCTCAAACATTCTGAAGCTTTACACATTTACGGATTTTAATTTTATTAAGTACTTGTTTTTTTAATCCAAAATTTTCAGGAGTTCAACTATTATTATAATAAATAATAAATAATGCTCAAAAATAATTTTGACAAAAGAATTTTTGATGCAACACTTCCAGAAATTATTGTGTTGTAAAAGAAAAACAAAAACTAAGATGGCCGTTATAACGACTTTATATACAGGTGCGGCATAATACATAGAATAGAATAGAATAGAATATATTTATTGCCAATAAACAAATACATGTTGTCTGACAGTAGCATCTAAAATACAGGTAGTACAATAAACAAAAAAAAAACAACATTCACAACGTGGAGACGTGTCAAAACTTGAACTTGATAAATTCATCAAATGAATAGAAAGGTTGTTCTAATAAAATGTTCTTTAATTTGCGTCTAAATGTAGTTAAATTAGGGGAATCCAATATAAACCGAGGCAATTTATTGAAGAAAGAAAGGCCCATAAAGTACAGAGAATTTTTGCAGAGAGAGGTGTCAGTTTTTGGAAGATTTATACTATTGCAGTTACGAGTGTTGTAAGAGTGAATGTCCGCTCGGTAGGTATATTTCCTTCTATGTTTAAACACCATACTCACCGACTCATAGATAATCAATGAATATAGTGTCAGTATCCCCTGAGAAATAAAAAGAGGACGACAGTGGGCTCTGTCGTCTTCGCCGCCAATCACCCTCCGGCCCTCTTCTGTAATTTTAGAATTTCAGATAAATTGGTCGCCGTAGTGAAACCCCATGAGTAAATGCAATATCTCATGCGAGACTCAAATAGTGCGAAGTATACCCTTCTGGCCGTATGCTCCCTAAGATTTTGTTTTATGATTCTTAGGGCATAGCAGGCTGATGACAAGCTCCTCGACAACAGCTGGACATGCTCGGTCCACCCCAAGCCAGTATCCACGGTAACACCTAAGAATTTAACATTAGTCGACGGGGACAAAAGGTTGTTATCAATCACGATATTGAGGCTGGTACGTTGTTTGTAAATTAATAATTTAGTTTTGCTAGCGTTGAGAATAATTTCATTAGCTTTAAACCACTCACAAACTCTAGGGATGTCGGCGTTGATTTGTTCTTCCAAAACGCCATACTCCGAAGCATGCCAAGTCAGTGATGTATCGTCGGCGAAGAGAATCGTGTTAGACTGACGAGCCACATGTGCCAGGTCGTTAATAAATATTAAAAATAACGTAGGTCCAAGCACCGAGCCCTGCGGCACACCACACACTACCCGGCCAAGTGTTGAATCTACGCTACCACCCCCAACCCGCAGCCTTACAAATTGGCGACGGTTCGCCAAATATGAGCGGAACCAGTTGTTGACTTTGCCCCTAAAGCCGTACCTTTCAAGTTTTCTTAGTAGAAGTGACTGGGGAACACAATCAAATGCATAAATATATGGAATAGACTCCTTATTTATTTAAGAATAAAAACATTTTTTTAGGTTGAATAAACATTTGGAGTCTTTCCTTGAAATTATTATCTCCAACTCTCACCTCCACCCCCCACCAATTTCTGCATTAAGATACAATGACTTCTCGTGAGGAGATTAGTCGAAACGCTACCACCCCCAACCCGCAGCCTTACAAATTGGCGACGGTTCGCCAAATATGAGCGGAACCAGTCGTTTACTTTGCCCCTAAAGCCGTACCTTTCAAGTTCTCTAAGTAGAAGTGAATGGGGAACACAATCAAATGCATAAATATATGGAATAGACTCCTTATTTATTTAAGAATAAAGACATTTTTTTAGGTTGAATAAAGATTTGGAGTCTTTCCTTGAAATTATTATCTCCAACTCTCAGCTCCATCCCCCACCAATTTCTGCATTAAGATACAATGACTTCTCGTGAGGAGATTAGTCGCAAAATATCTCTTACAAAATGACGCAATAACAACAGGCTGTATGAGCTGCGGCTCCATTCTGTTGAAACGAAGAGTCATCTATATCATATTCTTTCAGCATGTCACAGTATCAGTCAGAAATCGCAATAATAGTGATGCCATTCTCTTCAAAACAAAGGACCCACGATGCCTACAGACGACAAAGCATACGAAACGGTAGCTTTTGAACAGTAAAGAGATCGTTAGTGTAAATCTCTGCGATCTTCAGCTGTTCTAAAAATTCGCTACGTCGCTGACGTACATAATAACGTAAGAAGAGATAGCTGTAGGAATCGTATGGCAATCTCTAGGTATTCATCAATTTGTTGGGCTCAATTCTTGAGCAATGATACCTTTGCAAGGGTTCGAGCTAATGTCTAGGGTGCAGAGACATATTTTCGAGCAACATGAGTTGGAGATTCTTCTCTTGACGCCAGAGCAATACAGCAGTCGTGTCCAGTGGCAATATTTCGAGCTGTTCTCACGAATTTGGAACGTCCACATGTTATTCAGCAATCCACAGCATATTGAAAAGTGACAATCTCATCATTCATACCAGCTAACGAGCCCGATTGCCTATGTCTACCTGGTCAAAAGTTATCTTCACCATACTGCTTCTTTTCATTATTTCCTAACTATGCTACCCCACGGTTTGCTTCGTCTACATTTATATCAAATTCATAACATCACGCCGACAAAATTATGATATACTACAGTCCAATATTCAGTATTTATTGATAGTGATGGTAAACCCATAATAGACACCAGATTTGAACCGGTTATCTCCACTTTATAACCTAAAGCTATGTACTCACTTGAGCAAATTTACGCGCAGGAAACACCCAATATGCGCACGAACGCTATCCATCGCTTGTCGGTTTCTTCACCTTTATCAAAGGATTTGTGTGCGCACAGCGTTCGTGCGCGTAAATTTGCTCAAATGAATACATAGCTTAAGAGTTGTCCAATCTGAATAAACCCAACAATTATCCTAGACCTGCTCTTGAATCTTTTAATTCTTCGAATTTCAATTCATTGAAGCCTTTGCAAAGGTACACCTCTATCATTGTTGTAAACAGTTGAATGTAAAGTACTTATAACTATTGCTTTCTTGGACTGCACTATTTATACAGCGGCCAAGAAAACAGACACCAACTGCCAATTGAAGTTTTTCCATAAATATTCCATACTACAGTGAATTATTGATAATTGAGCAGCTTCATGCAACTTCAATTATAGTTGTTGTTAAAGTTTCAGAGAGCTTCAATTATTTATTAACTTGACCTGAATTTGTCGGATTCACGATACACGAAGATGACTTTACATTCTGAGTTATCATATGTATTAATACAATCCTTGTTTAGCACTATCCTACTCTCAATCAGTGGAAATTTGCTGTTGAATATACATGAGGAAGATTTAATTGCAAATTCGCATTCTGTGCCTTGTATTATAAATATGCAAAAATAGGCATTCGCTTAATCGTTACATATTTATGCATAATAATATAAGCGGTTGTTAAATATAGTCTGGTGGTTACTCCACTATGCAAGTAATAAAGTGTTAATAAGGATAAATTGATGTATTTTTTTTAAACTGTATAAATAAATCAAACAATTATCAGACTTTTCTGAGTTGTTAAACATTATTTGACACGTTGAAAAATTTCCGACGAACCATATTGTAAATACAGCGTGACAGAACACTATAAATATCTAAGAAGCCATTAAAGGTCGTAACAGTATCAAATAATTTACGGAAATAAACTTTATTGCTCTGGCAATAAACGGGAAACTTGTCTCTCTACTCAGTAAAAGACCTCTCCTTCAGCGATTTTAGTCGTTAAGTTCCACGCTAGCGCTCTATATTGCTAACCGAATATCCTTTCCGAGAGAATATTTTTACTTTCATACGGTCTTTGTGGAGCTAGCCGCATTCCTGTGCTTGTTGAAAAGAAATCATTCGTCCACTTGCAAGCTAACAATTATCCTCCTGCCTATTTCAAGCATGTCGAAGAGAGTTTGACGTTTCTAACAAGGCGAAATACGAAATCAGCAGAAGTTGGTTTGAAAGGGAAAAGAAAGAAATGTAAAACAAAATAATGACGATAATCTTGTACCCTCCTACTTTCACTTTATTTGAGTGTGTCTTTAAGTATATCAGGACAGAGTTGAATTACATTACGCATTTGAGTTCACTCCAAAAGTTTTTTTACTTATTTCGTGCTCGGATATGTATAAATAATTTGTAAGGATTACAGTAATTACTGAGTTCTTCCTCCTCTACATTACATAAGTGAAAAAAAAAGTATTTCTGTTTTAGACATGATACTTGGATAATTTAATTTCTGTTTTGTGTGTTTGTCATTTGTGTAATCGACCACAAGTTTTTATCTTACAGCACATCAAGAGGGGAGATAATTTTCAGATTACAGTTATCTTCCATCTTACTTTCCTTCACTTATGAAAAGAATCTCTGACATATGATTTTACCACCCTCTGTTGAATTATAAATACTGAATTAGCTGCCTACAGGTATACGTACTTCTATTAATCGGCAAGATCTACAACTTATCAAATTTTACTTGGTGGAGTTAATCATCAACGTCTCTATTCTTGACAAATAATCAAGACAGAGTGTGGTCTGACAAAGGAGTGGTTTGAATTTGTTTGATAGCTTTATTACCTATTTCCAAGATCGGTAAGCATCACAATATAACTATTACTTTTGGATAAAAATTGCTCAACCCTTTCATTTTCAATTTTTTTGATTTCTCCTTGTGTTGCATGATGGTTTTGCTATTAAATGCTGTTAAAATTTAATAGAAGCCATGAATTAATTCTAGAGTGTGATTAAGCAAATTGAAACGAAGCGAAATCGAGTCGAAATTTTGTAATAGCTCATACTTGTGACTATACAAAATCTGGTCAATTATAATTGCACGACTGTACAGCAATATCAACTTTACTATAAATTCTTCTTTTGTCATTTAATGTATCACTTACGACTGTGAGGAAGATAATAAGAAGTGTTTTAATATGTATTGTACTAGCTTAGAACTATGTAAATATATACCAGTAGTAGAGCTCTGCCATTTTACGCCATTTTTTCCATAATAAATAGCATCCAGACAAAAAATGAAGTGGTGGTGGACGTAACTACTAGCAGTTCATAACCAGCTCTCCATCACCTAAGTTGCTTTCAAAACGTGCTAGAAACCAGTTCCCAAGTATCTAAGATGCTTTCAATTGTGCTCAAAATCAGCTCTCAGTTAGCTAAGCGGTTTCCAAAACCAGTTCAAAATCAGCTTTCAGATAGCTCACAACCATATAGTTAATGCCATTACCAACACGAAATTTTTTATATGAATTTTATTTGTTATGTGAAAATGGCATAGAATCTGCACAGCCTCACCACTTATATGACATTTTTGCGGTGTCTGTAAAAAATTGCCCACATCTTTGTTAGTAGATTCCAATTCCAATATTATGGAAAATTATCGATTTTCCATTTAGTGTTGATCTTAACAGCTCTCCAAATCTGCGTAAGCATTTATCATTTCCATAATTTTGCCAGGAGAGTTCAGTTTTCATATTAGCTTACCAAATTTAAAATTCAACAATATTTCTAATTTCATTTTCTGATCATTCAATTAGATGTTGTTTAATTATTGACATCCTTCGCAAGATGGCGCCTATTTATTAATTACACTCAATATGTCGCCGTTCCACGTCTTCCGTGGAATCGGAGAGTGGAATATCTAGAAATAACCCTGGATTCCAGATTGATCCTTGGATAACACATCTCTGAATCGGTATCAAAAATTCTTAGTAGCGTGATTAGTTGTCTATCCATTCTTATGTCAAAAAAAAAACAAACTGTGTTTTAATATCAATCTATACACCGTTGCGACCAATAATCATATATGATTCCCTGATTTGGTCAAACTCTGTCAAATCTCATAAAAGAAAACTACAAGTCCTACAAAAAAAAACCCTCAGAATCATCACCTTGGTACATCGGCAACGCCCAACTTCACCGGGACTTGAAGATACCAACACTTCTATAATACGTAACAGAGCTGCCCAGGGGTACACTTAAAAGGATTGCAAACTCCAGCAACTCCATAGTTAAGTCGCTAGCAGATCTAGACGCGGATCGCCAACCACCCAAAACTAAGGTCAACCGAGTCATTACAGCCCTCTGACACTACATGCGACGCAACACGGAGACATTTGCAAATAAAAACACCCCCCAGATATAGGTACACGTCACTAATTTTCTCTTATCATGTTCTTATGAATTATTAATAGTACAGAGTCCTTATTTGAAGAGACTGAAACCAATTAATAAAAATATAATGTATTTTAATTGTTTCGAGTAGAGCATTGCATCTGTCTGTTGATCATGATCCAAAATATCTGTAAGAAATTACATTATACTATAGAGACATGACCTTCGAATGCGTGGCACTAAGTCAACGTACGGTTGCTTTGCAAAGCGCGTTTGATCTACCAGTGGAGAAAGATTTACCAAATAGATTTCTAAACCTGATCGAGGAAACTAACCTGTTTGAGTAAAATGGAATCAAGGCAGGAATAATACAATAGAGACTGCCCTGCCTTGATAGCAATCAACCAATCAATCAATCAATAGAGACACGACTAAATGTAGGACGAAAGGGCTATATTTTATATTGGATCTAAGACAACAAGTAAAACTAAAATTATAATTTAATGAAGGAAAAGGGCTAGAAAACTGTATACAACATTGTCATTTAACTCTAGAATCACTACAGTCTCGCCTGCGGCGTTTTCATAAATCTATTACAAAAATAATCTCCCGTCTATCAGACCCCAAGTTAATCTGACACGTCTAAACTCCCCTCCTCGTTTCTAATTTATTTATGTCTATAATCACCAACGCGAAAATATGATCTTGGGAAAAGCAATTTATATAAATAAAGATAAAGATGTGAATGAGACAGACAGACAACTTTTTTTTCTATGAAAACAGAAAAGTATTTATGCGACATCTGCAGTCTATTGTTCCATAATCTTTTCTCTGTGTATCTTTCTCTAACTAAAGTGCGAATGTAGGTAAATAAGGAACCGGATTGAGAAAGCGTGGAGAGTGGATATTACGCATCTTCTTAGATTTTCCCAGTTACGCGAATTCGACAGATAGCTTTCATCACGATCGATACCAAGCGTCAGTTTTTGTACTCGCTACTATCAAATTTCGAATTTAGAAATAAGAGGTTTAATTTAAACACTCGAATGTGCCTATCGGCTTTCTTTATTGCAAATTGAAGTTAATTAATTCAATTTATTCATTTCGGAAAATATTTAGGAATTATTATTATTTTGGTAAAATTAGTTATAAACAACGACAATGAATACATAGAAATTATTCGATTCAATTAACTCGATTATATCATTATCACCTTCCTATTTAAATCGATGATTAAACGTTTACGTCCATTCTCTTAAATATTGCGTAACCATCTTAGGACTACTATGGTGTATAATTATTCAATCTAGAGCCAACGTTAAATGATCTATAATGACGTAATGACGTAAAGACATAAAAGTAAATGTTTATCTAATTGTACAGGAGCATGTACATATTTGCGTCAAACAACATGCCTACGCATTATTCTTGGAGGATATAATTACCGTAATAATTAATACCTCCTAATCTTATTAAGAAACTACTACAAACCAGGCAAACCTAATTGCGTCTGGCAGTATGGGCAGCCGAATCCTAAGAAGTAAACTAGAGGAATCAGTTTATTCCACATCAAGCAAGTAATTAAATTATTTAGGAATTAATTAATTTAATTGTAATTAATTATTGTTGGAACCATTCCAGGAATTATTTCTGACACGTAGGAGGAAATCTCAAAGACAAAAATAAATATTATAGTGACAAACGATTTAAAACAAAGACCCAGAATATGCCGAAGATTTAATGAACATAAATCCCCAAGTCAATGACTTTGAACTTATCGAATACTTTGCATCTGCATTCTTGTTATACAGTGCATCCATAAAGTAACACATAAATTCATTATTAACTAAATAAACAGTAATATTAGAAATTCCCGAAACAGGTCCATTTTTGATTTTAATTTACTGTTTTTTCAAATTATAATCTAATATACAGGATGATCCACCTTCGTGTAATGACTTTATCACCATTTTTTTTTAATAGAACAAGCCATTTTTTTTAATTTCCCGATTTACCTTGATGAGCTGATTCTAAAAATGTATAACACCTTGCTTCAGATTGATACAGGGTGGGCAAAAATACAAAAATTCTTTATGATAATTGTTTATGGAAAGGTATTACGTTACTGAATGTAATAAACAAATTTAACTAAATTACGTAGTTATGCAATTACTATGATTCACTACCAAAAACAAACAAAAGAAAATTTAAATTAAATGTTCAAATTGTTCTCCATTGACCGCTAGACAATGATAGAACCGGCGATTACATTCTTCTCTAACATTCTGTAGCATAGCAGGTGTTATGTTCTGCATTTCTTCCCTTATTCGGTCTTTTGGCTGACGGATATTTCCAGGTCTGTTAGCGTAGACTTTAGACTTTAAATACCCCCATAAAAAGAAGTCTAATCAGATCAGGTGATTTAGCGGGCCATTCCACTATTCCCCTTCTTCCTATCCACTGTTGTGAAAAGGTTCTGTTTATTAAACAATCGCGCACAGTTATGGCGAAATGTGGCGGTGCACCATCCTGTTGAAACCAGATTCTGCGGTCGAGATTAGTGGGAATATCAGGAAAAAGTTGGACCAGATCTGGAATTAATTTTTTTCGTAGGAAATCCAGCTATAATGCTGCTGTTAAATTTTCGTCAAAAAAATATGGACCAATAATTGTATTTCTCACAATACCAGCCCAGTGTGGACTTTCATCAGACCAATAACGGGTGTTTTGTCGGTTAACCTGCCGGTTCAAATAAAACGTTGCCTCGTCCGGAAATAAAACGTTATCAATGAAATTATTGTTTTGATTTGTCATATACTCGCAGATCTTCGGTCAAAGTCGTCTTCAGCTAATTCATGGATAAGTCGTAGTTTAGAAGGATGGTATTTCACCTTTTTAAAAATATTTGATACTGCAGACGTCCCAATACCAACATCCCAAGATAATCCTCGCGCGGTACAGTGTGGATTTTCTACTGGCGACAAAATTATGTCTTGTTGAATATTTGCATTAATTTTTGGTCTACTTTGCTTTGCTGCATCCCTCACATGTCCTAATTCTCTGTATTTTCGTTCTATTCTGCTTACCGTAGACTGTGAAATAGGGTTGTCCACATTCTGTCGCCAATACCAATCATCATTAATATTTCAATCCTCTCACTTTCGGTTAAAGGCGTCTTGAAAAAAAAAGTTACAAAATATGATAGGATAAATTGCTTAGATAACTTGCACGTACACTTACCTTCTTTTTAAAGCGTTAATAATACAGAAATGTACTTTAATGTTTCTGATAATGTTTTTAACGTCAAATATACGGCTTGGATCACTAATAAAATCTCTTACATACAGTGTTAAAAATTATACGTGGTGTCTTTTAATAGTTTAGCAAAGTAGTTGTAGAACAATACGTAATTTCATTTAATGTATGTATTACGTCTATTCTTTATTATTTTGTAAGTAACTTGACATTTTTGTATTTTTGCAACCCTGTGTCAATCTGAAGCAACGTGTTATACGTTTTTGGAATCAGCTCATGAAGGGAAATCCGGAAATTGAAAACAAACGGGGTGTTCTATTTAACAAAAATTGTGATGACGTCATCACCCGAAGGTGGATTACCCTGTATATTAGATTATAATTTGAAAAAACAGTAAATTAAAATCAAAAATCGACCTGTTTTGGGAATTTCTAAATTTAGCGTTTATTTAGCTAATAATGAATTTATGCGTTACTTTATGGACGCACGGTATATAAAAAATACAATGTAATTGCTAAGAATATAACGCAGGCAAAAATTCAAATGGTATGTTTGAAATCTCCTTCCATTTCACAACAGAAACTAATTGTTGCAAACCATGGTATGATTCTCACTGTTAGGCATCTACAGCGAAAGATTCAGTGTAAAGTCTTTTGAAAGGCAACCGAAATGTGTGGTGAAACGCCATTGTGCTGGAACCACATTTTTTGCCTCATTTTCATCTGTTAATCAGTTTAGTAAGACCAACTTAGTAATGTAGTGCCCAGATGTTTATGTTCACAGATGAAAAAGGTACATAGTTTGGGGATACCATAATGCAATGAAGAGATAGGTAAACTTTACTGTGCAAAGATTGTTTCTCAAATGAATACTTACTACACAATCACTGGTTCAATCTTCAAAAAAGTACTTAGAGATTACACACAGTTTTAGGTGGCACTGTACTAGAATTGGTGAAAAATAGTTTAGAATTCTCTACAATGAGAATACAGTGCTTTCTATTGGTTCTAAACTGCTGGCTTCTGTGGAAAGTTTATATCTTCCATCTTTAAACGTCCTTCTCGTTCTTTCGAGTGCAAAATTCAAGCATTAGTAATCCAATATCTTGAATAAATATGCAAGATTTACATTATTTAACTGTGGCTTTTGTCTCTATGTGAATATTTCTATTACTTATTGACTCTTGGGATAATAATAGTCAAAATCTTTAAATTAATGTATTACCTACAAAAAAAGTCAATTACTCAACAACCTAATAAATGTTTTAAAAACATTGCCTATACATGGTCTTTTCATCTCGTATCACATGCATTTTTAATGAAATTAATTACTATATGTATTTTTTGACCTTTGTGTACTTATCTTTTAATTCCTGATTTATTCCCACTTAGAGGTCAATAAAACAATAAATAATTAAATACCAATTTATTCCATAACATATAATAATATGTTTTCGTTAAATAACTTCTTCAGTGGAAGAAATTGACATTTAATATGTGTCAAATTATTAATAATATAAATATAAATTGCCATGCCTATCAACAAAATTATCTAAAAAAAAAACAATTCATTGATATATCGAATTTTAATTATATTCACAAGTAATAATGAAGGAATAGTGATTTAATACAACATTAGAAATTGAAATGATTTGAAATTATTCGTATATCAATCTATTTTTTGTCAAGCTCTAACAATTCTGTTCATGATTTATATTTATATTATTAATAATTTGACACATATTAAATGTCAATTTCTTCCACTGAAGAAGTTATTTAACGAAAACATATTATTATGTGTTATGGAATAAATTGGTATTTAATTATTTATTGTTTTATTGACCTCTAAGTGGGAATAAATCAGGAATTAAAATGAAATTAATAGGCATCGAACTATGTCTTGCTAGCACGATGTGTTCGTGTGTCCGTCCAGCAAACGAAGTTTCATGGTTCGATTCCATGCTTATTCTTGTACTGGAGGACGTAACACAATACATTACTTTAAAGAGTTCTTTGAAAATATTTGTCAAATTGTTAATTAATTAATTAATTAACTATGTAATTGGGAAATCATCTAGAAGAAATTTCACTAAAATACAACCATGACAATTGACTAATTGACGGCCTCAGTTGCCTAGATCTCAAAAAACAACCGAAATATTATATTCGCCAAACAAAAAACCTTTGGTTGTAAAAGTCTTTCCATTGTGGAATATGCAGCAAATTCACTTACAATGATGCAATAATGAGACCTCAAAAACCATAGAAGTTTCGTTACGATCTTAGACTCTTAAATGATTCAGCATTAAGCATTTAATAAACCCAATGATTTAAACCTACGTAGACATTACCCACTGATTCACAAACCAGATTAAATCTTTACATCAAATCGTCGAAAACAAATGCTGTGTCTAAGAGCCCGGATAACACAAAAATTTTTTGAAAAGATTTGTCTCCACCCCAATCAACTTGGTTTATTTTTTCTATTTTAATGTTTGAAATGTAATGAAAAATATTTTAATTCCTACTCTCTTTATCCACCGATTTCAATTTCTCTCTAATGTAGCGTACTTGTAATTTTCGCATTCGCTTTAACCATTCTTACATTAAATATAAGACTAGACTAGAGTCGTAAAGTCGCCGCTGCAAATGCTACTATGTACACAATTTTCTGCCGTAACTTGTATCTTCATCTTCTCTTGAATCGTGTTTGTCGAATATTTGCTTTCAGTGGTTTCTGTACTATTTATCTGCGGTAAACTAAACGTATTACTTCTTCTCTTAATTCCAGTGAGTTAATTTTATTATGTATTCTTTTAATGATTTGATGACATATTTTTAAGCAAGGTTCTCTCATCTTATTTATTATCATTTTAATAGGTCACCTACATTTTCTCAGTGTATACTATCAACCTCACTAAAGTACTCAACACACAATTATAAGCTTCTTTTTTCAAGGACGTCATATTATACGAGAAAGCTTTGAGATGTGTTTTATTCCCCAAGTAGCTATAAATAAAACATCCATACAAAACTTTATAATGTACCGCATACCGTAGCGAATAGAAATTTCAGCTTCAATTAAAATGTAAATATTTTAATAAAAAACTGCTAAGTTCAAAACTACATTTTAATACTATCTGCCCACACAGATACGTGTACACTTTAACAAACTTTTTATTATGTCGTGACATCAGGCACGTGACGTCTTCAATGCGAATTCATGACTGGTTTGAGAGAGAAAGCTCTCTGCGTTGGTGTATTGTTTTTATGTCGTAAGTTTTTATTTCTTTAAATATGATTTATACTCACGTTTTTGTAGTGGTATTTATTAATCTCTAGAAGTAAAGTTCTTATTCCCATTTTGAAGTAAAAAACGTAAATCGTAGTTAATCAAAATACAAATTACTTTTCCCGTTATTTTAGAGAGGGTTTTTTCATTTCATCAAATGAAAACGAAGGCAATTTAGTTCTGAAGATGAAGCAACTTTATGTAATATAATTTTATCTTTTATATCAGTGAAAACTGACTCTCCTTCTAACAACTTCATCTATTCTGAACATATTACTAGAAGAATAAATGAGATACGAAAATGGGAAATTAACATTGCAAGATAAATATTTGAAAATGGTAATCTGGTGGAAGGGTACAAAAGATAGCTTTTGCCCAATACGTAGACCTATTGTAAATGTTTTATGTAGGTATTATATGCAGCCTAAATGTAAAAGGTTATAGAAATGTGTGTTCCTGGGAATGTAATTGAAATTTCAAAGATATACAGGGTGGGCCACTTAAAATGATGCATTGAAATTATGGCCAAACTAAATAAGAAATTTAAAATCGGACCAGGTAAAGTTATAGAGTTCTAAGGGAAGCACATTTTGATAGAAACGTGGATTATATACCATCCATCATGACGTCATATCGAAATCAATTTGCATTTATTTAAATGGAATGTGGTATTTTTATTATAAATTTCTGAAACAGCTAATTTTTTAACATATAACTGTATAAAATATGATCGATTTAAATAAGAAATGAAATCAACAACTTTTTGAAATTGCCGCCAATATTTCAAATTTTGAAGCGCGCAAACATTGTTATTTACCTGATGCATATTTGCGTAAAACGCAAAATTTGAATTGGGCTGTCATTAAATGTCACTTAGCACCTGACAAACATTAAACATCAACATTAATTATTCGTTTTGTATCTTTTCTGTCTAGTGTCTTATTATGTTTGACGGTGTATTCTTTTTTTACTCCTATTAGTAACTCTGTCATTTTGTTGCGCAAATAGTACTTGTATGAGAATTATATTCAAATAGTTATTATTAAATTTCGTAGTTTACACTTCATATTTTAAATTTAGCAAGTTCCACTTTAAGATAAGCAAATGGCAGAATTATGTAGTGATTTAAGTCAAATCTGACAAATGTCATACACATTAACATGCGTTACGTAAAATTTCGGTCAACTAAGCTTAAAACTTCGAAACCGCGAAATTTAAATAATCAAATTTCATTCTTTGTTATTACAAATACAGTTGGATAAAATATTTAATAAGTGATTGTGATGTGTTAGAAATACCATCTTCCAAATTGATTTCGGCGTGACGTCATCGTGAAGGTTATAAAATTTACATTGTTATTAAAATGTGCTCCTCATCGAACACTATAAGATTACCTGGTCGGATTTTTAAATTTTTATTTAGCTTGGCCGTAATTCTAGTGCATCATTTTAAGTGGCCCACCCTGTAGATTAGTTTATGTGGGCAATTAGTATATATTCTCTTCAAAAAAAACATACTAAGCAACGAGCACCGTTGTTAAGCAGTAGGTATTCTTTATTTGTTCCATCGTGTACAAAATCAAAGATAATTCTGGATGGATTCACTAAATTTATAAACTGCTCTCAGTCACATGTTACAAACAGACAGACAGCTACAAACAAACTTTTTGCTCAATAGAAAAATTAATACTAAATCAACTATGGTATAAAATTATAAATAAAATATTGCTACCTTCGTTGTTATGTATTTAGTACATTTATTAAAACAGGTTAATACATGGTTATTTGTGCAAATTTTAATTGGGCCAAGACGAGACGCCTTTAAAATCCAGGTTTATCGGAAAGTTGAAGCTCATCTAGAATCAAGTCGACTGAATTTGAGGGAAACCTATTTCCAAATTCTAATGGGTAATCTCCATCGATGAGCCGAACCACAATCACCTGGTCTAAGAAAGGTAGTAATCCAGTTTTCTAAACTTGCAGTTCAACTAGGGATTTAGATGTGGGATTAGCGTCTTTGTCCATTGCGCAGTTGAGATATTAACGTTCCACCTCTCTTGTCACCTCCCATTATTGTATCTTCTTTGTAGTGCTAGGAGATCTGTTTGAAAAATGCCGGAAACCACCAGCAGTGCAACTTTGGAAGTACTGCGGAAAGCCGACATGATAACATTTTTCTTTGCGTCCTTTCTGCAATATGTTACGGCAGACTTTCATTTCGAGCACTGGCTGCTAGACAGAAGCTCTATACAGGACGATGGAGTGCACTACCTCGAACCATCTGCGGTTCTATTTAAATTTTCTTTTGCTTTGATCACCTCTTTTGGGAATTTCGATTTACAATTATATTTGAAGTAAGACTCAATCTATCTACCTTTATCTATCAGATCATCAGGACCTTCTGATGTCGGACCATCCCTACAATCAGCTTTAGATTACCGAATAATTAATTTGCGGCTGTCAAGATTGTTTGGACCGTATTGATTGAGATAGGCGACAGAACATCCTTGTACCAACCGTAGCTTCTGAGATATTGCCCAAGAAAATATCACCCGTCTTGCAATTGTAAGTTGTAGGTACATTTTTTTACATTAAATGTAAGTAAACCTTATAAAAAACCTTTTGATGTTTGAAAGCTTCAAATAAAAGGAGAGAGATTATTTTGGTTTAAATTTTTCAAATAAATGCATTGTTATGCAAACACAATGTTTCCAACTTTTTTTCTCTGAACAGAAACTTTTAAGATTTGCTTGGAAACAATAAAAATTGATTTCATTTTATCATTAATGCTAGTTATTTTAATGATAAAGAATGCATTCGAATCTGACTTGTTTCTGAAATAGGATCATAAGATAAGTGGATGATCGACATCTTAGTTTGAAGCATGGTAGTTTACTGCAGATGTGGATAAACGTTTTATCAATTTTGCTGCAATAGCGAAAGATGGAATTTACACAAATGTCATGTCTCCATGATAAATGGGTAATTCATGGATGACATATGATGAAGAATGGAACCAACTTTATAATTGGTTCATAAAAACTAACTAGGTATTAATTACAAACCTGATTTTATTATTCGGAACATCTGTAGCAATGTTTCGGTAATCCTTTGATTAATCTGATGATTTCAAATCTCTGTCTAAACTTATTAAGTATCCGGAGTATTGTAAAATGAAAAAGTATAATTAATTATGGTTTAATGGAATCTAGAGTAGCTGCTTCAAGTTTTCCCGTTTTTTCTATTATTTTTATTAGAACTACTTCAAGTTTATTAATGAGATTCGATTTATCTTCCACAATTCTTCCACATCATTCTGTGTTCTGTCTTTGTTGTTCTGTCTTTTGTTGTAACTTGGCCGTTGAAAAGCCGAGTTGAGTAATATTTTATGCATTGTTTCTCTGCAGTGCCAGTGCAGTACCTTTTTCCGTTTTATCTATGTATACAATTATCTTTGTAAACCAAAGACCATTAGCAATGTAAATTGCTAGCATCCAGCTAATAAAGGCTTCCCATGAGTGTTGATGCGCCCGTTTTGTTAACTCCTCCTCGTGATATCCGCTAATTGTGTATATCGCTTGCTTTCGTTCCACAACTAGGTAGTTTCGGTATAAACTGCAAGAAATTAATAACATAAATTCTATTAATTGCAGATTGCACATTGCATGAATAGTTTCACGAGATCCCAAAAGCGTTTTCGGTCTTCGTCGAGTAAGTTATACGAGATATAGTTTGTATACACTTTGATAATTTATTTACTTTTTTATTATACCTTCTGAATTCCCTTTTATGACTGACCGTTACTTTAACTTACCTCTGCCAATTTCTTACATTTACTGCGGGAGTAACCCATATCACCACTTTCCTAATAAAATCATTTCGGACCATTGCGCTGCAAACAAAGAAATTGTCCGTTTTACGACAATATTACAGATTTTGGGCGAATCAACTGAATGCTCAAATATCTAGGTTCATAATATTATGACTCTATTATTCTTGATTAAATAATAAAACACAAATAGTGTACTCGTAATATCTGTAGATAACATTTTGTCTACCAATCTGCTTGTATGTGTACTAAATTCTAACATTATCCAGGAAATAACTAATCTGGTTACGATAATGTGTATAATTATGAAACCCTTGCAGCAGCAAAACATCACGTATTTCAACCAAAGCCTCCAGTTTACCATATAACCGGCTGTAAATATGTAAATATAGCAGGTCATATTATATATATGTATGTATATATAAACCAACATTACGCAGAATGTGTTAATAATAATATGGCTTACAAAAATAACGAGCTGACCTTTATTGATTCCTGTATCTAAAGAGAGACTTAAAAGTGAAAATATATTTTTCAGAGACATAATGCGCTAAATGAATATTAATCGCTCGTACATGTATAATCATTTATTTAAGGGTATGAACATGATAAGGTAATTACTACATAGTAAAGAAAATATTAATGCCGTTCGGTTACGTTGGAAACAAAGCAGGTGTCCTTTGCAAAACAATTGTTCCGGATATTTTGGAAACTTGAGTGGGCAACGTATAGAGAACTAAACCGGGTTTTTTTGCGAAAATTTTTCTTTCACATCGCGTGCGTCTAAGAGGCGTTTTAAATTCCGAATACTACCCAAGAAATCCGATTAATTAACTATATAATTGTCCACATATTCTAGAACGATTACTGCCAGAATTCAGACAATCAATATCAGAAGAGGTTCTCGCTTTTGTGCTGGTGGCAAATATCTTATTTTTTGGAAAAGCTTCTAGATTTGTGGCTTAAAAGTTCTTAAGTTTTAAGAATTTTAAATTTCCTCGAATATTCTGTTCACGATGATATCTTGTTCTTATAGACGTTTTCTTTTCCCGTTTTATTCGTGTCTAATAGGATTTCTTTCACATATATGTATAGTGTATTTACGTATACATAACGGCAGAATATCATTGCCCAGAATAAAAGCAAAATAGCGAACTTAACATTTATAAACGTGTATTCGCCAACTGAAGATGTAGATAAAGAAAACAAAAATACATTCTATGAGGAATTAGAGAAAGTATGTAGAGAGGAGGAGTACCTCAGCAATGTAGCCGGCAAGGACACAATACACGAAATAGCCAATGATACCGGCCACAGGATGTGTGTGTGGCAGAGGAGATGAACATGCACATAATGAGCACTACGTTTGGACATAGAAAGGAGCACAAGATAATATAGTTACTTCCCGGGAAGAACACAGGCAATCAGATCGACCATATACTGACCAACAAGAAAAGACCAAAAATGATTCGGGATGTACACTGGCTTGCAATAAAATCTCGTACACCTAGTTTTACCTATATTGATTTCACCTTTTTGTGACATTTCTAATTTGACGTTTCATTTCCAAAAGTACACTATTTTTATAAGTCACCATAACCTCTATGCATAGTTTGTCACATCCGTCAAATCTAAAGTCAGCTTACATTGAAAAATAATCTTCAAAAATTAGCTTGCTTGATATTAAGGTGTACGAGATTTTATTGCAAGCCAGTGTACGTTCTTTCAGAGGCGCCAATGCAGACTCAGATCATATGCTGGTAATAGCTAATACGAGTCTGAGAAAAATTGAAGGAAAATTAAAGAAAACAGTAAGGATAAAATGGAGGGTGCAAGAACTGAATATAGAAGAAACGAGAGGGAAGTATGAAGAACAACTGAATCAGCACTTAGTTAAAAGAAAAAAGACTAACAATACTGAAGTAGAATGGATAAATATTAAAGAAAGTATAATAGAGTCTGCAGAATCAGTACTAAAAAGGAAGAGTATAAAAAGGAATAAAGATTGGATCGATCAAGAGTGTAAGGATGCAATAAAATATAAGAACGAAGCCAGGCTTAAATGGTTAAAAAACGGGGCAACAAGAAGACCATGAACTTTACAAGATAAAGAGGAAAGAAAGTACAAAACCAATACAGCGCAAAAGACGATTTTGGATAGATAACCTCATGACAGAAATTAAAAATGACAGTAGCAATAATACAAAACCATACCAAAGTATAAAAAGACTAAACAGGAGAGGAAAACTCACTTTTTCGTTAAAATCAGGTGCTCTAAAACGTAAATACTGGTGCAATCCAATGTAAGACTCGGAAACAAAACAAAAAATGTACTTAAACAGTTATGACCAAACGTAGCCACCTTAGATTCCTGAAATCCAAAAAATTCCAAAGCCATACAAATATTCCAATAGAATTCCACAAATAATCCATAAAAATCCCCAAAACAATACTAAAAAAGTTCTAGAACGAAGCAATCAAACAACCCCATATCTATAGAAAATATGTCGACCAAATCCAGCACAGAACTCCAACCATTCTTTATTTTAACTTGCCCATTCAGCTCAAAAAATAAGGAAATCTGAAAACCTGACAGCAAAGCTTACTATCACCAATGACGAAGCTAGACAATTTTTTATGCGCTTGACGCGTTATATGCAAGACCTATAAGAGCTTTCGTTGGCTGACCTACAAGACAAATTTTATTCCCCATAAAACCACCAACAGCCATTAAATTCGAATTCCAATAAAATTTTCAAAGAAAGGTGTACCTTGGCATAACAGTAACCTATATTTTTAGTGGCCGAATTTCCTGATTTTAAAATTTTCCATTTTTTAAATAATAATTTGATTTGTTCTCGGGATTATTTAATTACCCGACAAGCAAAACCATTTGTAGGTACTATTACCGATTTTGTTAACTCAAAATGTTAAGAACCACACCCTGTACATCTCTTCGAGCTACATTTTTCCCTGCCATAATAATCTCAGTGAAATTGGTTTAATAACTTATTGTTTGTTAAAATTTTTAGTAAATTTCCTTGTCAAATATAATTGTGCAACAGAAAGTGCAGTTATTTTGGTCATTATTATCTCAATCTCTTAATTGTTAGTATTTTCAATTTTATGGTTACGCCTTTAAATTTAATACAGATAACTGCGTCATATCTACCGCTTTTGCATCCATTAACTTCTTTTTATTAGAAAAGTTGAGATTAACAATTAAATCTTTGTGGAAGTTTGTTCATGCAGGGAGTTACAGTAAACTTCAAAATTGATTTTCAAATGAGATTCAATATTTGATAGCTTAAATATATAACTGAGAACGTACAAAGGATAGGGAATGGGAGAGAAGAAATCCGAATGTAAAACTAATTCTTGGTAATGCGTGAGTGCAATATTTATCTAGAGTTTATCTATTGTGGCTGACTTAATGTAACACAATTTTTAGTAATGGATATTTAATTCGTAGAGTTCTTAGAGTACGAAAATATATTCAGTTTTATCTGTAAGATGAGTTTCGTTAAATGGAATATCTTGTAGAGTATGGCATCTTTGAGTTATTTGATGAAAAATTGAGCTTACCCAACGTGTGCTAAGCAGCACTAAAAAACCAATCATATTAAAATAATACTATTGCCAAAAATAAGACATTATTTTGAGATATCTTTTAAATAAACTTCAAATACCTTCAAGTCTTCTTACGCTTTTGATTTTGTATATTGAAACTATCAAACAACTTACATATATTACTTAGCAATATAAGATACATCCTTACATACTTAGCAATATAAGCTAACAGCGTCTTCTCAGCCAGTTAGCACTAAAGTCTCTAATGGCCTACACTTTAAATCAAAATTAACCTGGGACTGTCTGCTCACCCTCAATGCTCTGGCCCTAAGAAACACAGTCACACTGATGTGGGCACCAAGTCATTGGACATGTGAGGGCAACTAAACTGCCAATGGCCTTGCAAAGAAAGGCGCGGCGTTCCGATTTATTGGACCAGACCATTTTTGAACAGAAAATCTCTTACTTTTTTTAACACCCCAAAACTAAGACAATCAAGAAGGTTTATGACTTTTTCAGCCATTAAGGCTAAATCTTTGCTGGAGCTCAGCAGAAGAGACCTCAGCACCATCACCACCTGAAAAAAATGGGCAGTGGACTGTGATAAATGCCGAATCTGTTCGGAACACATCGTGATGATGGAACATATTATATGCTACTGCGAGACGGTGTTCCGACAGAGACTCCACTACCTCGAACGGACGCACATGGAACCAACTAGTGTTACAACAACAGCCCCCAAAAAAATCCTGGACTTCTTCAGAAATATGGAGATTAATTGGGACTAAACGGTTAAGGGTACTCTCAATAGATCTTACAGGTCGCAGTAAAAAGGGGCAACATTGCCTACACAACCCACAATCTAATCTAAAATACTTCGCCTGGCATTCGCCCGCTTAAGGCACATACCTAGAAAATGACTTGATTTTGAGTGGCAAGACAGCAGCTAAGAAGGAAGGAAGTATTTAAAGCTGCAAAATCTAATAGTCTATTGGTTAACACAATTCCCGACCAAATCATTAATACATACTATGAAAAAATAGGCTGCACAAAAAGATGTTCTTGGGTAATAACCAAAATAAGAATTTAGGCAACTGATTACAAAATCTTTACCCAAATACATGCAGCATTATCTAAGGTTTCTTTCAATTCTGTATGAATTTTTTTCTAAATTCTCTTTTCTGTTCAATACAACACTACTAAATTTTTAATAATCATCTCTGCTGCGCTCTGAATTTACAAAGACTTCGATTAAAGTACGTAAGAATCGTATTTTTATGTAGTTTAGTAAGTTTTGCAACTGCGACAAGTTTTACGAAAACTTTTGATAAATGATTTTCCTGCAAAAAATCGCTGTAATAATATTCGATTGTAATTGAATAGTATCGAATTGAATATTCGAGATTCCATACACTACATTAACTACAGTCTCTTTCCATTCAATTACCCGAAATGAAATCAGGTTTGTTGCCGAATAAAGTTTATTGATGTTCGTCACGATCTATTGGCAAGTCTCCAAAGCATCCTCCTTTAAAGTTTACCAACATAAAAAGCGTATTCCCTATTGTGTGTGATGAGCGAAAGCCTATAGAATTCATTAATAATTTGTACTGCTTCGTCTGCCCTTTTCTTATAAATTTTAAATAAATGAGTTAATCTTTAGTAGGTGGTGTATATTTACAAGGATATCTTAACTAAAATTATTTAGTTCCTGTTTGTAATGTCTATCTAACTATATTCTTTAAAATAGAATATGAAGTAAACAACACATTTTTTCTTTCAGATTAAACAGGATAATAATAACGAACGTTATAAATTTACATCACTTGAGTTGAGTGAACCTCGCTATTGATTTCTTGATGCTATTCTTAGCTCTTCGGCAAATTGATGGTTATAAAAATACTGATTACTATGCAGTAAACAAATCATCGCATGACGGATCGATTAAGAGAACTTTTTTCGAAATCGAAAAGAAAGCAAACTTTAAAAGTTTGTCACAAATCATTTCGAAGGTTAATCAAGTAGGCGAACATAAATATTCAATAACCTTAAAGTTTTCGTATATAAAGCATCTACTGTAGAAGAAAAAAGGGTTAACATACTTCGACAGCGTCTTTAATATATTCAAAATCTTTTCTTGTCCACATTCAATAAAGGTAGCGCCAACTGTCTATTCAAGGTCAGTCTACACACATCCGAAACTTCTAGTGCCATCAATGATAACGAAAATTTAATCTGTATATAAGTGTTGGTCAACTTGTAATATATTCAAACAAACTGTGCTAACGCCGGAAACGATAACGGAGGGTGAAAATGTCCTGTAAGCTGAAGCAGCAGCTTCATGCAACCGCGCTTACAAGATTGCAAATTCATCTCAGGATATCGATATTGTTATCCTGCTTTACCATATTTATATAAATTTTATGATTAAGTAGCTAATTCTTTCCTAAAGGATAATACTTTGCTTCTATAGAGCCATTTGTTTTAAATTAAATTTTTTTACAATAATATAGACTTTTAAAAATTCCCTATTTATGAGTGCCTTGTTTACAAACAATATTTGACTTTTCCAAAAATGTAGCACTATAGAAGCATAGATTAACATTTCAGCTATAAAACAAATCTAAAATAATAGCCCTATCTACAAAAATAAACTCATAATCATATTTTTGCTGAACCCTTACATCGGAAATTTTCTTTTTCTCAACGTAAGCCTGCGACACCTTAGGCAAATTTACGAACATAATGTGTACAGCGTGATGGACCACATTCAAATATAATGTTAGTTAATTACTTTGTAATTTATTTACTGTGAAGCTCTTGAAAATGAAATTCGTGGACTGAATCTAGAGCCTTAACAAAAGTATTCCAAAGCACCTTCTACTCAAGTAATGCCTTAATCGGCGCATACGTCCTAATCCAAATACTCATGCACTAAATTTTTCAGAAATTACCTACCTGGTCTATAAAATAATGAAACAATCAATCAGTTGTCAGTGTAGTATTGCTCCTAACGTCTGTTGCTTCTTACCCATCAACATTTTTGCAGTCGTTTACCTCCAGGTTATTAATTTTTTGAAATTCTTTGTTAAAATCATTTCCTTCACAAGAACTCTTTATTTAAATTAAAAAAAAAATTTAAATTAGTGTCCAATCAATATTTGACAGTCAAAATCCTAGGTAGGTATGTGTTTCGTCCTCAATTTTGCGTTGCTTTTTGACTGAGTTCATAAATTTCAGTTATTTCTGCAATCTAAAATTTAAAAAATACTACACCTGATTAACGGTAAACAAGTGATTACACAATAAAATGTTCCTACTGGGACAGCGTATCCACCTGTAAGTACCTTAAAAATAATGCTAAAGTATGTACTAATATCATAAAAACACAAATAAACTAAAGTGCATTAAATTATTTGATGAAGTTGGAATAAACGCAGTTCTTGGATTGAGTCGGTCTTTACTTGATGTAAATCCATTTTCACTAATAATAATACAGTGTAAATCTGAAACATTTGTTTGTTTTATTTCACAAACACAGTTCTATCCGTAGAAAATCGACTAATCGGCAAATATCGACAGATATAATATTTGCTTCCTTTTCCTGTTTTTAAACCTGTATAAGAATCAACCCCTTTAAATTAAGGTGTCTTCAATACACTCCTCGCGTGAACATCCGCTTTATAGATGTCTTACAACTTAGACACTAGTAATTGTTCACAATCAGGCCTTATAAGTATATTTCTCTTATTCGTAGAACTCTTGTTTAGTTTGTAGTTATTTTCTTCTACGATTCCTGTCATTATGTTGCGAATAAATTGGACATTCTGCCTGCAGTAGTTAAACACAAGTAACGTTTATTCCTATAAGTACTAAAACCGTGAACACGTTTGATTTCTGATAAGCTTTTTATAGAAACAACTCTTACATCGTTCCGTCTATGTACTCGTATTTTTCATGTATGTATCTGCTAGAATTTTGATTATCTGTTTAATTTTTATATATTCAGGATAAAATTTAATTCATTTTATTCACATTTTATTCCGTTTACAGACCTCTGACAGAAAGCGTAGCTATGGGCTTATATAATTTGCCTTCCTCCAAAGGATGACATAGCTTTGTATTTTTCACTTCAATAATATTAATTAACGTAAACATTGTATTTGACATGTTACTGAATAATTTTGCCGACGTACAGCAGCTTCGTTTAATGATTGGACAGTAGATGTGACCGTCCCGACAATTGCCGAAGCTATCGCTCTTTCCCACCCCATACACCTTCACTGATTTTACTATGACCTATTGATATACATATTTATTTTACTCTCAAGCAGTTCATGAAGCGACCGGATGTCGCTAACGCTGAGTGCGTAAATTACTCCTAACGGCTAAATATTTGTAATTAAGATCGACACTTATGCAAGTGTTATTAAAAAGACATTTTATTAAAAATTCTAATTATTAGATGTAGAATTCGACACCGAAGACGACTATGTAATAAAATATGGTGGGTTCCATTTGAAAAAATGAAGTTGTGGTTCTTTAAAATTTCGAAGAGTTAACGTGACATAGTAAAATAACCACGCAATGTAGACAGCCGTTCTCGGCGCTAAAATATACTCCAACATGTTGTTTAAGTATGTTACGAATTTTAAATTGATATCTGAAAAGTCGAGTGTCCTCCGATTTTTTGAATAAATGTCTACTAGAGCAAATTTTTTCAGAAAAAAAGGAATAACTACAAAATGCCCGAATCAAATCGCAAAAAGTAAAGATATTCATAAAACTTAAAAATAGGTGAATCCAAATGTGTAAAAATATACAGGGTGTTCTATTAAAAATAATGAAGTAGATGGCGACATCCGGTATAACCGGAAACGCTAGAAATCTAATAATATTTTCGTTGAAGAGAACATAATCGACTATATATAATTCTAAATTTTCAAATTTATATTTTGACCAGAACGCCATAAACTTCTAATGAACGGTCTCGCTGAGACAGCCTGTATAATGCATTATAAATCGCTATTATAATTACAAAACTAAATGACAACTATCACAGCTTCTTACCGCAAAAGGGGGAAGAAACAAAATGGAGTAATATATAATCTATACGAAAATGCAATTATTAATTTATCCCCCCCTCCCTCCCTTCCGCCAGCAAGCTGTTTGTGTACGGCCTTGAATATAGGAGAAAAATTAGTGTAGAGGTAATATTAGCTTCGGCATATCTCGTATTATAAGACTGTGACAGGACTATCCAAGCAATAAATAGGACTGCTGTACCTGCAGCGCCATCTAAACACCATAGATGCAACTGCGGAGAAGATCCTGATTAGCCGCCGACAGGTCGCGATGAACTTTTCAATTCCAGAAAAATCCCGTAAAGTAACTCATTCATTAGCAAACAACAAATTAAAACCCGCAGTACCGGTTATTAAGATGTTACATTGTTGAAATCCAGGCAGCTGAACTGACATTTAATCTATAAAACAACAACCTTAAGTAGATGTAGCTAAGGTTCCAACTCAAAGCCTTAAATTAGAAACAATTATCTTTAGCTGACAATTTTAAGCACAAAATAATTTCGTAAACCGTTCTTATAAACAATACACTCGTACCCATTAAGATGTAGTAAACTCTTTCGTAGTGAATTATTAATGTCCATGCGATTTAGGTCGTAAATTAGGAAGACAACGAGACTATTATCGCATGATTTAACAATGAGCGTAAATAAATTCTAGTGGATTTCCAAAGATTGTAATTAATGGCAGCAAGACAAGTAGCATTAGAACAAATTGCAGTATACATAGAATGAGCAAATGACTAAACATTATCCTTTAGCTAGCTAACATCAAGAATGTATACACGCACATAAATACGCTAAAAGAAAACATTTTTTTTCACCTACATAATATCTATACCACCTTTTAAATAACTCTTATATTATATGCCTTTGCCTTCAATTATATTTCGCATAACTGTCTAACTATTTAAAATGACGTCTCGTTTCCTGTTTTTAGAACATTTTCATATGATATGTGCTTTTATCTTGAAAACAAAAAACAAAAAAATAATAATGACGAAATCCATTAGTGAAATTTTACCACGTGACATCGCGAACAATCATATAACAGTGACGCGTTTATATCTTTATTGTAGCTTTTAAATCCATTTTAATGAACGTTTTACAAATAGCGTGATCGTTACCGAGTAATCTGTCAAGTGAAATACGTTATCTGTTATGAATCAGGCATTTCATGAGCGAACAGAAACGACACAAACTCGTTTTTCCCGTTACTATACAATATCGACACCATCGAATTGCACCCTTCGCGGCTTAATGATAGTAACAACGTGAACTCCAGGGAAATAGGGGAAGATTTCAACATCTTACATAAAAGATAAGGTTACACTTGCTGTTAGTTATTCCTCATTTACCGCCTTTCCTTTGTCTCGAAGGATTTTAACAATTTACATTGAAGTATTCATCAACTAAGCGATTGTTAATGAGGAATTAATTGTGAACACTTACGGGAATGTATGTTATGGAAAATGAAGGATATAGGATACTTAACTATGACGTATTATATCAAAGGTGCTTAATATTGGTATTGATTTTGTACATCTAAAGGCATTATGGTGGCATTAAAATTTGGGAAAGAAGGACCTAGTTATGTATTAACATATCAGGTGTACAACATAGACAGACCATATTATAAGCATGCTCAATTAAAAATATTATTACCACTACCTCTATTTCTTTATATAATTATCATTACACAGACTATATTTTCTCTTGACTGAATTATGGAAGGTCTGCCAGAATGTGGTCTGTCAATCATAGTAATAATTCATTCAAATGTTTTAGCTAAACATCGAACTATCTTCGCTGATAGAACACGATGTCTACCAAATCATCTACGCCATTGTCGTTGAGCTAAGATTATAAACGAGTGTGTTTGATAAAAAGTTTTACAATTCCTGCATGTTTTCGAGGTATAGACCAATTCATAATGAATTTGCCACTTCTCTACTTTACAGTTGGTAAAGCAATTCTGATGTATATATGTCAACTGAAAAAATCTATGTTGCAACAAGCCACCATCATGATACCGTGAGGAATAACAAAACATTTTTATGTCAATATACGACATGGATTAAGATGGCGTTGTATCCCAGGAAGAACATAAAAAATTGGAGATCATTTTAGAATGTAACGCTACTGAAGGCGGCGTTGATAATTTGCACAAGTTAGAACATAACCTTCAAAAATATAAACTAAAGCATGGCGAATGGTTGAATTTTTTAAAAAGCTTCATTGGATAACTCATACTTTGCATATAAAAATAGTTTTATGTGCAAGTTTTATGTGCAAGTTTAGAAAGAAGGTCAGCAAATGAATGTCAGTCTGGTGAACTGAAAGAGGCTATCATCGCCACTATAGAAATCTTAGCCGGAATAGTGCCTCGCAGTTACAAAATGTATGCTCAGCGGTTTCTTTGAAGTTGACAAAATCCAGATATGTCTTGGTCTGCTTTGACCATCATCTTGAAATAGCAACTTAGTGGCCAATCACCAGATCGTAGCTCCGCAAGTATCTTTCATTCTGGGTTTCTGACATCAAATATTTTCTTACTACATTATTTTAACTCCCATTGTTGCTTTAGTTTCTAAGTTAGTTTTTGTTAAGAAGACAGAAAGGTTTGGATCCTACCAACGCACGTCGGCTGCCTGATAGATGTGTTTCCTAAGTAATCTAAAATATTATATGTGGCGCTTCGTCACTCAATTTTAAGACGAAAAGTTCATATAAACATGTGTGATAAGTCTTGTCGTTAATGAGATACAGGGTGTTGAATTGTTTGTAATAAATCAGCTGTGATTGTATTTGAAATTAATTTTTCCTGGTGACGCTACTGGTTTTTAGAAGTAATACGAAAAACATGCTTATTATAAGTGACGTTTGAAGTAACGTTGACAACTCTGTCAAACCTAAAAACCAACGCAAACAACGAACAATAAATTTTTAATAATACGATCTTTTTGTGTTAAGTTGACAACGATGCCTGTGTTTACTAATTCTGAAATGGCTAATATGCACTTCTTGTATGGATTAGCTAATGGTAATGCCTTAGAGGCTAGTCGTATGTATGCCCAGCGTTATCCTAATAATCGTTTACCATGTTCAGATACGTTTACTAAGCTACATATTCGTTTACAAGAAACTGGAACTCTTGCCAAATCAAAGAATATTATTGGACGACCCAGAACTGTGAGAACTCCACAATTGGAAAACCAGATTCCTCAAATAATTGATCAACATCCAGAAACAAGTACCAGAAAAATTGCTGATGAACTAAATGTTGGTAACAGAACTGTTTGGAATATTTTAAAAGATAACTTATTGTATCCATATCACGTTCAACGTGTACAACATTTGCTACCTACTGACTATCCGCTTCGCATACAGTATTGCCAATGGATTTTAAATAAAATAGCAAACAATCCCAATTTCGCTGCCGATATTCTGTTTACGGATGAAGCCAACTTTTCAAGACATGGCATTATGAATTTTCATAATGACCACATATGGGCAAATGTAAATCCACATACCATATTGTAAAAAGATTTCAACAAACATTTTCAGTTAAGGTTTGGCTTGGCATCATCGCAGATTATTTAATAGGACCATTTTTCCTTCCTGCACGGTTGACCGGAGCGACATACCTTCATTTTCTAGAAAATAAACTTCCAGTTCTTTTAGAAGATGTACCTCTTATTATTAGAAGGCGCATGTGGTTCATGCATGACGGAGCTCCTCCACATTTTTCATTGATTGTTAGCGAGTTTTTAAATAACGTTTTTCCAGACCATTGGATCGGACGAGGATCTCCACACCCATGGCCCCCTACATCACCGGGACACAATCCTCTGGATTTTTGTGTGTGGGGATATTTAAAGTCGCTCATTTACACAACCCCGGTATTAAACGTACAAGATCTTCAAAATCGTATCATACAACGCTGTAATCTTATTCGTAACAAACCTGGTATCTTCGAACGTATTCGGCAATCAATTAGACATCGAGCAGATGCTTGCATTTTAGCTGCAGGTGGACATTTTGAACATATGCTCTGAAATATAATATTTGTTCTTTATGTTGTCCACATGTTGTTGCTTCTAATAAAATAATAAAACATCCTCTATCTCATTAACGACAAGACTTATCACACATGTTTATATGAACTTTTCGTCTTAAAATTGAGTGACGAAGCGCTCCATATAATATTTTAGATTACTTAGGAAACACCCTGTATATGTATACTCATCAAATCTAGAGAATCTAAAACAACTGGTGGAAAGGAAGATTATGGTGAAGGAAATATGTTACTTAACTTCTAGCTGTCGCTTTCAGCAAACTTATAAATAAATACAAATATTTGGGTGGTCCGTCAATTCACAAGAAAATATTGAGTCGTTGGTTACAATGTTACTGTACAATTTAGAAATTCAATATGGCGTTCTTAAATGCATTTCTGGAAAAATATGATGCTACATTGAACGCTGCCAGCTTCTTGTGAAGCTTTCTAAAGAATGACTCAGTGCCGTACAAACTGCCAACTTGTCGCTCTAACATACAAAAAAAATAATAGCCTTATATACGGTAATGGAATAAAAAGTGTGTAGAATACCTTTTTCTCATAATCTACATGTATTGTGCTTGTTAAGCTATCTATTTAGGCGTGCAATTTAATGTAGTTGGTTTGTTGTAACTTTCATGTCGTAAATTATACATTTTTGTATTGCATCATTACTGTATATTGCCGGATATAATGAATTTCTATTAATAATAAATCATCAATTAGCGGTTGAAGGTCAAAAATGACATTACCTTATATCGTACGATATATATGTATGTAGGTATAACTTGATAGCTTTTCCTACTTTCAAGTTCCACAAGCAGTCCTACGCATTCCAGATAAATTTTTAAACAGATCCTAGCTCGACATGTATGTATGTACATACGTGTTTATACTCACGCAATGTAGATAACCTAGACAATGCGTGCCTCATCAATAGGTCACAGAGTTATTTCTAACTAAAACGACCTTTCGAATAGCTTCGAATATCAAGGTTATATTTTCGCTTGTTTTCATTGAAACTTCTGTCCGAGGAAGCGACAGATAAGAATCGAAAACAACCGTTGGAAGTATTCGGTATCGATACCCTCGTTTGTGTAATTCAGAAGTGAATTAACGAACTTCGCAAGTTTACGAGTAGAAGCACAGTTGTTTGGGTGAATATGAAAGCGAACGTGGATGAAACTAAGAGTTTTGTTTACGAACTAAAGGAATAAAAGCAATTCAGACAGTCCAAGCTGTCTAAATTTTTAATTAATGGATTTTGTATTATAATTTGTGTGACATTAAATGTGTTTCACTAGATTATTCCCGACTTGCTTACAAATAATTTTATTATAAAGCTACCGCAGATGAAGCAACTTGTTTTGCTGATTTAATTTATATAAATCTTCACTAGCAATATAAGTGGATTATCCTTATACTTGTTTTTTAAATAATTCTGCCAGTTAGTACAGAAATTGTTGATTTTGTATCATGTGGATTTGCAAACATTCTGAATCATATTTAGAACAGAAGCTGCAATACAATATGTACTGGAAATCATGAACCAACACCTTAGCAAAAAGTTCGTCATAATATCAGACTCCTACACAGCTCTGAGGTAGAATATAACTATCGTTAACATAGCAACCGTGCTTGGCTTAACATCTCAGAAAGAATAAAGAGACACTGCACGACAGATTCACTCAAATTAGGCAGTGCCCAGAACCGTTTTTTTAGAAGTTGATCGACTGGATCGATAAGTTGATCGACTGGTTAAATAAATTACCAACCAATGAACAAGTAGACAGGGTACAATTTTAATTCAGAATGATTGTTGCCTACAACTGGTAAGAACAAGATAAGCATTATTTTATTTTTGTCAAAAATGTAGTAATGAGAGATACCAGCAATAAACCAACTATATTCAAAACTCTACTTGACGAAACGACTCAAATAATGGGCAAACACGAATAATATTAATCGAAATGAACTCAAGTCAAAATTTATAGCTTGAGAGATAAATAACGACCATGTAGATTAAGTAGTACAGCCCCTTCGTAAATAATTTTGTAAATTATATGCAGGACTGAGACGTGACGCCTAGGCCATATGACGTAGTTCGCTGAATTCGTTAAAAATGTTAAATTATGGTCATAAAGTACTAAGTTAATATTATACTCTTGGGGACCTTTCCTTGTTAGTAATATATTGCTTCCTGATTTTCCTACATGTTAAAATGTGGAGCATATCTGCAAAACTCATTAACTGACATTGAGTAAAAAAAACTGGGTAGTTGTTAATATATGTATGTATATATGGTGAAAGTTCGTACTACGTTCAGAAATCCATGAATCTTTAACAAACAATATAAAAAAAACGGCGAACAAAAAAATTCTAAATGTGTGTTGATAAGGGACAATCTTTTTCATTGCAATCAGAGACACTACCCTCGTCTTCCATACCTCCTTGTTCATCTACTCCCATTGATTGCTTACATGAAGAATTTTAATTTTGTACGCAGATTTTATCTGTACTTTGCAGAAATTTTCTGACTAATCATTCTCTTCTTTAAAAAATCTTTTCTTAGTTTGAGTTCAACAACATTTTAATACAATGTCGCTTACTTCCTTGAAACTGTGAATTTTATACTCTTCCCCTGTTTTCCTTTTTGTGTCTACTTCTTTGTAGGTGTCCCAATGTTCGTTTAAGTAGTAACTTTTTTCAAGTTCAGCGTTTTTTTCTATAATATCTTTCTTGTCTTCCGATAAAACAAATCCAGTCTTGTAATATTGAGTACAATAAGTAGATTCTTCTGCTCATTTTTCATTTGCCCTGAGATTAATGTCCCAAATACAGTAACAAGTGAAAATCTCACGCAGATTAATTAACAGAATTTCCCAGACCGCAAAGCTAATACACTCTTTGTAAGGAGAGAGAAACATGTTTTCAAACCGACAATCACAGGGAAAATAATATGCGGTTATTCCAGAAACCGAACTAGAATTAAGGAAATTGAACTTGGAGTAGGTGAAGAATGGGTAACAGCAAGAACTTGACACTCGGAGACCAGCGGGTTTGGAATTAATCAAAGTCTTTGAAGAAAAATTTGTTGGAAGGTACCTTTAAACAACCCAACGGATAAAAGAGCGCGATCTCTGAACTCAAGCACAAATGATATACTTTAGAACGAATCTGTACATTCAATTTTTGAAAGACAGAGTACATTCTTTAAATACGCTACTGTTATGGCATTATAGAAGGCTACATATTTGCTAGGGTATAAAGGGTGAATCTTAACTGGCGATAAAAAAATTTGCAATCATGTACGAGAGACCTTTAAGAGTGAAAAATCCTTATGAACCTATATACAAGGTGGTGCAACCAAGATGTGGTGGAACTGTGGAAAATCCACAGTTCGAAAGTGAAGAGTGATTAAAGATGAAAAACGCTCCAATGTTTCACCAAATACTTTAGATCCTTGAATAAAATAATGGCTTAAGCTTGACTTCAAATTACTTGTTATTATAAGATAGAGTTTTGTAAATTCATTTCAAATATGACTTTTTAATGGAACATCCCGTGGATTACTTTCATGTGTTAAAAGCAACTCCATAATCTTTCTATCGATACCATATCTGTTATCCTTCTGCCCGACAGTTTTTGTACAAATTTCCCGGAAACCAAAGAACTAAAGAAATTCTGTCAAATTTAGTTGATTCCTTTTACAGTTGTAGACAACCGTAAAATTTAATTATAAAACTTTCACTCCCTGTAGTCCTTCGACAATAAAGATTAGGATATAGATTCATGTGAAGTTTTCTACTTGAAAGAGACTCTAGTATGTACTACCTAATTTTTTGACTAACCTGTATAAATACCAAATTTTGCTATTTCAAATCATATGTTTTACAGGACTGAAACAAGTCACGATCATATGAGTTGCTATACAGGCAAGCAAGGTTTTGTCTGCGTCTGTGGAGGATGAGGAGATTCGCGTGCTTTCAGATGTTTGGAAATGTCCCATGATCCAACATTGCATTCAAAACCTGCATCAAGATATGAATAGCATTATTACATAATCTTTCAACTGGAATATTTGCTATCAAATCAATGAGTCACATTTTTCTTAGTTTCGACCTTCACTGGAAGGAATGGAGATTGTTGACAACCAAATAATTTCCTGACATAAGGTATCATCTTTAAAAAAAGCCAATGCAGGTGGCCTCTAAACTTCCTTCGACTTAGACGCTATCCGCGGAGGAATCTGGTACAGTTGCATTCACAGATCTGAACCTAAATCCCTTATGGAGCAACCGATACAGTTCTCCTCTACTGAACTTTTGACTCAGGTATGATTTGTGCAAAATATTTAAATTTTATTTTCCCTATGCATAGAACCCACACAGAATTTCTTTGGAATTTAAATTTGTATGATCAGCATTGAACCCTACCTTTTTAATCGAGTGTTATTGACACTTCAGCACCTATATTTCATAGATAATTAACCTTTCATTCCATTGTAAGTAACGTTAGCCATTAGGTAACATGTTTAGACCTACTATACCGTCTTTCTGATGTATGCAATAACTCGTTAGAGATAGCAAATTTTGAGTTAACACCGAATACAAATTTAAGCTTTCAATTAATTCTAGTATATCCAAAATACACATTTATTAGTATTAGCGAATTGCCTCAAGTCAATCAATAATAACAGTACGATATGGTTACTGTTGAGCTTAATAATAGTTAAACAGAATTCGTGTAGCTAGATATACGTATTGATTGGCTAAACATAAATCAAGCAGATGCATTCTATTGTCACTAACTCTATTGAACTTGATATTACGAAGACGACGAGAGTAGCTCGTAGAATCAACGGATATTCCTCGCATGTCCTTGAGACCACGTAAGAACAAATTTAGCTTTATTACGCTCCGTAATGTGCTTTGAATTACATATCGCGCCCTTCAAAGGTTGCGTCGTCGATTTCAAGTCAAGGCAAAAGAAAATGACATTTACTACAAATAGGAAAGAGGAAAGATTTAAGACCAATGAAATATATCACGTCAAGTGAGTAGGTGGACTGAAAGCTGCTAGTAACGGGACCCTTTTGGGTGTTACAGTGAAAGTCAATAAATTTGCTATATTATTATACGTAGCTTCCGCGATTAGCACATCACATAAAAGCTAAAAGCTTTATATAAATTGATTCGGTTACTTTGTAGGTCGGATGCTGGACAAAATCGATTAGCTGTAATATTTTCTAACACACTTCTTGGTATTGTTTTGTGACATTAATTTAAGCGACCATTATATATGTATATTAAAAAGTTTGATTTTTGGTTTCCATTTAATTCTACACATTAAACTGAAACACCTCCACTGAAATATATCAATATTAAGCTTTTTACTGGGGAAACATCCCGGAGGATAAATTAATTTCCAGAATTAGTACAAGTGCTTTGCTAACTTCCACAGACAGAAAAAAACAGATAATGAACTGCTGACATACAACGTCCCAAACATACCTTCGAAGCATATACGTGCAGGGGAATTTGATATGATACTAACACACCACATACAAAAATCGTTCGTGTTCGGTTTCCGAGAACTTTTACCCTGAACAAACTTACACATCAGCCACTGAAACCGATGAATTTATTGTTCATCGGAGAATTGTAAATCAGATTATTTCAATGATGCGACGTCATAGAGATGGCATTTCATTAGAGGAATTGTTCGAGAAACTTCACTTCATAATTTTGTTCACATTAACTATATCGGAAAGACTTGCAGGGAAAGTGGAACAGAACGAAATAATTTTATTGGCACGACAAAGTTGAATCGTTCTGGAATTGTTGTTCGAAATATTCTTCAATAGAACACATACGTTTATTTTTCAGTTGTAAGCTCTCATACCTCGCAAAGATTAGGAAAAATACTTATCGTTAATGACATTTATTTTCATTTTATTTTAGTATTGATTTGATCTTGTTTTTGCTGAGTATCCAGTTACCCTTTCCACTGATGCTAGACAGGTGTAACCATTTGTATGTATATAGTAACTTCGAATATCAATACTAATGCTTTTTTGATGCATTATTAGGAGGAATTTGGTAAATATTGAGTCGGTATCGCTGATATTACTTGTACATGTATAATCCTATGTAAATAAGGTTATCAAAATATCCGTCTTTTATGTTCTATGGTATAAAGATTATGAATTTATATTAGGAGTAGGTCTAGCAGTACCATTATGTTAAGAAGAAAAAAAAAGGTAAAAGTCTCACAAATAATTTTCAAAATGACAATTCAAGTTTATGGATTATCCATTTTCTATTTATGTCTATAATTAAGCTCATTTAACATTGCAGAAGTAGGATGTTTTCCTGTTAAGAATAATACCTTTTTCAGTTACAGAGCATTGCATGTGTGATATTGTAGTCCATCGTTAAGACAAGCTGTGAACTCTTAAACTATTCTCAAATAACTTTCAAACCTAAGCTCAGTCTATTAATGGTAACAGAATAAAGACCAATCAGGTACATAACATAGCATGTATTCTATAAATTTACTGCCATTTTCATCTGACATATATGGGCCCTCTTGTAATACAGGCATTCCACACCAAATTAGACCACGGAGTTACCTATTCACGTATATATACAAATTTTGTGCTTCTAGATTAAGATGAGAAAAGATTTACTGATTCATTGCAACTCACGCGGTGTAGTTTTGTGTG
Organism: Holotrichia oblita; assembly: GCA_023690525.1. Classification (NCBI taxonomy): domain Eukaryota; kingdom Metazoa; phylum Arthropoda; class Insecta; order Coleoptera; family Scarabaeidae; genus Holotrichia; species Holotrichia oblita. Next base: position 123,445,080 of record CM043018.1, read on the forward strand.
TGTAAATTGTGTTCAAATGGATTTGTACCCTCTGAAAGAATGTCACCGTCTCTCCAGAGAATTAAAACCCGGCTCCTATTGTCCGGCAACAACGATAGTCAGCTGCCTAACCACTGCAGTTATGAACCCGTAAATGTAAAGACTTTCTAGATAGAGTGGATAAAAATTTCTTTCGAAAAAAGTAGAGATTCGTTCGTGAAATTCTACTAAAATATCCAAAGAATAAAAACAGATGTTACTCCTGTTAAATGAACACCTATTTTAATGAACTTCAACAGTCTTTGACTAGATAAAATCACCATTCTAAATCTAGCACAAAAAAATCTAATTAATCTGTCTTTCTACGTGTGTTATCAGATGGAGGATATCTGACTTGAAAGGAGGTTAATAAAGGTGTCTCCTATTTTGTGAAGTCTTCTGAATATGCACCGAATACTATGTAATTGACGACAATTGAAGCAATTACATTTCCTTAATAGTAATCAAAAATGCCAAAAGCTTAAAAGTCGTAGTAGTACTGTCGTCTGTGAATGCTCTTTACTTCCGTCCACTGAAGAGAACGTGAAACTGACGCAGAAGCCGACCTTTGACCACACGAAAGTATTGAAAAATCGTCCATGCTACGAAGATAGTATTAGCAACGATAGTGGTTCCAATACCGGAAAGCGACTCTAACATGGTTCAGCTTGGGCTTTTTCTCTCAAAGGATATCTTAAAAAGTTTAGAAACATCATAAAAGGAAATCAATCCGAGAGAAAAACTAACACAGAAAGAAGAACCAACAAAAGAAGACGACTAAAAGTATCACGTTGTAAGAGTGAATGAGAAGAATATGAACAATTGTTATATTTGGCACACACAGGATGTCATAGGTAGAGAAATTGTAACTACAGATGACGAATATGCCATTGATGGCAACACAGACAGAAAAAAAATATTTGTATTAGTAACTAAATTAACGGGTCGATGGCCGCAGTGGTTAGGCGGCTGACTATTGTTGTGAGAGGACGATAGGTGCCGGGGTTCAATTCTCTGGAGGGACGGTGACATTTTTTCAGAGAGTTTAATCCCGGATCGACTTGCCATTCGCTGTTGGGAGCAAAGTGATTAACAGCGCGGCATCATAAAAGGCGATATGATGCTGTCACAAAGCCTTTTAAACACAACTTACACACACTAAAATACACCGCAAGAGTTGCAGTGATAGCCAGACAAGTAATACAGCTTACGGAGTCACTGCAACTAAGCACCCACCACACATAAAAAAAAAAAAAAAAAAAACTGACGCAACAATAGCCATTTTTCTGCCCATAACATGAGCAGTGATTTGTACTGTGGTTACTTATCTGATTGTGAAGGTAATCCAAGTCTCTGTTATGAGTGCTTTCGGATTTTGACGGTTTTCACCTCTAGCGTGGTTTACACGTCGAGTTACCTACATTTCTTTACATTATCTATCAAATTCGTTTTCCCTTCTGAACCACAAAAGATTCGACTTTTAAAAATACGTTTAATCCAATTTGTTACGAACTTGAGATACGTAAGTAATCTATGCATATTCACTACTAACACAATTTTATTTTAACTGACTATAAATCTAGGTATCAGAGAAATGTAAGTCCCTATTTTTTCGCAAAATTGAGAAAATAATCTTTTCGCACGAGCGTTTAATTAGTCTTTTCCAAAGTCAAAAATATTGTTGTTATGACGTGATTTTGAGAAACTATAATTAAATCAAACCTACGGGATATTATATTAAATAAACAGACTGTTCTAATTAAACTTTTTGCGTGTAGATCTATTCAGAGAGAGCACCATTAATAAACAAAAAATGAGTTGCAAACACTGTTTAATAGACACGAGAAGATGAGAAATATTTAAGATTTCCAAGTCATATTCTGCAGTAAATTCAGCGTAATATTGAAAAGTCACACAATTTCCAAATGCGTCATTGAAGCAATATACAGACGTTAGACGATAGCAAAATAGACTATTTTTGATATGAAATCTCATATGAAAGCAATATATTGACATTAACTAAAAAAATATCATAACAATGCCGGCGCCTCCACCAATTTTGGATAATATTTATCTCTTACTGACGAACTAAATATAGACTTTAATAAACCCGTTGTAATTGAATTAGGCGATGTTTTGTTCATGCATATTTTACTTATTATCCTTATTATACTCAACTACCCGCATAAGTCTGTATAAGACCGCCTAATGTAAAATAAATTTCAACTGATACAGAATTATTATTTACGATAATAATTTCGGTATGCAAATGTCGTCGTTCGTATTCGAAAGCGCAAAATTGAAAATAAATCTGTATCAAATAATATTTTGCATTTGGTTTCTCAGCTATAAATAAACCTGATACACAGAAGGTTTTGTCACCATAGTCTGAATATAATAAACTTCTTATGTAGATATAACCATTATATATCATCCACGCTAGATGAAATACGGCTTCAAGAGAATTTTTATATATCTAACAAGGAAGACACTAACATACCTTAATAAATACCTAACAATAGAGCTGTGTCGGCACAATCCGTACAATTGTTAAAGAAATACCAGGTAAGTTACGTTCATGTACGGAATTTAATGAATTTCATCCCTTTCCTTGGTAATTGCGAATTGTGAGGCAAACAAAGAGACGAAAAACTCGTGGAACAAATATGATCGAGTGTGGGGAAGTTGGCATTTCACAGAAACAATGTTCATAATAATTTATAATACCACTAAACTGTTTGAAAGTACCGGTTCAAACGACAATAAACTAAAAACTAAATTAGTCGGAAACGTGTCGGAACTGCAAGAGATTAGGTAGACGTGTTGGGAATATTTGCCGGTCTAAAGAAAGGATTTAAGAAATTTGTTTGTGAGTAATTTTGGTTGCAGCATCCTCACTGAAATTTTTATTTGTTAATTTATTTAATTAGTTCAGGTGCTTAACATATTAAATAAACATATTTGCTTAGTGCAAGCTAAATGTTTAATGTATCGCTAAATAAGTAACGAAGTACTACATTTACAGCTACAGGGTAGTCCTCAGGGGTTGTGTTGCCCCCAAATGTTATCAAGTACATCCTGGATATACTGTACGGTCGTCTTAATGAGATTCCTTCTCAGAAATGCAGCGAGATTCTCTCTTGAGACTGGTTATATTTAGCTTGCGATCTCTTTGTTTTACCGGACATGTGTGTGATAGTGCAGTTATTGCAGTTGCTGTTGCAGTTTTCTTTTTTGTAATCAAAGTTTGTGATTTTCGGAAAACTGTTTATATTTTTATGTATTTATTTTGATAGGCTATCAAAGCTGCCTAAGTTTATTTCATTATTTACTTTCTACTCAATTAGGACAGTCGATTGCGAAGATTTCGATATCCAAATTTGAGTACAGTGATACTTTATGGATTAGAAATATGTGATCAACTTGATCAAAAGCCTTTCGAAAATTTAGATAGTCCAGTTGCTGACCGGCGTCCAATGTGCTGCCAATGAAGCTAGAAATTGAAGTAGATTTGTTTGGGTGCTGCAACATACATCCAGATTAATATTGATTATAGTACGGTAGGTATTAAAGATTACTTTGAATACTATATTATACTCAAACACCTTAGATACACAAGATAACAATGATATTGGGTGGTAGTTTTCTACTGAAGGCTTGCTAGCGTAGGACTGCACATTGTTAAGAAATATTCTGAAATGTTATCCAGACCGGAGCTCAAACGTTTTTGCAAATTTATAAGCTAAAGGTAGCAGTATCGCAATCGGTTGCAGACATATTTCCGTTGTGCGTAATTACATGAGGGATGGGACCTGCCTTTTGTTTGGTTTTTTGCAAAGTACCAGAAAGCATTTGTATTAGTTAGGACAGCATTTTATACAGTAGAAGTAAAATAATTCACACCGAAGCGGAGATTCATAGTCTCTAGACAGTTGCCAGAAAACGTCGTAACCTGTGTACTAAAGATTCACACATCCCGCATTAGATTAGATCTGTATTCGATACCACAACCACGTAAGTCACATCATTATCTCCGCCAATGCTAACATTACGTTAACCTAAGGAGATATACCATTATTCTGCAACACACGATACAAACGGAGAAGCTATACATTATCTATCTATAACTTATTATTCCAGACGTCAGCCTTCACATGTAGAGCGTTAATATAATGATCGTCAAATTAGGTAGGCTTGTCGTAGACTCCGTGTGCCTAAATCATCGTCTGAGTTAGGAATCCGAATTCTCTAAACTCTAGGATTTGTTTTAATTAATGATGCCCTCAGCAATTAACCGCAAGCAGCGGAAAGTTATTTTAATTGAATTACACCTTCCCGAAATTTTGGGGGGCAATCATTTCTAGACTTACTATTTTGACAAGTTTAAATCCGCTTGATATTTTCTGAAGGGATTAAATGGACGATAAAAGTCAGCACTTTGTAATTAGTAGAATAACATAAAGTTAGAGGTAGTGTCAGAATTACATTAGATTCGATAGAGATTGTATTTGATTATGAAAACACGTAGAAAGTTGTATTTCTGTATATATTATAATCTTAAAGTTACTGATAAATTAAAGTCGACTTTCTGAATACGAGGTTCACCGTCCTATTCTGATAACGTGAATAAATACCTGTATTCAGCCATTTATCTCTCACGTCAGCAACAGTAAATTATGAGAATTATAGGATTTACCAGTTGACATGAACAAACGTAAATGTATAAATTAAATTTCCCTCAATTATGAATCTAAATTACTACATTTTCATAGACAAAAGGTATGGAGACTATATGTGTTTAATATCTAAAAAAGAGTTCGTCTGCATACACGTAAAATGTAGACAGAGAAAAACGAGTTTCAACAAAAAATTTATATTTATTAATCTTAAAAAGATTCTACGTGTTTGAATTACTTTTTGTGGTAATAGTCTGCGGTGTCGTAAATCCTGTCCTTTTCAAATGACATCTCAAAACGTTATACAAGTGTTGCGCAAATAAATCTGGTAGAATCATGTCTGTTAGGCGGCAATGCTTATAAATATAAAGTGGGCCCAGCCCTTAACCTAATACAGTAATACGTTATTGAGACCTTCTCCTTCATCCTTTTTCATACTTAATTTGGAATATTTTCTCTACCTATTGCATAAGAGTGATCACGGCGTGATCTAGTAGAAGATAAACTCACTATCAAAAGATGTTTGATAATATACAAAAACAGAACCATCTGCTCATACATACCTGTACATAGGTACAAAACTTTTGATATTTGAAAAGAATTTCCACAACATGTACTTTTTTGTAACGTGCAAGGAGATTGCTCATTTACCTACCTTTCTACCCTTAATCCTGTTTGTAAACACTTATTTTGGATTCATTGGACACTGCTCAGATGACGTGTAGCTGTATTTGCCTAAGAGAGAATGTTATTCGTCATAGAGGGTCATGAGAAGGAGGTACCGGTTCTAAACAAAATTTCTGCAGAACACCAGCTTCAGTACACTTGACAGTTGAAAACTGTAGCCTTTTCTGATCCTTGTTATAACCGGTAGCATGTGGCATAGCAGAATCAATACATGTGCCATACTTTTTTCAGTGCCTAATACCATCATTTTCAAGTCTTATCCCTTGCTCAATGAAACATTAGTCGCATTTATGGTAATTAAATTGACAGTTCCTAACTTGATTCTAAATCTAAGTTGTGGCGGGGTTGGAGAGGTAGAAAATACGGCATATAGTATGAGGAAGAAAGATCAATGGGTTTTGTCTGGTCTGGACACAGGAGCTACAGTTGTCATTTTAGATGCTTTCAATTTTAGCCGGTTTTGATGATTGCATAAATGATTTGAGCGAACTGAACACTAACTTTCCTGGTAAGGCAGCTATGTTGTAAACGTTGTCAGTTTCAGAAGCCTTTCTATTTGGCTAGTTCCGTCTATACTAGTCGTGGAGCGGTGACGTATTTTGCTACTTCATTCTGAGGGATGTAAATGTGATCTAAGTCCCTGATCATGCCTTCAATTTCACATTCTAGTCTTGGGTCACCGTTGGGAAGCTGGTGGTGAACTTGGGTTATGTTGGCCAGTCCATCAGCCATATCATTGAAACGAAGCTTAGACTCATTGGTAGAGCTAGTTGGTGGATGAATCGTCGCCTTTTGGTGAGTTCTCAGACAGTTTTTGTTATTGTTCCTAGATGTATCCCAGATGGTGACGAAGAAGTTATAGACGAAGATATCCGCGCTGTGATGATGATCATCTGAAGGACCAAAGGTCATGCTGATATACGTGCTGTTATTGGAATATTCGTGGAGAGCATTTATGTATTTCATGAACTTTTTAGGTATGCATGGTCTAAGTCCACAAGAGTCGACACTCACCGAGATGTCGACTGTTTATAAACATTTATGGCTTTTTAAGCACATTTTGACGATTTAGAAATATCATTGTTTGTTGTAAGATAATTTTGAGTGCGATTCAAAAATAAATTTCCAAGACAACAATAATAAACTAACTAATGTGTAATGTTACGTTAGAAAATAAATCAGGAACATTACATGCTAACTGCTGAATTAATTTTGCGTTTACTATACAGGGTGGGGACTTTAACTGAAGAAAATTCGATAAAAAATCAGGTGACAAATTTTGCAAAAAATGCTTGGATACGTCGATTTTTATTTTTGAATACGGATTTTTTTGTGGTAAATTCATATATACAGGGAGGCCCAAAAATAAATTACGACCATCAACCTCTATGATCAAGTTCTATCGATAGGGGACTTTAAATGGAACAAATTCTATAAATTTATTATTTCAAAAGTTGTTCGAAATGCGCTCCATTCACTTCTTGGCAAAGAGCCAATCGGTTATAAAGCTCATTTTGCAGGCTGTTTAAAACCTGAGGTGTATTAATCTGATTTCCAGTGTAATCCGAGTTTCCAATTCTTCGATATTTCTTCGTAAATTTCTCGATAATTATTGAGTTTAGATATAGGACATGGTACATAAAACATACTTAGATTTCGATAAAGAATTCAAAAATACAATAAAAAATAGATCATTCTATAAAAAAAATGAAGTTGATGGTCGTAACTCATTTTGGGGCCACCCTGTATATATGAATTTACCACAACAAAATCCGCATTCAAAAATAAAAATCGATTTGTCCAAGCATTTTTCGCAAAAAATGTCAGCTGATTTTTATCGAATTTGTTCCACTTAAAGTCCCCACATTGTATATGTAAAACTGAATGTATTAAAACGTAAAAGAAACTTGATAATCACTTAATGGCTACCATTGACCTGGATATTTTAGTGCGAAGTTTAGTACGTCCATTTAATCAATTTAATCTCGTTTCCTGATATTGCAGCATTCACAAAATCTACACGTGAGTCCCTGACATTTTCCTATACCGTTGACAACTCGAATAAAATAAATTTATAATTCCACAGCATCATTAGCTACAAATCAACAGTTTCCACTAATTCAAAACGAATTTAATGTGAAGTATCAGGTACCGCGTAATTGAAACCGTTGCCGTCATATGAATCAATAAATGTAATACTTCCACCCACACATTCTGAAAATAAATTATTTCCAATACCAGCATTTCCTTTATTAAATGCAATTTAGTTACGTCGATGTAATACTATCGATAATGTTTATGCCAATTGTAACAATAAATATTAATAGTATAACAATATTTAGGATTATAGATACGATCTATTAACAGTGCTACTGGTAAAATTGAGTGAGAATTGTAAAATGTGACAGCTTCTTGCACAAATTTATAGGCACATGTATCCTGTTTAAATTTTCATATAAACCTACTATATATGTACATCCAAAATAGATAATTTAGGATATCTATCTATTTGAAAAAAATACGAATTATGTAGATTTGAAGACCTAAGGAGAAAAAAACACCAGAAGAATTTATTTGCGGGTCTAAATAACTAATTTTTCTATTCAATAAATTGTAGCAGGTATCTAATTCTTTCGTTACTGTTATATATGTGTTTGTGTAAATGTTCCTTTACGTATGAGTACTAGTGTAAATAGCATATATTTATGCGAGCAATAACATTTTATACATGTAGGGTTTTTGTGTACTTTTTTGTCGTAGCACACAGGTGAACATGCAAGTACGGAAATACATATATAGAACATAGGGCAGTCATCTGTGAGCGACGAACGATATAGTTATAGTAATACATCTTTAGTAATCACCATATATTATTAAATGCTTTCATCAAATAAGTGTTTTAATGTGCTACCTATCTCAGACACAACAGTGGCGACGAGGATTGTAAGAATTTAATAAAAAGAAGAACCACGTGTCATAATGGCTGCCACTTACATAGGACATCTTCGTGAATTTAATCCTAAAGAAAGTGAATGGTCCGTATATAAAGGAAGATTACAGCAATTTTATTTGGCTAATGGTATTAAGGAGGAAGATAGAAAGCGTGCATTATTGTTAAATTGTTGTAATGAAGAAAGCTATTTAACGCTTCATAACTTATGCGTCCCTGGGGATCCGGCAACAAAAAGTTATGAGCAGTTAATTAATCTGTTGGATAAGCATTATTCACCAAAAAAAGCGTATTTTCCGGAACGATATAAATTTTATAATGCTACGAAAAACAGAACCGAAAATATATCAGAATGGGCTGCAAGAGTACGTTCGCTGGGCTCAAGGTGCAATTTTGGAACGGAGCTGGATGTCATGTTGCGAGATCGCTTCATTATGGGTATGGAAAGAGGACCAATAGTTGACCGATTATTTGAAGAGGATGTAAGTTCGCTTAAATTAGATAAAGCGATAGAAATCGCCATTGCCAAGGAAGCTACACGCCATCATTTCGATTTAACGGAAACCATGATCAAGAAGGAGCCGATGGAAGCCGAAGTTTATCGAATCGAGAGGAAAGGTCAAATTCATGGGGGAAATAGCGGAAATGTGGTAAACAAGACCCAATCGCAATCACGGAAGGAGCATACAAAAAAGGAAGTTAACGGATACTGTCGAGCATGCGGAAAACGAGGTCATCTAGAAACAAATTGTAGGTACAAAAATTATTCTTGTAATTTATGTCATGTTAAAGGTCATTTAGCAGTTGTTTGCAAAAACAAACGTCAAAAAATGTTTAAATTAGAATGTCAGGATTCTACTAATCCCATTAATGTAAAATGTGAAATAGAAGGCGTTGTAATGGAGTTTGAATTGGATACGGGTGCTGCTGTATCCGTAATTTCAAACAAATGTAAAAGAAAATTTTTCAAAAATATTCCTCTTAAAATGAACGATAAAATTTTAATTAATTTTAGCGGAAACCAAATTATTCCAGTAGGTTATTTGGATGTATCTATAAAATATAGAGATTGTTTTAATTGTATTAAATTATACGTTGTAAGTGATGATGTTCCACCACTATTGGGACGAGACTTTTTCAAGCAATTTAGTTTAAGTATTAATAATATACAGGAACTGGATTTAGATAACTTATTTACTGAATTCAAAAATGTATTTTCTGATGATTTGGGACTATTTAATAAGGACACCATCCATTTGAATGTGCAAGCTAACGCGGTACCGAAATTTTATAAACCGCGACCCATACCGTTTCCTATTCGCGATAAAGTCGAAACCGAAATTAAACGTTTAGTCGATTTAAAAATATTGCGACCTGTTAATTATAGTAAATGGGGTACTCCTATAGTACCAATTTTGAAAAATAATGGATCTATAAGAATTTGTGGCGACTACAAAGTAACTTTAAATCCTGTTTTGGAAATTGATCAGCACCCCTTGCCTCGAGTCGAAGATATTTTTAGCAAATTACATGGCGGAGAAAAATTCACCAAATTAGATTTATCGCAGGCTTATCAGCAAGTTAGTCTTGATAAGGAATCTTGTAAATATACTACAATTAGTACACATTTAGGTTTATTCGAATATAGTAGATTACCTTTTGGCATTGCATGTGCTCCTGCCAAGTTTCAAAAATTAATTGAAAGGGTGCTACAAGGAATTCCAGGGGTCGTATCATTTTTAGACGATATTTTAATCACAGGCTGTAACAAGAAAGAACACTTGACTAGGGTTAAACAAGTTTTAGAACGTTTTCGTGAATGTGGCTTAACTATTCAAAAAGAAAAATGTCAATTTTTTATGGATTCTATTGAATATCTCGGTTACAAAATAAATAAAGAGGGATTGCATACATGTAGTGGTAAGATAGACGCTATTGTTAATGCACCAGATCCAATGAATGTTACTGAATTAAAATCATTTCTAGGATTGGTCACTTATTATAATAAATTTATTCCTAACAGTTCAATTATTTTGAAACCATTATATAACTTGCTACAGAAAAATTGTAAATTCGTTTGGTCAGACGAGTGCAGTGGCGCTTTTTCGAGAATAAAGGATATTCTAGTATCAGCGGAGATACTTGCTCATTATGACCCTGATTTACCAATTAAATTATCAACGGATGCTTCTCCGTATGGGGTTGGGGCGGTGGTGTCACACGTTTACCCGAACGGGGAAGAACGGCCTATTGCATACGCGTCGCGAACTCTTACTAAATCACAAATTGCATATCCTCAAATAGAGAAGGAAGCTTTGTCTATCGTATTCGGTGTTAAAAAATTCAGTCAATATTTATACGGGAAGAAGTTTATATTAGTTACAGACTCAAAACCATTAGTTACTATTTTTGGATCGAAACGAGGGATACCAGTGTTATCCGCAAATCGATTACAAAATTGGGCTGTTTTTCTGGCGAATTTCACATATGATATAGAATATGTGAATTCCAAGAAAAATAATGCTGATTGTCTATCCCGGTTACCTATTAAGGATAATTTTGTTGAACCCGAATTGGAATATTCTATTGTTAATATCCTTGAAGAGAATTTACCTGTAAAATGTGAAGACATTGCCGAGGAAACAAAAAAGATTCTGTATTAAATCAAGTTTTAAATTATATAAAGGTAGGTTGGCCAAAAAGAGTATCGAAAGTGTATCGAGCGTTTGCTTTAATTAAACACCAGTTAGGTATAAAAAAAATTGTATTGTGTTTGGTGATAGAGTCATAATACCTAGTACGTTACGTTCGAAAATTTTACGTGAGCTGCATCGTTCACATATGGGCGTAGTTAAAACAAAAAGTCTTGCGCGTTCCTATGTTTGGTGGCCTAACTTAAGTACAGATATTGAAAATCTAGTTAAATCTTGTACAAATTGCTTACGCACCAAAGCTTCACCAAATCTAGGAAAATTAATTCCATGGAAGTATCCAAGGGATGCTTGGAGTAGATTACACATTGACTACTTAGGTCCTATGTATGGGAAATATATTTTAGTTGTAATAGATGCTCATTCCAAGTGGATAGAAGCTATCCCCACACATAGTACCGACAGTAGAACAACTATAGAACATTTAAGAAATTTATTTTCACGATTTGGTTTTCCTGAACAGTTAGTTTCCGACAATGCTACAACTTTTGTGTCGGAAGCTTTTCAGAATTTCTTAAAGTTTAACGGAATTAAGTTCCAGTCATTAGCACCATACCATCCTGCCACAAACGGCGCAGCAGAAAACGCTGTGAAATCAATCAAGCATGCCTTAATCAATGCTATTGGTAAGGGACCAAGTAATAATTTAAATTTGCTACTAAATAGATTTTTAATGGATTATAGAAATACACCTCACTGTACAACTGGTGTTGCTCCAGCAAAATTATTACTTGGCAGAACTATTAGAAGTAGATTAGATTTAATGTTACCTAAATGTAATAATTATAATAAAAATAAAACTGATTTGGAAAATAATGTAAAACAGAAACAAAATAAACAAATTAGAGATTATAGAGGTCATAGAATTCGCTTGTATAGAGTTAATGAGCTAGTTAGTGTAAGAGATTATAGATTTACTAAACCATCCTGGATTAAAGGCATTATTAAAGAAAAATTAGGATTAAGAACATATTTAGTTTTCATACCAGAAATACAAAAGACATGGAAAAGACATTTAAATCAAATTCTAGACTTTTCAGAATTTTCTGTTACTAAAACAAATGAAACACATGTTAATGATGTAATTAATAACAACGATGATATCCAAATTGAAGATAACAGGGATTTACTGTTATCTGATTTATCTGATATTAGAACTTCTAACCGAAATAAAAAAGAAACCTGAAAGATATGGATTTAGTTAATAAGAAAATTGTTCGCATAAATAATGAGGGGAGTGTTATATATGTGTTTGTGTAAATGTTCCTTTACGTATGAGTACTAGTGTAAATAGCATATATTTATGCGAGCAATAACATTTTATACATGTAGGGTTTTTGTGTACTTTTTTGTCGTAGCACACAGGTGAACATGCAAGTACGGAAATACATATATAGAACATAGGGCAGTCATCTGTGAGCGACGAACGATATAGTTATAGTAATACATCTTTAGTAATCACCATATATTATTAAATGCTTTCATCAAATAAGTGTTTTAATGTGCTACCTATCTCAGACACAACAGTTACACAAAACACAAATTACTTACCATTTACTTATCAAAATATACGTTTACCTCTGTAATTAGAGAATTATATTGCGCAAAATGTCAACCCATTCTTGAAGACAATTGCAGAAGTTTCTGAATTTAAACACGTCTACATGCATCTTATTATTCTAAAACTAATTAATAACTTTTAAAATTAATCTATTATTAAACTGTAGCTACAATTTATGCAACTTCTCTGTAATACGAGTAAACAAAAGCAGAGAATACACGAAACTATCTAAAACGCTTCAAGGCACTTATGACGCTCAAGCGATTATATTGCATCGTTTGTTGTGAATAGATCTACGTACATACATAAATAGAAGCAATATATACACAGAAGATAGCTATGTTAACTACTACGAGAAAATGCGCTTTATTCCAAAACGTTAGCTAGCACAATGTTATTGCATTATGCTCTCATCGACTTTACTCGATTCAATCCTCAACACAAGAGAAGTGCATTCTGTACAAATTAACTTTTCGTGTAAAGATAACATCGAGAATTTCGATCACAATAAACTAGCAAACTCATATTATGGTCTATCTACCAACCTATATACCTATATATTTTAAAAACAGTTACTCCATTGCATGATGCAAATTATGCTTAACATGTATTTACTTTTACTTGAGCAAATATTTGAAAAAGTAAACGTCTATATAGGAAATGAGGTCTTGAAATTGTGACACACGATAGGAGTTTATGGAAATATTTCGAGGTTAATGTCCCTAATATGATGGTAAAGTGAACAGGTATTATTGGGAAACGCGGGCACCTAGTACCTACTTAACGAAATAATTTTCCTGGGAAATTATCAAGATTTTATCGGTTATTATTGTTATTATTATTATAGAAAAATTTCTCAGATAGATTCTGCAGTCTTATCGAAAGTATTATACACCATACAATTATAGTGCAAACTTAGAAATCTAGGTTAAATGCTTTTCAGTGCCAGCCTACAATGATTATCAAAATTCGCACCGATCATTATCAAAGCTATACAGAAAAAGCGGTTGCAATAGACCACAAAGTCAAATGAAATTGCGCTGTGTCCGTCCCCGAAAATGTTGATGCAGTTCATGACATGATTTTGTCAGACCGTCGAATTGGGCTAAAACGAATATCTGAGGCACTGAATATTTCATATGAACGCGTCCATCATATAGTTCACGTCGATTTGGACACGAGAAAAATGTCTGCAAAATGGATCCCCAAATGTCTAAATGTTGACCGTGTGCAAGGATGAAAGCATTACGTTCGGTCTGTGCTCGGTTTGAAAATGATACAGACTTCTTAAGCCATATTGTTACTTTGGATGAGACTTGGATACATTTCTACGACCCAGAAACAACGCAACAATCGACGAAATTGAGACACACTGGTTCTCCAAAAAACTGCTGAAAAAGTTCTTGCTTCGGTATTTTGAAATTGCCATAGAGTAATCATGATTGATTTTCTAGATCAGGATGGAACAATAACTGGGAATTATTATTCGACGGTACTGACCACACTACGAGAAAAAAATTAAAGAGAGAAGACGCGGAAAGTTGCCCAAAGGTGTTTTGTTTTGCACAAAAATCACATGTTGCCATGCAAACAATTTAAGATTTAGAATTCGAATTACTCGAACACCTCCCTTGCTCACCAGATCTGGTTCCGTCCGACTATCATGTCTTTCCTCAAATGAAAAAAGTTTAAAGTGTCTTCCAACGAAGAGGTGATAGAAGCTGTGTTTAAAATAGCGAAAAAAGTTATTGTCTTTATTTATAGTAATAGGATAAGCTTACCTTAAACTCGCCTGCAAAGGTGATTACTTATCGCTTGTTGTAATAGAAAGAAATCCCATAAAAACCTTCAACGATTCCGGTATGAGTGAGAAATGATAATATAGTTTTGTCGTTCCTCTTAATAGTATAGGTGATTTCAACACAAACGCGTAGAAACTCACTTGACCAATTTAATACTGCCAGATACTAGCTGCCGTACGTCTTTTGTCAATACATTTGAACTAAAAAATTCAATTCACTGTATTTTTATTATATTAAGATGAATTTCTTTTTCGCATTACCTAGATAGAACTTCGCTTTTACAGCTTTACCATAATCTTCATTTTTTTCTGTGTTTCATGCCATTGCGTAGCAAATATGTTGTATATTTTGACCCCAGCAAAAATTAAATAATTACCGTTAATTCCTACATGTATTAAAATCCTCAACGCGTTTAATTTTTTATGAACTGCTTGTGAAAGGTTAATTATAGTCGCCGCTCCACGGTTGTACACATCTCCTTGCATAAAGCTTAATAAACTTATTTTCCAACTCTGTATAAATGAATACTTTGTATATACACTGCTGTAAATAATACAGACGACTCTAAAAGCTTTGGATTTCCGCAATGGGAGAAAGTAATGAGCTCCTATTTCTGCGTCATCAGAAAATTGTGCAATTTTGTTATTTGTTTGGTGATATTTGATACATAAGTAAATATATATATACAATTGATACCAGCACAGAGCTCTTGAATCCTCACCTCCTCACTACCTATGAAATGGATGCAAAGGTAAAATACGCATCAGTTTAGTAGAAAAACTAAATGCCATCTTGTTCCTACGATTGGAAGCTCGGTTAGCATCTACTTGATGGTATTCGACGTCAACCATGTGGATTCTTTCTGCCACTTCTAAAACCACGGAAAACATGAACACAAACCAGTAGGAGGAGGTCAAGTTAAATGGTAAAACAAAACTGGTATGTTGCACAAAATGAGCAGAGGTGTTCTTAGAAATATTTCGTAAAATAATGTTCTGAATTTTCTTCCAACCCAATCTCTCAAATAACGCTAGTTGGTACTCAGATGCCAGTCGAACAGAGCACATGTCACACGAGCACTAACAATATTCGTTATTGAGATCAAGTCGATGGTTGTTGGTGTCATTTTATTGGAGTTATAACGAGTAAGTGATGCTAGGTGAACTAATAAAACATTAAATGCAAAGGAAGGCATTAAGGACTTTAGTTACTTAGTATTACTTTCCTAGACATATTGAAAATGGGTCTTCTCTAATTTATTTTTGTTTAGACTATACAGTGTACAGATTATGAAGTGTGGCTTCGTTTGACAAAACCTAATCAACGCGGTTAAATACCAAAATATTTATTAGTTCTATTTTCTTGAGGACACTATTGCAAAAGTGCGACCGTATTTTGAAAAGCTAATGCCTAAATATTCCCAATTTTTAAGATATTTTTCAATAGTACTTTGTCTCTAACTTCAAAACTGTTAGACAAACATGACCATAAAATGTTACTTCTCAGTTTCAAAGTTGATTTTCCTAAACTGTAAACGCCTATAGCTCTAAAACTAAACTGAAAATCTAAACTTTTTCAACAGATAATATAAACATATTGAAAACGCATTTTTTCCTCAAAAACTGTTTCATTTATAAATGATTTTAAATGAAAAATAATTAAATTTTTGCGGATATTTGGCCATAATTCTAGAGTTAAACGAGCCATCAAATATCACATTGCTTCTATTTTCATGGTTTGATTATTTTCTCGGAGAATTAACTTTTTTTTCCACTGTTAAGCGTATGTTGAAAACTAATAAAAACCACAAACAACTTTTCAGATACTTAACGCCAATGTACCTAATCTAGCCAAAACTATATCCTGTGTAATATACGAGATAACTGTCCTAGAAATGTTATCTGCGACAACTTCTATATATTTTTATTCTATCCTCTTATCCTGACTTGGTCCTACACCATGCACTTTCTTACAAAATCTGTATTAACGTCCTGGAGCGCATCAACATACATCATCACATCTGTCAACATTATTCTTCCTAGATGACATTTTAACTTCCGTTCACTACATATGGTATGCCCGTTAAACCGCTTCTACCGAAGGTGATCTCGACGCATTAGAGCCGGAAAAGCTTAGGGGCGAATGTAACTTATATGATTTTCTATTTTAGGAAGTTACATCAAACACACGTATGTATGTACGAGAGAGATATATTATTAAAATAGAATGGAAACATTGATGTGTATCCCGGAAATAGGAAGTTAATCGGGAGTAACTATAATGGAATTCTTCAAATGTATAGTGCACTAATTTGATTGTCAAAGTTAGTAGTTATTTGAGTTTCCGGATGTGAAAAATGTTTAATACAAAGTAATAATCAAACAGTAATCAGTGAAGCGAAATTCTATTTCCACCCATGGTGTCCAAGAAACAAAGGAAATTACATTTTTCGAATTTATTCAACCATTAAGTTGCATTACAAATTTATTTCAATATAGTTATGAGTGTTTTCCTCTATATTAGTGATATTTAAATACTTTTTAGATATTTAAATATGATATATATATTAATATAAAAGAAAGATTTGTTCCATGAGAATGGGATTTAATTAAATTTATGCGTACCAATCTATCTCAATGCTTCTGTTTTGTATATTAATAAATTAGCAACACGCAGAAGAATGATGTCTACCATTCATACTTAAAACTTGTATTTTTCAACTTCATCCTGATTCTTTAGCAAAGTAAAAAAACACCTATTGCTGGAAGCGAAGTGTGTAGGGTCTACAGAATTCTTAATAGCCCCATTTTGCTTACGTCTGTTATTCTTATTACAGCTTTTCATCTCATTTAAGATACGTGAGGATCATTACTCTGTTTATGTACAGTAAAACTCTAGCTGCAGACAATTGTGCTGCTATATAAGGTTAAATCAAATTTTGTACGACGTAACGCTATATTTAAGCGGACTTCATAATATACAGGGTGCGGCTAAAGTATTGCACGAAGTGGGCAAACGCTTAGAAATTTAGATTTGATATTTGGTAGCGTTGAACTGTATATTGTAGCCAAGATTTTGACATAAATTTCACTTGTTCTGTGCAATTGATGTGGGCAGGACGACGCCATCTTGCTTTTTTAAAATAGGAACAAGGGTTTAACTTTAGAGCAATTGAGAGCTACTTACTCCCAAAATACAAAAGACATACATTATAAAGTTGTTTATTGAGAAATAATTTTAAAAAATCATAATAAATGTTCAAAATGCTACCCGTTCACTTCTTAGCACAAATAAAGTCGTCTTACAAAAACGTCTAATGAATGATGTGTCAAGAAGTGAACGGGCAACTGTGAAGGTACCGCCATGTCCACTAGAATTTGATGCTTCTCATTTTCTAATATTAGTTCCTAATTCACAGCATTACGTAAAAGTACTAGACAGTCTTCAATTATATCCTTGTTCTCTCTGTAAGCGTTTCTTTTTTCATTGCTACTTACAAGGAAGCACAGGTAAGTGGTGGCGGCCGATTTAAATGAAATTCGGTGGGTTTGTAGACTGATGCAGTGTAAGAACAACGGTAACTTCCATAGATGCTAAATCGCTCGTTTTCGGGGGTAGGGGCGACCAAGAGCCAACGCTACCTTCCGCTATTTGCTTTAATATCTCCAAAATTATAAGACATATCTAAAAAAATTAAGACAAATATATAACTGATTCAGTGTATAATGAAAGCTTCCACTTTTCCTTACAAAATTTTTTAATAATTATCTAGGACATGTTTCAGCCAAAGGCCATCTTCAGCTAGAATCTACAGTATATTTGTTGTCAAAAACTAAAGTGAATAAAGCATAAAATGTATAATACTTACAGTCAATAAAAACATTAACAAAATGAATGATAGGTCACATGTAGTAAAATAGTTAAAGTGTGGATAACAATAAAATCAAGTTTAAATTATGTTCACATGTCATTATGACGTAATTAGATACATTAAATTAAATTAATGAATGTTAAATGAAGTTAGGACGTTAAATGTTAAAATAGTTAAATTTAAAATAAACGTAAAATGGGGGAACTGAAACAATACATAGGCGTTAAAACTGCAGGTGAACTGACAGTGTGTCAAGTTGAAGGGTATCAAGTGATATTCACGTAAATAGTGCCAACTTAAATAATAATATAACTGTTAGAAATATAATAAACTAAATAAGAGGTAGATGTTACCCTTAACAACTATACAGAGCCGCCTTCGGGTACAACTGTTGGAGTACTCCCGAGTTACTCCGGAGCACTCCAGTCAGGTTTGTGTTCGTGCTTCGGTACTGCACCAATTTCTTCGTCCCTTTCCCCTGAAGCACCTACCGATTTTTTGGTGGTTCACGCTGCAATGTTTTCTTTACGCAGGATTAGCTGTCACTTCTATCAAACAACAAATCACGTTCGGGTGGTTTCTGCTTCGGAATCAATCGGAGTACCGCGCTTTCGGAGCACTCCAAGAGCTTGATACACTGCACCCGAAAGCGGCTCACAGGATAACAACTTGAACTACGAAAGCCTATTGATTGCAGAAGGGGGTGGGGGATAAAATTAAATGTATCCATTTTAGTATTGTCAACTGTTTGTATGACAGGAATGTCAGTGGTTATGTCAAATACTATGGCAAATTATAAAACTACTATAGACACATCGAAAAAAATCATAATTAGAGTAGACTATGTGAATGGATTGTTACTTTAGCCACTTTCACATAATGACATTTATTCCTTGACATTTAATTGGAGGTTATAAACTAAAGTTACAATAAAATGTCAAGTAATAAATGTCATTATGTAATAGTGGCTAAAGCAACGATCAAAAACATTTAAATAGCCTACCCTAATTATGTTTTTTTTCGATGGCACGTTATATAATTTGCATTTTTTCATAAACAGTTGACAATAGTAAAATGGATACGTTTGATTTTAGCTCCCACCACCCTCTCCTATCAATAGGCTTTCGTAGTTCAAGTTGTTAGCCTGTATATTGGGACGGCTATGATTTTTATACAAAACTCAGGAAATGTTCTGGCAAAATATTTTATATATTCTGACTTACAATTATTTTTAAATAAACATGTTCTTAACAAATTATTAACATTATTAGTGTAAATTAAAAATAGTCTGAAACAAAAAATTTAAGAATCAGATTTTGAAAGTGCAAGATTTACTGACAACTAAATACTGGGACGACAGTAAATTTAATAACTTGTAATGTCGCCTTTTGCTTTAATGACAGCACGAATTCTGGCAGGCATAATAAGGACCAATTTCTTTCAAAATTCTGGTGTGGTTTTATCTCATATACGTTGCATTTCGCGGCGCAAGTTGATAACTGTTCGTTGTGGTTGATTTCGAAGATGTGTTTTAACTTCATGCCATAAACATTCAATCACGTTAAGATCGGGACTATTGGCAGGCCAGGACAAAACGTTTATGTTGTTTCTTGCAAACCATAATTTTATTGTGCGTGCTGTATGGCATGAAGCGCCGTCTTGCTGGAAAATGTAATTACCATTAGGACCAGTAAATACTCGTGTTTAGAGTACAAGATAGATGGAGTCCCAATATATAGTTGTCAACGAAATATTGCACTTTTTCAAAAAATATTAATAATTTGATTTAAAAGTAGAACAATGAAAAACGGAAAATACTATGAGTAGTAAAAGTCATAGTAGTCAAGTATTTTTGTAATATATATAGCAATGGTAATATTTTAAGTATAATTATATTAAGATAACTCTAAAATTAAAATAATGCCTAAATTATGTCAGATACATGAATATAGGTTTTTCAAATGTTTCAATTTGATCATTAAGTAAAATGTGGCTATTTCTATATTTTTCAATTTCGTACAATTCTAAAAGATCAAGTTTATGATTTTTGTGGCATCTATGTAAAAGTGTAGGATTATTATAGTCAATAATGTGGAGTAGGTACATTCATCCACGATCTCCTAAGGTAGCACCAGAATCTAGTAATCGTTCTCCCCTACATCCATGGCGTTACAGATCACATCGAAAGATTTCTTCGCAAGCAAAATATCCAACCCATCTTTAAACCTTTAAACAAGATCTCCCAAATTCTTCCTTCGCCCAAGGACACTCGCCCAGCTCTCCCAGGCATTTATAAAATTCCTTGTGACTGTGGCTCAGTATACATTGGCGAAACTGGACGTTCTATTCAAACTAGAATCAAAGAACACCAACGGCACACGTTAAGTCACGTTCCTCAACACACTCAGCCTTAGCCGAACACTTTGTTGATACGGGCTATAAAATTTGTTTTGATCAGGTAACTGTTGTAAGCAAGTCTCATCGCTATTTTCCACGAAAGGTAAGGGAAGCTATCGAGATCCAGAGACATCCCCAAAATTCTCAATCGTGATATTGGTTACCCACTCTCCTTTCCGCTTCTTCGACCCGTGCTCACTGTTCCGCATCGTTACCTCGCGCTCACCGGGACCTTCTGGCGCCCCACACCTAGTTTTGCTCCTGAAGAAGCCACTTACATTAGTGGCGAAACGTCGAGTTTGAGTAAGTTGTATATATATTTTTGTATTTTCTTTTTCATTTTTGTTTTATTTTATTTTGTATTGTATATATGTACATACTTTATTATGACGCGGTCAAAACCCGGAAGCCCTCATAACAGAGACTTGGAGCGTGGAAGCCTTCGATATCATTTAACCTTATTCATATTCATTCGACTCTCTTGATTCTAGAGCATAATTACTATTTTTTTCACGAAAAATATGCATGCATAAGATTGTATATTGTTGCAGCGAACGCACATCTATACTTTTTTAATGTTATGCACAATATTTTGATATAACTACAAGGTTAATTTATGCTCAAAAACGATAATTAAAAAAGAAAAAGTGTCAGCTGAAATATATATATTTATTCATAATCTAACGGTTCCACCGCCACTTTTGAATGAGCAAGAATATGAATTGTTTAATGAAAAAGCTAACGGAGCGAGCGCTCTCTCGAAAAAGCAACTTTATTTCACGAATCGCTTATCTCATTCTATTTGACCACCATCAATCACCCAATACGTTCGGATCGCTGTAAGGTTCGTCTTTTGATGGGTTAAAAGGTTGATTAGTGCTTCCAATTTCCATGTTTGATTAGCTTTATCGATTTTTCTTTAATTAGGGTACCACTTCCTGCAAAATTTTCATTGTTCACTGAGTAACTCTAAATATCTTTCCTTGCGTAGGATGTGTACCTATGTATATATAACTTCCTTCTCAGCTATACTGCTTTCGCTTTTAGCTGAATTAAATCTCTTACGCATCAATTTCTGTTGTGCATTATGATTTCACCCTTATGTCAGCGACAGATGGTTTATTGATTTTAAGGTTAGTGAGTTTTAACAGTATTAATTTTATCCAATACGTATTTGAATATTATGTGCCTGTGAACGCTTTTCTATATGCAACTCTATTCCAGTATTTTCTGCTCTACGGCTTCTTTTATTATTTAATCAAAATTAAATATAATTAGATGCACGGAGTTGCTTTTAAAATTATGTTCATGCACTATTTAATAACGTTTCTTACAAGTTTAGATTTTTTTTTACATTGTGAACTAAGTTCTCTTTTTAGATCGATAGGTTTCAAGTGAATGGGTCCCAAGAGACTTCTTCTGCGCTACGTTATCTGTCTGCAAAGTTTTTTTCTATATTGTTTTTACAACAGCATATCCTATTGCACTTAAAGTTTTATATTGATGTAATATTTCATCATTATCTTTTATATAAACTATTCAGATAACTTATGTTGTAATGTATCTAACAGTAATGAATGCACAAGTAAAATTCATTCTGTTCATCCAAATTTTTACTTCCAATCAAAATCAAATCATTTAATCTCTATATTTTATATTTAAATTTTATTCTTAGCATTACTTTCTAATTTTCAGTAAAAAAAAATCAGCGCCATTTGCAGAGATTAAATGCTGCCTCACTGCACTGCGACCTGCAAGATCTATTATGAGTACTCTTAATCTTTTAGTCCCAATTGATCTCCAGAACCCCAACTCGAGAGAGTGGTCATATCATGACCATCTCTTGACATCAGAATTTGCTATTCTTGAAAGTTTCACTTCTCTTACAAATCGTGAGAACTTTACTCTCTCGGAAATTTGTAGGAGAATCTTCAAATGTTAGGAGAAGCATGCGCACATAATACAAGTTTTGTTGGTTTTTAGGCCGCTACGCGCGTGCTGACAAATTGAATTGAATTGAATCTGATTAAAATATCCAATAATTGACGGAATTTATCGAAAGTTGTTACTTTGAGTTTTGTATTTGATTAAATTGGTTACAGGTAGGTTGTTGGCGATAAATTTGATAATAGAGTGGATAGATGTTGAGGCAATTTTATCGTGTTCTGATATTTCTTAATCATCGATAGAATTTGAAAACGCGATTTCGCTCAAAAAATAACTATAAAAAAATTGTCTTCTTTATACGTTTCTTAGCTTGCTCATGTTGCTACGAATCGATTACGTTTAAAACGATTCGCTATTGATTATAATTGCTTAACCGTCGATTTTATTGTAATTGAATGCGAATCACGCTTGACTGAGGAGACCAACCTTTTTACGAATAAGTTAGAAAGAGGTAAAGCGTTTTGATATTAAATCCTCATTGGTAAATGTACTTGCCACTTACTTCACCCTATTTACGGTATTACTTATGAAAGCTGGCAACGTTTACGTTTTAACCGATCTACTACTACAAATTCGAGAATAGGGATTTAAGCTGTCAAGAGAACGTCTTGAGAGAAGTGATCTATCCCTTCTCTCAATAGAATAGGAGAATAGGGGTCCTGACCTCTGAAGAAGTCTAGGATTTTTTGGGAGCTTTGCATTGGTATTGCTCTCAATAATAGCCAGCCGTTTAACTCCATGAGTAACCATGCTGTCCCACACCATTATAGTCACTGAACCGCCTCGTCGTGGCAGTAGTACGCTTTAGGCGAAAGATCCTCTCCAGAGAGACGCCAAACAAACAACACCCGATCACTCTCTAAAACTTTAATTTTGATCTCGTTACTCCAAACAACCGTGGCTCAATCTTTTTTCGTCGACTCTTCGCATGCCTCAGTCTATTTGATTCGTCCCTGTCTCTGCTTCTGGTTCAAATATAATTTCTTTCTTAAACTTTTCGCTCGTATCCTGTTTTATCTAAACTTGGATTTTCTTCTAGTTCATGTAGCTGATGTCATCGATTCAGAGTTCGTAGCCCGTATGCAGCGTTTTACCGACCAACTTTTTCGCAATTTCCTTTTATAAACGTACCATTCTTGACGAACATGACGGCTTTTTCTTCCTTTTTAGATGCCCAGTCAATACGTTTCGAAGCATACGAAGCCATTTTAGTTCTTAGTCACACTTTAAAGCATTTTACTAAGTTTCTCACACCTAAAATACACTTCCTATGTATGGTCATTTCACATCATGCCAGAATTTTAAATCATTTAAAATCTAAATCATATCACCGCTCCCATATAGACAACTGGGCGCCGGTCTTCGGCACTCTTAGTGTTACCATCTTCAGATGTTCAGTTTCTTCGATAAACTCATAAACTCAACAATCCAATTCCATTTAAATTTTAACGTTATGTTTATTATTGCATATACCATAAAAAAAGTTAAATATACATAAAAGTAATGAAAAAGGTCGGGGAATTATTAAACAGGACCAATCTTGATTTTACGCAAACAAATCGTTTTATATCGCATCAACAACTCAAAGAGAAATCATACATATTATATAAAAACCGTATTTCTAAAATTTCGCATTATATAGAGACCCTACCAAGCTGAATCAACAAAAGTTCCAAGTGTATCACACAAAATATGAAATCGAATCAAATTTAAAATTCCCAATGCGTTACTTCGATATAAAGTGCGTTGAAATATACGCAAATGCTGACATATTTTCAACAAAATCCTTTTCATTTTACACAAGTTCAGGATGTTATTAGACTAAACGCGTTACAAACATGAATAGCCAAATTGAAGCGTTGGTACTATTCGTCGTATATACTCGCGTGTAGTTTCGTGTGGGAGGATAAATTGAATTTATATGAAATTTGTTGGGAAACATTCTATGTACAAAACAATTCGAATATTTTACGAAAGCGGTTGGTATTACGGCATAACACTAACATAACGACAAAAGAATTCCTTTGGTATCGTAGATTTGTAAGCAAAGTTGAAAATTAATTTCATACGGATTTGAAGAACATACATAGTTAGTTTAGCACAGTTTATTTTTGTTAATTCCTCTGTACACCCGCATTTGTATTAAGCTATGAAAAACTAATTCTGCCTATGCTTCTTAGTTTATTATATCTATTTGTAACTCTTTATAATTTCTCTTGACATAATATTTAACAAGTTCATATAACACTCACGTATAGTAACCTTAGTTTTATTACAGTGCTCTAAAGTCATTTTATTATGCCCTTAATGCGTTTAACACATATTAACAGATCCATAACGCATGCAATTTAACAAACTCAATTATAAATTAATTATGTGCGCGACTTTTAATTATGGATTCATTATACTAATTGGATATGTAATCTAATAGATACAACCACCCAATTAGGTGGATAGGAAAAAATCTATGCCAGTATTAATACATATTTGGCTAGCTGCGCACCTCCTAGTGCAGAATGTTAGATTTCAATTGATGCTTTGCTTTTGAATCTCTCTTATCACGGTTCTTAATATCTAGATGGACAACTATTTTAGATTGATTGTAACAGTTTCCAAGTGCTCATAACTTTACTTCCAAAAATTATGCAAATGTACCTACTCAATTTTTCAAATAATCCTCACTGCGGCAATATCCACGAGATTAATCGTTGTTTAGCCCTGCTGTGTCGTTCGTTTTGTCTACACAAATAAGATGCTCGGGTCTAAAACGACCAGTTACGTTAAAATGGCTGACTAATTATCACGTCTTCTTTTTTATATTCAAATAAACATATCTAGCATAAAAGCAAACATTTAATAAAAGAAAATTGAACATTACATTTCAAAATAATACAAAAACTAAGAATAAACTTTTACAGAATATAAACATTGCGGAATATAGAAATTAACAGTAGCAAAAGAAACGACACTAGAAAATTAACTTTATACACAAGGAAAAGTAAAAATAAGTTTATAAAAGACAAAAAAGATATTTTACCTATTTGTAACACTGTTTACATACTTGCTCTAAATGTTTCTTACAACAATACTTTCCACACTTACAGCACAAATTAGCACACTTATTGTCAGTTTTCTTACACATATAGCATCTGCCCCTCTTCTTTGATTGAGTCGATGTTGAAGCTTCTTCTTAGACAACCTTTGTAGCAGATTTTATATTTTCCACAATGTCCCTTGCTGTGTAGGAGGTTCAGAAGACCATTCAATTTGCTTGTCTTTCGATAACATAGTTTCGAATGCCACATTTGAGATTTCTGGTTCTTCTTCTTCCGACTCACCTTTCGAACAAACAGAAATATGATCTTCAATTTCAGAACACTCCTCTTCGTCAGATGGAACCCAACCATCAGAGGAATCTTGTAAATCAAATGTATCATCGTCTGAATTATAAAGTGCTTCTTCTAGTTGCTTTTGTGTCAAGGGAGGCACAAGTTTTGATTGTTTGGAAGTCATAATAAAAAATAAGTAACTCCGCACAAGATGTACACAACACTAAGGTTCAACACTGACTAAACGATATACAAGCACTGTGAGATAAAAATAGTGGAGAGATTTACATGCAGGTCGAAACCTGTCGGTATTATTCACACCGCGGTGTACGGAATTATGCGAGTTTCAACTTGTTTCGGCTACTGAAGAGGACAGGACAAAAGTGACCCAAACAACCTATGTGTGTAAACTTTAACTACTAAAAAACTAAAGCAAATATTTTTTCGCTAATTAGAAAATTTTGAAGCTGTATTAATTACTAATAAAGTCCTAAAAGCTCAAATATCTAAAACAACAAATAAAAGTTTGGGAGATGAATAAAGCAGCAACTGGGTCGAAAAGGACCCGAACGACGCAGCAGGGTTAGACGGTAAAAAGAATTGTCTGCAATTTGCATGTTATGCTGCGTGTATGTGTTTCTTACAACAGGCTTTGTTCCCCTGTACATAAATATAATATAATAATTATACAAATGGAAGATAAGTTATATTATTATATTGTCAAAATACTTTCGTTAACAAAAATTTGTTAGATCTCATTGACTCCCACACGCTCTATTGCAGTTAAATTAATTAAGCGTAGTACATCCTGGATAACCGATACTATCAAAGCCATGATGCGAATGAAATATAATGCCCCGAAGAGTTACAAACGAAAGCGTAATACTGAACATTATAAATATTAATCCATTCGCAATTATTACATTATTTGCGCCACTCATAGATAATATGAAGTCTTTGTTGAATATCATATGTATCAGAAATGCTACATATAATATAAATCTGTTGAAAATGTTTAATAATATCGTTCCTAACACAGCTATCAAAGTTGTATCTAATAATTTTGCGAATAATGAAGATATTAATGAATGTTAATGAATATTAATGATTTCTGGCCTTCTACAAAAATAAAGTTTCTAATAGAATGATTGCCTAGTTTTGATTTCTCAACAAAATATAAATGTATTGTCAACATTTGCTCAAATCGTCAGAACTTAAATATTCATCTTATTTCTTTGAAAACTTGTTTAAAGCTGTCTCTAGTCAGACCTAGTTACAGTTACAGTAGAGAGGTCTTAGTAGTATTTAACAAAACCTACAGATCGGTTTAGACTTAGAGCTCTATTAACCAACACGTTTAGTGCGCCTTAACTGTCGGTACAGATATTCAACTTCCACTCCTCTATCCGTCTCGGATTTTCCGATCTTGGTTAACCCCAACTCCATTCCTTGACGCTTAGAAATATCACCCTAACGCTTACTACTTTCAGAGATCTTGAGGTGTTCGCTTCAATGGCTCCCTTTAATCAGTATGCACAAGTAGCAGCAGTTAGCACTGTGTGCCAATTTGCAATTGCTCCAACTTGATTTGTGATTATCATCGATACTGCCAATATACTACGTTGAGGTCCAGATTTTCATCAATTGTGGAATATACTATTGACATATAGTGTATCTATAAAATACGTCCTTCGTTTGATAAATGAACGAACTATTGCTTTGCTAGGTTTGATACTTAGTCCATGATAAATGGTGATATTGAGAGCATTTAGCATTAGGTTAGTGATAGCTTTCTGTTGCTGGCCCCCTTCTCGTGATCTACCAAGTGACTTGCATAGTTCTGAACGTTAAGACCTTCTTTTTGCAACCATTTAGGCACGTCATCAATAACCAGATGCCAAATCACGATCCTTACGCGTGTCCCTTTACCGGTCTATAGGTCAACTTAGCCGTGATTCTTTGGCTTTTTTAACATAGAGCTAGTCCAATATATTGTGAAGTCTTTGTTCCATAACATATTATATTTATCCTTGGACTCTTCTTCAAAT
The DNA here is from genome assembly GCA_023690525.1 of Holotrichia oblita. NCBI lineage: Eukaryota > Metazoa > Arthropoda > Insecta > Coleoptera > Scarabaeidae > Holotrichia > Holotrichia oblita. The sequence continues at coordinate 123,473,077 of CM043018.1, forward strand.
TATGTGGATTTGCCGATTTAAACAAATTAATCACAATTTAGAGGCACCTCAGATTTGCAGTTTTTGTCGCCCATTTAGCCTTTTCAGTTGCGAAAAGTCTATCTCAGAGACTCAAGATTTTCTCATGTTACGACGAACGTCCTCATTTAATCAGCTCAATCCTTCCATGTCTATTCCCAAACAATGAAAGGGTTTCCAATTCTGATTTGGACAACCGTTGCAGGTTGATTTATATCGCGGTCTCCTTCTATTGTACGGTATATATATAAATTCCTGATCTAAGATAGCAAGTCGTTTGAAATTTTGGTTGGTTAGATCAACTAATAGGGGCATCTCCTCAGTTGGTAATTATAGATAGTTGTAAAAAAACTAAAGGCGTCCTAGTAAAACAATAACGAAGTTTTATCTAGCAGCAAAACCATAGCAGCACGCATGGGCTATTTTATCAGAATTGAAGCTTTTACAGTTTGTTCCATCCGTTTTTATGTAATGAGAACACTTTAATGTCTAATTAGAACTTTATGAGACAACTTTTGTGTGACTTCTCTTATACACACTACATAGTAGTCGTTGAATTTAAAAATTATATATTATTAAAATTAATTTACTTTATACAAAACTTATATTAAAAACTCACTTGCTAAAATACGAACCAGTTAAATTTTTTAATTTTAATTAATAAAACGTCTTTCGAAGATGGAGTACAAAAAAAAGGTTGCAAGTAAAATATTTATATCGTTTGTGCTCAAATTGCGAAGTTTACATCAGCCCTTTTTTGGATACTTTTATTCAATGACTTGTGCAGCTGTATAATCGCTTCATCTTAGGGGTACGGGTAGCATAACCATTATACACGCCTGCTATAGCAAAAATTCGGACGAACCGTACCCTTCCCTGAACGTTATTGTTGGAGTTTATATCAAGTGAAATGTGGGTTTACCCTAGCGGGATTCTTTAAACGAATAGCACCCGGGAAAGGTTATTATATTGACGTTAAGCGAAAAAATGTTAAATAAGTACAGAGAAAATGCTGCGAATCGGATTTTTGTGTCCACACAAGTTGTATGAAGTAACAAAATTGATATTTTACAGCGTACATCGGACTTTTCATTAAAATGCCAAAATTTATCCCTGGTACGTCAGATATTTCATTAGTTATTTTAATTTTCCATATAATTTCCTTCGGTGATATTGATATTGAAATTTTTTAGACCTTTATGAGCATTAAAAAGTATCCAGTAACAAAACAAAAACTTTTTAGAATATTACTACAGAGATTTTAATCTCTATAATATGCAAATTCACCATTTCTACATAAATGTCTGTGAATATTTAGGCTGTAGACTGCGTACTGATGCCTAACATTTGTATCTGAGCTAATAACGCTTGAATTAAATTTTCGTGTAATGCAACAATACGCAGTTATCTGTCTGAAACTGGAATACAATCTATAAACGTCTTCACTAATAGTTTCCGTCAAATGTATAATTATCTTTGTATTAGAATTTGTGAAAATATAGCAATATTTATTTAAGAAACAGCTCAGTGTCTATCAGGAAAGTGCAGAAAAGGTTCCAAAAAGATAATTCTCTCGAAACAAGTAGACGGTTTATGCAGTACGTTAATAATGCTTAATTTATAAATATGTATAGAAAATCACTATAGCCTCCTATACATTTATATAACGTTTTAGTTCGTTAGTAATGTCTGAGGTAGAATAAATATGCACTAAAGAAAAAGTGCCCTAACAAATACTACCCGCTTTATTCAGGTGATGGATGAGTAAGTGATTCAAAAATTCTCTACGGATACTGTTAACACTACTATCTCTTAGAACACTTGAACACGTAATAAAAATAACTGTGGTTCAACATGATTGATCTGCTCAAAACAAACGATTAAAAGTGATGCAGCCATCTGTTGGTAGTTAAGGAAAGATGTTTTGAAAATTCTTGATGCTACAATGTATTCTATCTTATTAAAGAAATGATTCACTACGAACAGATTTTGTTATGTGATTCTCTAAAAATTGCATACTTTACCTAAATAAAAAAGCGCATCAGAAATAAATGAAATTGCTTCACATAATACCTGCCGGACTGTACGCTTCTGTGGGGTTAAGTTAAAAGCTCAGCCGTAATAGAAGGGCCTTGAATAAATTAAGCGCGCAATCGATTCCACGTGCAATGCACGAACCCCCTAATGCATAACTCAATGAAAACATTTATTGCAATAATACATTTTTTCTTGGAACATATTGATTTTAAAAAATCTTTTTTTGCAACACAACGCATTTTTCCCTACTGTTGTGATATATACCTAGGAAATCAAGCCCACTGAAGTCTATTTTATCGCATGTGGCATTTATGTAAAAAAATGAAAAGAGCTGGTTATCGTGGAAAAATTTTTAAATTCTATAAATTTTCAGATCAGGGTCTCGAATTTTATTAAAGTATGTACCTATATCCTTGTTAAAACAAGAGTGCTTTTTGAGATTTCCACACACACATGACCTTTTTAAATATTTACAATATAAACGGACTTAACGGATAGGGTTCCAATTCCTGATAACGCTCAAGCAAACGGAGTAAAAGGAAAAAACCGGACTTAAACCGTCGACTAAGGCGATGGGTACTCTGAAGGTATGTCAAGAGAAAAATAACAATAATAACCTTGATTTTACTGATATTAAAAGAAATTCTTAACCAAACATACAATGCAGAAAAACTGAAAACTTGTATGAACTTATGTTATCGAAGGCTTCCACCGCCCGAGTCTCTATTATAACGATATTGATTGTGTCATAGGTCATAGCATATACTATAGACTACTATACTGTGGGTGTTTCTGAATTGATACGAAAGATTTCACAGGGTGATTCTTTAGCAAAAATTAAGGGGGGTCTTTCATATAACTTTTTGTTCAATACCCTTTTCTCTCCAAGTTAGAGCCGTTTAAAATTAGGTAAAAAAAATTGTTTTTATTTAATATATCCACTTTGGAAAAATTTAGAAGAATGAAATTTGGCAGATAACTGATGCTAATAAAATGGCAGTTTTTGAGTGTTTCTGTTACCCTAAAATGTAATCATAAGGGACCGAAAAACCCCTATAATATTTTGCATCAGAACTTTTTAATGCACCTATATTTTCCTATTTAAAAAATTGATTTAAAAAGACAGACTCAATCTGCAACTTTTTTATGACTTGACTTTTTATCATAAAATTGTTAGTTTGATCACAAAAAAATAAAATACTGCTCAGACTCTTTTCCCATAAATTCACAGAGGTTATTATTTATTTAAAAAAAATCAATTAAGCTGCTGTCAAACGAAGTCATATGACAAATAGTTTTATTGTCCTGATTTTCTCTAATTTCTAGACAGTTTTATAAGGACTTCAAACATTTTTCACAACTAAATAAAACTTTATTGAAAGAATGGCATTTTTTATTTTTTAATTGAAGAATATTGTAAATTAGAACGGATTGAACAATAATTGTACTACTAATAACAATTAACAAATTACAAAAAAAACTAATAATAACGTGGACAAAATTTCAATTACAAAAATCATAATAAATGTTGAAAATGGCGCCCCTCGACCAAAATGCAGGACTCTACTCTTCGTGTAATTGTAATAGTCTCACATGCTACGATGATATGATCCCTTAAATCATCGATATTTTCGACTGGAGTGGAATAAACCAGTGTTTTAAGAAAACCCCAAATGCAAAAGTCCAATGGATTCAAATCTGGAGATCGGGCACGCCAATTCTGGGTGCCTGCTCGTCCTATCCAGCGATTTGCATAAACTTCGTCTAAGTAGCGACGAGCGTTATTACTAAAGTGGGCTGGAGCGTCATCATGCATGAACCATTTAACGGATAACTCTTCTTCAAGAAAATTGCAGTATGCGTCTCTATTTAATCTTATTTGGAGAAAATATGGCCTAATTAAATAATCATCAATAACACCAAGCCACACATTCAATGAAAATTGATGTTGAAATTTAGATTCAACCATTTCGTGTGGGTTTTCATCTGCCCATATGTGATTATTATGGAAATTTCTGATAGATTCCCGAGAAAAGCTTGCCTCATCAGTAAACAAAATACGAGATAAGAACTGCGAAGCTTGTGTGATCATTTGAATTATCCATTGACAAAAAAATTAAATGAGGTAGAAAATCTCGAGGTAAAAGCGCTTGGACTCGTTGGATATGGTAGGGATACAGCATTTGTTCTTTTAAGATTCTAAATACTGTGCAATGGCTCACATTTACCTCTCGGGCAATTTGTCTCGTACTTGTTCCGGGAGATTCTTCAATTAAATTAAGAACAGCCTCCTCTAGTGCTGCAGTTTTTACTTGTCGAGAACGTCCGCAATCGACGGTCCTTCTTCAAAAATTTCCTTCTTCTCGTAAACGCTGATGAATACGGGCGAATACGCTATTATGGGGTAATGTTCGTTCTGGATATAACTCAGCGTAAAGCCTCCGAGCTCTTAATACATTTCCATTAGCACGACCATATAAAAAATGCATATCTGCCATTTCGGCATTTGTGTAATTTGCCATTTTATTTACTTAATTAGTTTTAGTTCTTCAGAGATTAAAGAATAACACAGAGAAAATCAGGACAATAAAACTATTTGTCATATGACTTCATTTGACGGCAGCTTACTTGATTTTTTTTTAAATAAATAATAACCTCTTTGTGAATTTATGGGAAAAGAGTCTCAGCAGTATTTTATTTTTTTGTGATCAAACTAACAATTTTATGATGAAAGGTCAAGACATAAAAAAGTTACTGATTGAGTCTGTCTTTTTAAATCAATTTTTTAAATAGGAAAATATAGGCACATTAAAAAGTTCTGATGCAAAATATTATAGGGGTTGTTTCTTCAGCCCCTTGTGATTACATTTTAGGGTAACAAAAACACTCAGAAACTACCATTTTATTAGCATCAGTTATCTGGCAAATTTCATTCTTCTAAATTTTTCCAAAGTGGATATATTAAATAAAAACACCTCATTTTAAAGGGCTGTAACTTGGAGAGAAAAGGGTATTGAACAAAAAGTTATATGAAATTTTTGCTAAAGAATCACCCTTTGAAATATTTCGTATCAATTCAGACACAGCTTGTATATGTAACGTAGATTAATTACAAAATTTTATTCAGTTTGTTTTTATATTTTGTATTGACTGTTTTACACTTGTCATTAAATCTATTATCAAATATCTAAAAAATCTACTAAAACTAACTTGACTGGTGCGCAACTGTATAAGTCGTAACGTTTCATGAAAATCTCTTAAGCAGTAAAAACGTAATCCATTTAACCCCATTATCATACGGATAGAAAATCTGTTTCCGCCGACATAAAAGCTAGGCTGATTATAGTACACTGACCTTTCACGAAGCTGCTAAACCTAAATATATCCTTAATTAATTTATCATCGCTTCTTGAAGCAAATTTCGCAACCAAGTTGTTTAGTAAACCAAACAACTTTATTCGCAGGCTGTGTTAATAAAATTAAAAGCAGACTGCGTTGTGTTTTCTTAATGTGGCCTCCTGTTATTGAAAGCATCGTAAAGTTTTACAACTGGCAGTGTAATGTTATAGTGTACTATTAAGTCCATTAAGGGATTGTCTTTATTGCAAATTATGCGGAATACGATATACTAAGCCTATAAGATACTATAATATACCAGAAAACTAACATAATCGAACGAATATATTACAGTACTTAATTAGGTATAAAATAATCTTGCCATTCCTGCATATTGAGCGTCACAGCTTTGTATCTGCAATCTACAATACAGTATATGTAATATACACACTTTTTTTATGTGTGGTGGGTGCTTAGTTGCAGTGACTCCATAAGCTGTATTACTTGTCTGGCTATCAAGGCAACTCTTGCGATGTAGTTTAGTGTGTGTAAGTTGTGTTCAAATGGCTTTGTGACAGCATAATATCGCCTTTTATGATGCCGCGCTGTTAATCACTTTGCTCCCAACAGCGAATGGCAAGTCGATCCGGGATTAAACTCTCTGAAAAAATGTCACCGTCCCTCCAGAGAATTGAACCCCGGCACCTATCGTCCTCTCACAACGATAGCCAGCCGCCTAACCACTGCGGTCATCGACTCGTTCGCACAAGTAATTAAAGGAACATGTTACATACAATGATCGAAAGTAGATGAACCGATTGCAGGATATCAAATACTTCCTTGCCCTTGGAATTTTTATTTTTCGCAAATGATGAATTATATGAACTTAACTTCTTTCACTGCGTTACTATAGCAATAAGGTCAATATCAAACTTTGATATAAAATTTGATGATTTTCAAACATATGTTTTAAAAAAGGTGGGTGTGGATAAGACACAAAACGATGTATATTACAAATACAACCGCAAAAAATAATAACTAAATCTACCGTCTTAACCAAGACTGAGGTATTGACTAGAGCTAAATTGTGGAACAAAAAGGAATGTCCTCAAAAGAAGTCCTATCATATCGCGACTTTTGAACTAGTAGGGGCGGAGAGAGCTGATGACGGTGCTTAATGCTTCATTGACTATTTTAAAGAAGAAAAGCAGAAGAAATAACGGTATTAATACTTAACGGATCCCATCAGAGGTGGCTCAAAAAATCTGAGTGGTAGAAAATATCTAATACTGTATTCTGATCTCAAGATTCTTCTTCTCGTCGACAGTCTTAGAGCAAATGGAGCAATATAAAATGCAATAGTTAGCTTTTAGCTTTCCCTTCTACAAAAAAAAAAAACAAGTTCTAAAGAATGATTCAAAGAATGTTCTGTTGGAGTAAATGAGATATATAAATTAACTAAACTATCAAAAATTCAACAAGTCTTAGATATAATGTGAATAAAAATCGTTCCAATAGATTTGCTGCAGTAAGTAGACTAATTGTAAGTAAAGGAACTCCAGTTCCAGTCGAAAATAGTTAAGGCTTTGTAGGCTCTTGTATAAAAAGAACTAAACATTACTAATGTAAGTAGTTGTTTCGATTACCTTTTGAATCGCCAGGGGTTTTTCGTCTCTATATGTACTTTACACCGCGATATCATGCCCATCTAACATCTCCCACCCCAAGGAAGGATTTGCCTTCAGTGGTAGACATGCTGAAGGCATCTTCTGCTATTTCCTATCCACTTTTTCCTTTGAAGTACTTAGATTAGTATCGAAACTAGGATTATATCTAGGACTTATGTCCACGGGTCTTTCTTGGCCAATAGTCCTGTGTCGTATTTTGAATTGATATTGCATTGAAATAAAATCCTTGGGTTCATATCCTTGGCTTCTTGTGAGTAATGTGTTCACAGTAAATTTTTAAAGTATATTGAAATGTAAGTACAAATGTATTCTACACATACCTACACAAATTTACCCAAAATACAAATTTAATCGTTAGAGTTAAAAAAATCAGCTTCATCAAAAGAGACTGAATTTCTAATGTTATTACTAAAAAAATGTGTCCCCCGTTGCAAGCCAACTTGTATATTGCCATTTATAAAGTATTACTAATCGAATGTCAGACGCTATGTCATAGCATCCTCCTCAATATAATACAGTAGGCATTACCCTTAATATTTAATTGATATGTTCCATTCCATAGCGTCATTCTACAATTCTCTATGACTACATATCACTTATAACTAAATATTTTTAGAATTAGGTACATATAAACAAGCAAACAAAATTTAGAAATAAAGGAAAGAGAAGTTCATAACATTACAAAAACCTAGAAGGTACTGTGGATAAATCCAAATGTGATTTATATATTAATATACAAGCTTTGTCAAAGCAATTTTAATTAATTAAAAGATTAGATCATAATATAGTACTACATAATACGTGCAACCGCCTTTTGCACTGCCATGAAATTTGTGTAGGATATTTTGCGGCTCCAAGAAGATAACATAGCTTCCGCTGAAGGCATATCAGGCTTTATGGTCGTCTGCAGAAGAACTACCCTATGAAACAACCCCCCACTTAACAAATATTATTTAAATGTAATGCTCCCTATCATGTTTGACAACAGAATTAGGAAAGGAATAAGCTCATTATCGCTAAATAGCTGTGCAGTTAGTATCTCAACATCTAAAAGTATACGTATCATAACGTTATTTTACAGTTACTGTTAGGTATGTAAATGACTGCTTTTACCAACGTAAATATTTTCGATTGTCTTTTCACGATCCCCTTAGCATTAAGCTTGCTGAAGTTGTGTTAATTAGAAATTATTCCAGTTCACAAATCCATAATCGCTTGCAAAACCTGCCTTTATTTTACTTTCAGGACTTCAATGGGTACCATCGATGATACGAAAATACTTGATGATTTTGCTGTTTGTTTGAAATTTACCAGAAATAAAATGTAATAAATAGAGTAAGAATGTTACCTTAAATACTCTAGTCCTCTCTTCATCCCCATGACTGGTACTCGTCGTTAAAAGCCCTGTTTGCAGCGTAGTTACGCGAATGCAAGTTATATCTGAAACAATATCAAACATTATTAATCAGCATTTTCATATGTCACAACTAGAAGCATAATAGCTAGAAGACAACCAACAAGTGTTCGTGAAAGTTGTCTAGACTTAAAATGAATGAAAATATGTGAACACGATTTCGATTCCTCAAGCATGAGGAAATACCACTACAACGTTTTTCTCACAAACAACATCCAACATTATGACTCCGCTCCTCCTCCTCCGCCACCCTGCATCGCAGCCTATGAAACTCCCTAGGTTTTACAACTCCTTTATGGATCTCGTCCTAATCAGATACAGACATCTCACACACCTCACATTTCACAACATTGTTTCTTTCTTTGATACCATTCTTCAGTATGCATTAATGCACTTTCCAAAATTATTTTATGAAAACCATCCACCACACCCAGGACTATGGTTTACTGATTTATTCAAATGTAGCTCTTTTTATTTTTGAGCATGTTCCAGATCCACCCATATAAACTGTAGTGGTCGTTTCTTCTCTCGAGTGCACTTTTAATTGAGTCCAGGAGCGTATTTAACGAACGACCGTTCGATGTCTAAAAATACAGCTGCAGCAAATTCTTTTGCTTCAGTCTTTTGATTAGGTAACTAATTCTCTAGTTCCAACCTGGTCTTAGGCAAGTACACAAGCAGAAAGACAACCTATTATACCTAGGAAGATTCCACACTTGATGCAAAATGCGCTGCCTACCTCAGTTTGGTAATATTTATGATTTTAAGGGTCAGAGAAAAACTCTATTGCACCACTTGTTTTTGTTACACATGATTGTTCTAAAGCAAATCTATCTTGACGAATATAGCTGTGAATGTCAAAGTAATCTTCCACCAGCTTAGGAGGTGGAATCTGTCTCTCTCTCTGTTGTCTTGACTGCACGCCTAATGCTTCTTTTTGTTTTCTTTAATCTTCATAACGGTCGGTAATCTATTAGCAAATATATTTCTTCGCCAATATAAAGCAAAATTGAATTTGCCAATAACTATTTTGAAACCTGGTGAAAAAGTTGCCGAGTATGGCCATCAGTATTCCTTCAAATCTGTGCAGACTCAGTTGTAAACTAATAATCTCTTCTTTCTCAAAAAATTAATATATCTATTTTGTATAGGTCAATAAAACAACAATTAATTAAATACCAATTTATTCCAGAACATATAATATTATGTTTTCGTTAAAAAGACTTTTTCAATGGAAGAAATTGACATTTAATATGTGTCAAAATACTAATAATATAAATGGCCATGCCTATCGACAAAAATATCTAAAAAGCAAAGTATTCATTGCTATATCGAATTTTAATTACATTCACAAAAAATGTGGTTCACGACATAGTTTGCGTTTGAGTCGTGTATCAAATACTTTTGGTTTAAAAATATCCGTGGTGTGAAGGCGATGTTTGAAATAAGAATCCTTAAAATTATGATCAATTTGTTTCGTGAACTATTACAATAAGTGAATTTATTGTTTTCCTATGGCTATCATTTCAATTTGGAAGTTGATTGCACGCTATAATTATGACCAAATCATTCTCTGATGAAATTATTTATGTGAATTAACAAATTCTCTTTTTCTGTGTTTGCCACAACTTCTACTGCGTTAAATAAAACTTTGCATCAAACAGAGTTATCTGTATGGGGAATATTTGTTTAATTCTCCGTTTCATAAATATTTATTCGAAGTAATTAATTGTTGCTGACAATGTGACGTTGCATGATCAAATTGGTAAACATTTTTAGATCAAACAGATCCCTAATTATATGAAATAAATATCTCTGGTAAAAAAATTATTTTTCTGTTATTTCTTTTTACCGTACGTTTCCAAATAAACCACGCTTTCACTAAAATGTTACATAGAAGAATTTAGTATTATCGTTTCCAAACACCTTACCTAACTATTTTCTAAATAGGACAATAAATTATAAGAAAGTAAAATTACCTGGGGGATATTTAATAAGTCAGCTGCGGCATTCCAATTGTAATTAAGTTTGAATTAAATGAAAACGTAATTCGTAAAGAGACAATTTCAAATAAATTTGGGCGAATGACTAAAAGAAAGCGAGGAAAATTCTTTTAGGTGGCGATTCACTTAATTTAATTTCGAGAAAGAAAATATTGATTAAAATTGTATCGCTTCTACTGTTGGGCAAGCCGGCATAAAATGTAATTTTCTATGAGCTGAGAAATATAGCCATCGCCTTTCTACCTTACTCCAGACGTGTACGGGAAATTGCGCCCGCAGCGGAATGCATATTGCACAATTTATATTTTCCGCGTCGCTTTAAAATTAACGGCTACTACTCCGAGAATGATTTGTTTCCGTTACCCTACGGGGATGATAAAGAGTCGTTCAACAAGTGTTTCAATTTTAGCGTCGCTGTATTTCCCAGTTCGCCGATAAAGGTGTGATAAAAAATTATAGAGGTTAACCATCTGGATACCACCTTCTTTGTATTTCGTGAGAATATGCATACTAGCCTGGATTTACTCATACCTGATTAAAAAGATTATCTTCCCTACCACTGAATTGAATATATTAATTATATATCAAAACAGATGTAGCGTTTGTTTGCAAAGGAATCGGAACTCGTATATTTAAGAAGAAACAGGAAATACAGATATCTTAAAATAGATTCAATTTATCTTCGACTGTCGTCTTAATAAAGCTTATTCCAAACTAATCTCCCTGTACAATTTACAACAATACTCGAACTCAAACTTTATTAAGATAGAGAATTCTATCCTGGCATCTACGATAGGTACACCACTTCATTAAAAATGTAACGCCGAATTTCAATCCGATTTCGTAATGCGAAGTGAACATATATATAGCGTATTGAACGATACAGGCGTTAGGAACTATTTCAGAAATTTTCCTGGAGCGTATTATATTCACTTCAGTGAACGCGAATTAATTAAACAGTTTTGTCTTAGTTTCGACATCCGAAAAGCGTACATCGAATTGAAGTTTAACTTAGTTTTATGCGTAGATGAAAATTACTAAAGTTCTAGCTCTAGAAATTAGATACTGTACTATAGATAGATTGTGGTAGACTACGAAGTAACTCAACGTACTTCCATATATCGATTGAACAGTTCCGTAGACACGTGCTGAGGTTTTCTCTGTCGCAAAGTATAAGATGCATGCGTATCTATGTTAGTGCCTATACATATGGTTAAAAAAAATTATATTGATTACATATATTTTAATATTTAATGTTAATGAGAAATAAAAGTACAGTGGTACACGCAAACAAAAATAATATTTATATTATCGTCAAAGAAGTTTTAATAAACATCTAAGTAAGATTGCATGTTTAAACCAATTAAGAAACATAGATATACATCGTATTGGAGTTAATTTTCCCCCAAATTAGTAACTGGAGAAACGCGCATAAAAGCTCTAATTATCATCTTAATGTACTCATACATATATCTAATTAAACCTTAGGAAAACATAATAATTACGCATACAATTTGAGTCACCAAGGAATTTTAAATGCGCTCCCAGTGAGGGCAAGCAATTTCAGACTAGTTTCCAATCATATACATATATTCTAATTTTCTTAATATTGTTACATAAAGCAATTACAGTACCGATCATTTTTAAAACCCTAGCAGGAACAATCTTTTTTAGGAAGAGCGAGGACCAAGGAGGGTCAATAAGTATCCACACATATTCTAACTACAAATTTGCATTTTTATTCAAAACAAAAAAATATGTCTACAGAAACAGCATTACTAAAACAACTAATATAGGGTAATAAATAAAATTTTACTGGGAATCAGTGACAACGGCATCTTCACAGGATATACAAACATTAGACTTTTTACTGTGTTTACCACATAGATAGACAGATAGATAATTACGTGGGATGGCTATGTGACCCATAGGTCTATTGTAGCTCCCTATTATCTAGACCACATGGTCTAGCTTAGCCTTTTTTATGAGGCTTTCCAGCCTTGCCGGGTTAGTCTTCATGTAGCTCGCCGCGTGTGGGTATGGTTCGCCAATGCACTCTAGCCTCAATCTAGCTAGTCCCTCGCAATGGCACAGGATGTGTTGCGAGGTCTCTTCATCTGTCTGACAGATTCTGCACATGGTGTCTTCCGCCAGACCAAGATTGCTCATATGCTTGTTGAGTCTGTTATGTCCTGTTAAAAGGCCTACAACTAGCCTCACCGTTCTCCTGCCTTTGTTCAGAAGGTCCTCGGTGTATTTAGGCATGTATTCTTTGATGAAGTCTTTAGCCTGGTGCTGTCCTGGGGAGCTTTTCCACCATTCGAGGGATTTACTTGCCGACCATTTCTCCATGGTTTTGGCTATCTCCCTTTTCGTGGTTCCACACGATGGTGTAGGTCCAATGAGTGGTCTAGACGTTCCTTCTTTGGCCAGGGCATCAGCCTTCTCATTTCCTTTAATACCTTCGTGCCCCGGTACCCTAGCTAGGGTCACCTTGTTGTACGCCCCTAGTTCATTTAGCTTTGATGTGATCTTTGTTGCGTCAAGCGCTTTTATCATAGCTTGATTATCAGTGAAGATGGCTATGGGTTTTTGTTCTGTCCCTTGCCTTAATATTTCTCTGACACAGTGGTGAATCGCAACTGTTTCTGTCTGGAAAACTTCAGTTTCCTTCTATAGACTTAGACTGACTTCCGTTCTTGGTTTCCCGAGTATTCCGGCTTCTTCACCTTGTTCCGTTTTCAAGACGTCTGTATACCAGTGTCGAGAGGCTTTAACAGGAGAGCCACCTTTCCATTGCTCTCGTTCTGGTATTATGGTTTTATATTTTTTGTTGAAGTTGTATTTTGGAACCATTACGTCTGTGGGTAAAAAGACTACCTCCGCGGTTTTTCGTTCTTTAATCAACTTCTGATATATTTTCCCATGTGTGTGTGATGGGTGTTTGATTTTGTATCAGCCTGTACGTGGCAGACCTTGCTTCTCTTTGTATGTGGATATGTAGAGATGGTAAGTTTAATAAGACTTCCATAGCCGGTGTTGGAGTAGTTCTCATGGCGCCCGTAATGCACATGCATGCTAGCCTTTGTACACCATTTAGGAGCCTCGCTACTCTGGCCTGTTGTGTCTTCGGCCACTACAGCACTGACACGTATGTTATAATAGGTCTGATCACCCTTGTGTATAGCCATAAGGTCATTTTTGGGTTTAATCCCCAGTTTTTTCCACACAAATTTCTGCATCTGCCAATGGTCATGGATGCCTTATTGCATGTCTTTTGTATGTGTGTATTCCAGGTGAGTTTTTGATCAAAGGTAACCCCAAGTGTTTTGCTTCCTTGGCCATTGGGATTTTTATATCCCTTAGCCTTGTGTTTACCACATACATATTTGTGATATTTTGAGTAAATTATGGTTGTTTTCGCTAACTTATTGGTTTTTCCTTTTTTGGATTTTGCCAACTTGGAACATGAAAGACATCTTCCTTTTCCATGTTGGAATGGTGTTGGAACCACAGAATGAACTAGTTTGCGTTCAAGTACATCTTCGATAGCATAAATAACTGAATTGTAAGTCAATTTAAGCTTGCAGCTCTTCTTTCAATAAGGGGTAACATTGGGGATATATGTATATAAGGCATACGCATTAACGGCTGCAATATCCAACAAAGTAAAAAAAATTGAAAGTGGCCATCTTCGTGTCGACCGCTTTGAGAAATACTTTCTCCCCATCTGGTCTATGGTATCAAAACCTCCTTTAGTTTCATTATAAAGAAGATTGATATCTGATTTATTTTTTCATTTTTATTGTTGCTTACAGCATCATCAGCAGAGAGCAAAAGTATCTTTAACCTGCAAAGATACTTGACGCGTCACACAGGAAAGAAGAGTAACTGATGGGTTCCCAGACTTCGGGTCTGAAAACGCAAACATATTTGAATAAAGATGTCTACCTTCTGTTTTCGTACGTATATCTGGTATGTGTTTGCGATTTTGTTGAAGAGTACCACCTAAAGTCAGGCCAAAGTCGTTATAGAGTTCTTCTGCGAACTCCACAGAAGTATAATATCTGTCCGTCGTAACATTACGTCCAGAATTTTTAATTGAAGACACCAGCCGTTTCACTATTTCCTTTGGACCCCGACTAGCTGGTGTACTACGTTCTATTTTTCCTGCATAAACTTCCATACGTAGAACGTAACGAGTTGAACAGTTGTCAAGAATACGTATAAAAACACCATATTTTCCAGGTTTTTCGTACATGAAAAAAGGGGCATCTACCCCGAAATAAAGACAACATTACGACGTTCATGCCTGGTGAAAAATATTTTAAAAATGTATCATTCAGTAAATCAAATATTTCACGTAGCGGTGCAAACTTGTCTGCCTGTTTTCTCTCTCCTCTAGTAGACTAAAGGAGTATCCACACATCACCGTGCCGTGACAGGGACGTGACTCGTCAGGGACGGGAGCTAAATATCGTTGCGTGTAATTTAAATGGTTACATTCGCACTTGTCCGTGGCAGTGCCTCTCCGGAGCTTCAGTGAACGGACCGGGTCAGGAACGTGCATATTGATATCCTTGCAGCCGATATTTTAGACAATTCCCGGATACTTATCAACTACCACTGACATCACTGTCGCAAAATTCCCTGACTAGTGTGAATATAACATCCGGATTGATATTGCACATCCCTGTCCCGGATCTGACACGTCCCTGTCACAGCACGGTGATGTGTGGATACTCCTTTATCGTCAAATCTTAAAATTGTCAGCAGTTGTCGGAACCTATTTCAACTCAGAACCGCAATGTACGATGGTCTGCCAAATTTTTTAGACAACAAATCGTGATAATACAGGTTGGTGTCATCGTTAGCCCTCATCAAAATTAAAATACCAAGCAATGCTAAAATTTCAGTCTCATATGTTCTTGGTACATTTTGCCGCATAGGTCCTTCATTCGAATGTAATACAATAATTTGCAATATTTCCGGAGTAAAAAATGTTTGGTACGACTCCAATATATCACCAACTTTCCCTTCATTTCGAAGGCCTGGTTGCTCACGAAAAATATTTGGTCCTCCTCGCCGAGTAGCTCATGGTGGGTGGGCTAAACAAATTCTTCCAGACTATTGTCGGACCCAATGTCTAACCTAACCTCGAAATCAGAAAAGTTTTCTAGCTCCTCTTCTAACTCTCTCGAGTTAAATATTTACTCATTTTCACTATAACCGCAATAATACACTCGAAAAACGAAAAAATACTGCAAACTACGTCAAGAAATATGGAAGCGCGTGCAGACAAGTTACCGAGACAAAACTCGCTCGTATACCAGCAGTTATTTGCGATGTTGCTAGTTATAAACAACGATCCTACGTAAGAATGTATAAGTCTCATATTGGACCGAGGAGGGTTATTTATTGTCCACCGTGTATATTCTAATTTTGTTAATATTGTTACATAAAGCAATTACAGTACCGATCATTTTTTAAAGTTTCCCTTTTCAATGTTCTATTGCTTTGTTTAAAAGCCAAACATCAGGTTTCAAGACTGGAGCTTCAACCAGCCTTTTCAATTTAGTATTCACACACTTTCCTGAACTTTAATCTCCTTCTTTAAGCCGCTTCTTATCCACTTTTTATTATAACATGCCTTTTTTCTGGAGTAGTGTGGATGTATAAACACGTGGACAATCCGGTTTCAATTTTCTAAGAGGTTCTTTCGGTAAGCGATGGATATCTAGGAGTTTAATTTTTTTTCTTACTGTATGGGGTAGGATTATCCCGAAAGGCGGCTCGCGAAAACAGACAAGATCTTATCCATCCTTTGAACAGTAGTACCGTTTGTCCGATGTAGTTGAAGATAGCGATATGATCTACTACACTTTGCTCTAAAGGGTTGCTTTTGGCCACAGCACCAACTTCAACAGAAGAGACCTGCAAATAGTTTCTCTGGCTGCTGCAAATTCAAAGGTTTTTTTTGCATTATCTTGAGTAACTTTAAAACCAGTTTAGTCTTCAAAAAACATGTGACGCAATGAAAACCTGACAAAACTGATGTTTTCTGATGTTCTTAAAGATAGAATATAATGTTTTCTAGTCATGCAGTCTTCTCCAGCAGCTTGTTTAGTATTCCAAGATTCAGAACACCTGCTTACGAAGCATATTTAGAGTTAGTAGCTAGAATATCTAGTAGGGTTTGCATAATAACTGCAGAAGAGACAAAATAATACACAAAGCAATCGGGTCAGATTTGAACATTAACCTAGAAATCTGGTAGGTTTGCATAATAACTCAGAAGTACAAAATAATACACAAAGCAATCTGGTCAGATTTGAACATTAACCGAAACAGCAGGTGCATGTCTCAGTGTACCCCAACCTATTCGTCCCAAATTACGGCAATACCAGCAAAATTTTGTTTGCAGGATTAAAACTAACCTTACGTTTAGATTTAGCACCAATATAGCAAGAGAGGAGAAACTATTTTTTAACATGTAATAATAAAAATATGCGATGTTTTAATGTGCCTCATGTCCCTATGTATCCCGAGCTCCTGCATACAACAGAATTATTTATTTTTGTAATAAAATATAAAATATTATTCATATATAATATTATGATGCCACCGAATATAAAACTACACACCTGTGTCCTAGAGAAAAATAGAATAAACTAATAAAAATGTAAATTTTCTAAAAGGAAACACAAGAAATATCAATAGGGGAATAAAATACGTAAACGCACAGTTTGCGCCTATAATATTGAAATTCCTCGACACTATAACGGATAGCCTCGCAAACGTTTTACCTTCGAATTTTCTGTGACCATAAATTTTTTTTTTTATAGAAAAGCATTTCAGTTTCAGGCTCGCAGTGAAATTTCTTTTTCAATATATCGCTACTGTTATTTTTGTTAGATTTATTAAAAACTAGAACTATTATTTTTACCAACAAAACATTCAAATGTTAATTACTGTTTTAGATGAAACTTAGTATATTTATACACCGTTATTATGAACAATAATAATTTAAATTATATCACTGCATTCTATCGCAAGCTTATCAAACTACAGGAAAGTATGTGTTCTCGCCTAAGAGTAAACTACCAAGGTTAAGTGAGACCCCAACGAGAAAAGACACAGAAAAAGATGCGTAGGAGGCCGAAACTCGAGGAGACAGCCAGAGAATGGGAAGCAAAGACCAGGGAAACAATATATGTAGTTCGAGGAAAAAAGGAAAGGAAAAGAACAAACTCGTCACAGCAGGAGAAGTCTAGAAGACCACGTTTATTGCTGAAGCAATGGAAGAATTTGACAAACTGAACTTAAAAAAGTGAACGAAAGAATGCTCAAAAACTAAAATTGAAACAAAGCAGGTGGAGCTGGACTACCTGGCCGGAAACATAGAGAAAATTATCGTACAATATAAAAGTAGACATGCAACTCGTGATGAGAAGAGTAAGAAAATTTTATGTTCCAGCAAGACTGCACACCTATTACCTTCTCTTTAGTTTGACAATACAGATACTCACAAAAAAAAATCAAAGGTCTAATTAATTTGGAGCAATAACTGAAATTTTTTATCAGTTTATAATAAGATCATCTTCAAATTACCAATGTAGAACTGTAAGCTGGATCCCATTCCTGGAATGGAGATAAAAACGAAAGTAATAAGAAAATCTATGAAATCCAACGTCAAGGCTGTTCTTAGTAAACAGGAATGCCGACTATTACCGTAATATTACTGGTGGTATTTTGTATTGAACCATACAACTCGAGATCTCAACTTGGATGAAGTTAACCACCGATTTCATTAAAAAAAATATTTTCCATGTAAAAAAGGCTTCAAAACAAGGAGTTTATGTCTGACATTTTGCTTTTATTGATGCTCTTTAACCATTCATAAAATGAATATTGCTACTACCTTCATTTACGATCTATTCACCACCTGTTTTATTTTTTTCCTGAAAGTCTTCCTGATTACTCTGTTATCAACGTTTTATCTCCAGTAAACTTTAACGGACTATATAAAGTTTATTATAAGAACCGCTATTATGTTAAAAATGTATGTATAATAAATCTAATTTTGTTGTGATTGTGGGTTCGAGACCTTTAGAAATGTGACTGCTGATTACACAAGTTTATTCCACACCTTACTCATTTCTACGTATTTACATAAATACAAAAATATATTACTTTTTTAAGCAATAACAAAACGAACATGATTTGTATTAACACAAAGAAATGCGAGTACCCCTCAAGAGATACCAAATATCTGATTGAATTATTAATTCAAACACACAATTCACGGTTTCATTTTTTGCAATAAATTATTCAGTCTGCGTTATTCCAGCATCGCGAATAAAGACCTCACTTCATTCTAGGGGGATATTGACCGAGAAATAAATAAACTCTTCTGGGAAAGAAAGCTTTATTGAAAAAAAATAAGGTTTTTCTTCTCCGTGATGTATCAATTCATACATCACTAAATTGAAAAAAAAAACATTTAATTTTCAATCTTTCACAATTTGAACTTATTTTATGAAGAATATACTTAATTTTAATAGACTACATGCCCAGGAACCTTCTGTGCGAACCTCCGCGGTAATCGTGGAGTGAGGACTTTTGAAAAGTGTTATCAATTGCGTCTGATTGGGACTTGACAAGAAGCAATCACCAGAACTAACATATTCCAAAAACTAAATCTAATCTAGATACGGTAGTAACAAGGTGTTCAGTAAAAGTATGGAAATATTCTTGTTAGATAAGTGGGAAGGTCTAGATAACGAGAAAAAAAAAATAGATTCATGGTGTTGAAATATAGAATTTCAAATAATTAATCTCAAATGTTCATTGTTTAACGTAGATTGTTTAGTTGATAGGTAAAATAAGAAGAAATGAAAATCTCGTAAATATTACAATATATGTTTTTGTATATATTCCATAAACTGCGTAACTGTGGTTTTATTTCAATTCAACCCTCTCAATTATTTATTATTCATAACACATTTTGCGTCCAAACCTGCGATAATAAAAGAAAATCATTTTATTGTGTATCACATCTGTTGCCTATGGGCGGGGGAAACAAACGCGTCCTAGAGGGATTTATTTATTATACACTAGGGTTCAAATTTAATTCATTTTAATTCAGCACTCATTTATTGTTACAGTTAAGGGATTTGATATAATATAACGCTTGAGCGTGGAACGTCCAATCTTCCCAGTAATTTTTAGTATATTATAAAATATTAAATATGAATAAAATATCCTGAAAATAACTGATATTTTAAGAACATAAAGAAATAATTTTAGAAGAGTGATTAGATAGGTCAACAAAAAAGTAAGGCAAAAAGAAGAAGCAGTTTTTGAAGGGTTTTAAACTGTTGAACTGCAAACAGTTTCTTTTAATTACTATTGACAGTGTTAAAATGAGATTCTGTGTTACCCAGATTACCTTGGATAAATAGTAACCCTTAAGTGCCCCTGTATGTACTTAAAGAGTAACACTAACACCTGTAGGCAATCGCAATGACCGCAGATTTTTAAATGCTAAAATGGCCAGGTAAGAAGATAGATAACAAACAAGTTTCTAACTAAAATACAAGTTTTGGGCTTGTGTTAGCATGCTAAGTCAGTGGGAGATAACACAAGAATTTCATCGATCAAGGTGGCATAACATATGTCTAGAGTATACCATGCCTCACTCCGAGTAAAACGTATCCTATGGTTTGAAAGAGTCCTCTTGCTGTGAATGTGGACCTCTATCGCCAGTGACTGCTATAGTCCTCAACTACTTGTGGAAACGAAATGAAAAACAGCAAAAATAAGCTGAGCATAAGGCCAAACGAGAACAGGAAGGAAGAACAATTATGGTCACACTAGCAACAACTACCACACAATATTCGATGTTGTTGGCAGAAAAGGATGTTTTTCCACTAGAGAGCGGACTACCACGGTCACCACCAAGAAGTGAGACCCTAACAAGCGAAGACACATAAGAAGATGTCTAGTAGATCGAATCTCGAGGAAGCAGCCAGACACTGGGAAGCAAGGGCCTTTGAAACAATATAGTACAAGCAGAAAAGGAGCGGAAAAGGACAAACTCGTCATAGCAGGACGACTCTACGAAGATCGCCTTTACTGGTGAAGCAATGGAGGAAGTCAACAATTGTTCGCAAAAATACTTAACTTAAAAAAGCTAGTGCAGCAGACTTTACGACTGAATAGAGGCTTTAAGTACGTCAGGAGCATATTAGATATAAAGTGACTTAACCGGTTATACCGGAAGTCGCCATCTACTTTATTATTTTTAATGGAACACCCTGTATATTTTTACACATTTGGATTTACCTATTTTTAACCTTTACGAATATCTTTACTTTTTGCAATTTGATTGGGGGTTTCGTAGTTATTCGATTTTTTCTGAAAAGCTTTGCTATAGCAGACATTTATTCAAAAAACCAGAGAACACTCGATTTTTCGGATATCATTTTAAAATTTATAACATACTTAAACAACATGTTGCAGTATAGACCCGAGAACGGCTGTCTACATTGCCTGGTTACTTTACTACGGCACGTTAACTCTTCGAAATTTTGAAGAACCATAACTTTATTTTTTCAAATAGCACCCCTCGAATTTTATTACTTACTCGCCTTCGGCGTCCAATTCTACAACTTTCATTTCTCACATGTACTATACCTAAAATTAATAGTTTATAAGATAATTAGATTTTTTGGAAAAGACACACAACTCATCGATACTTATCCAGTGTGCCATGGAAAATAAACGTGCTCAAAGATTTATTGTCAAAGTCTAACGCCAAAATCATTCTTCGTCATTTGATGCTTGTCAGTTAATAATTATCCGTTAAATACCTTTGCACTATTGTCATAAAGAGTTAAAATGGATAACAATAACGAAAACAATGTTTACACAAATCAAGAAATTCTTCATTTATTTTTTATGAAATGGGTGTAAACAGCGAGAAAGAAATTATAATAATTGTTTAAAATGGTGGCCGTTCGTATTCAAGTACAGTATTAAACACGAAGAAACACCCTCGAGTCTTGCTCTTTGTAGATCTTGAAAAGAGAGTCTGTCGAATGCTGCTCGCACACATGGTGTTCAAGCGAGAAAGTCCACATGTGTCATATACAGAGATCTTACAGTCCAATTCCTAACCGACTCACTCACCTGTTTTCGAATATTAAGGTGTAAATATTGTTTTCGTTATTGTTATCCATTTTAACTCCTTATTGCAATAATGTGATCGCATATTTAACGCATAATTATTAATTCACAAGTATCAAACAACCAAGTGTGATTTTGGCATTAGACTAAATCTTTGAGAACGTTTGTTTTCCATGGCACACTGGATAAATATCTATGAGTTATGTGTATATATATAAAAAATCTAATTATCTCCTAAACTATTAATTTTAGGCACAGTACATGCGGAACATAAAAGATGTAGAATTGGATTTCGAAGGTGACTAAGTAATAAAATATAGGGGGTTCTATTTGAAAAAATGAAGATATGGTTCTTCAACATTTCGAAGAGTTAACGTGCCATAGTAAAATAACCACGCAATGTACATAGACAGCCGTTCTCGGCGCTAAAATATACTCCAACATGTTGTTGAAGTATGTTACGAATTTTAAATTGATATCCGAAAAATCGAGTGTCTTCTGATTTTTTTAATAAATGTCTGCTAGAGCAAATTTTTTCAGAAAAAATGGAATAACTACAAAACGCCGGAATCAAATCGCAAAAAGTAAAGATATTCATAAAGCTTAAAAATACGTGAATCCAAATGTGTAAAAATATATAGGGTGTTTTATTAAAAATAATGAAGTAGGTGGCGACTTCCGGTATAACCGGAAGCGTTAGAAATCTAATAATATTTTGAAGAGAACATAATCGACTATATATACCTAATTATAAATTTTCAAATTTATATTTTGACCAGAACACCATAAACTTATAATAAACGATCTCGCTGAGACACCCTGTATGTATACATATATCGTAGGACAAGGAAGAGATTTATAGATACCAACAGCTGCAATGAGCATGGAAATTTTATGATAATATTGGATTCCAACGCAACTTAGAATAAGAAGGTAGTAAAAAGTCTGGTATCATTGTATCCGGAAGTAAAAGAGATGGCAAGGAATGACCAGAAATCAGAAAGCCTCCGAGGTACCAACAAAAGAATTAATAGTATGAAGAAGTGAATTGCTTCTGAATAATTAAATTCGCTTCAAAGGAAGCCTTTACTAAATAAAAATTCCCTGCTGAAAAAAATCGCATTTAAGTTGAAAAAGAAACTCTCTAACATGTCGTGCCGCTTTTAATGGCATTTATCAAAAATATAGACACAGCTAAAAATACCTCGACTCGTTTCATCTCTAATAAATAGGGATGACAGGTATGCATGATTGAATATGAATGATGCAGTGTACAATAACAACCCTATAAAAGCTTTCATCTCATCTTAAATAGGAAGAATTTAGAGTGGCACGATACGTTTTTAAAACATATGACAGACTCAATGAAAGAATTCTAAAATTAATTATATCTAATAAAACAAGAGTTAATTAAAAATCAATTTATTCCAGAAGCCAATACGAGTACATAATTATGATTTTGTAAAATTACCTTCAATAATAGAACAAATGTGCTATGTGTGAAGTAATATTAAAACACATAGACTATCATCAAAAACGTCTAAGAACAAAGGAGTCAATAAAAGTAAACTTTTTCTGCCATAAAACTGGCAATTTTCTTTTTACAGAGGCAGTCTATTAATTTTAATTGAGAGAGTTTGAAAGAACAATGATCAACAATCTTAAACCAATTTTTATTTCAATTCCTTATTGGTGATATAACTACAATTTTTATGTTAGAATAAATGCGTGTAAAACCAAAGGAGGGCAAATTTAATAAAACTTGACATAATCTGATTGCGAAAGCGAATAACTAAGTAGAACACATATAAAATGTACTCGGTACTAATTGGTCAGTGAGGATAAGGTAGTTGACTAATTATTTTGTATTGCATCTGTAACACAGGACTAAGAAATTAATATTTAAATTAAACTTGGCAAGTAATTTGGATAAAATTTCCGAAAAGAAGAAGCTCTTGCTTAACATTCTGTTTAAGGTATTAAAAATTTCTAGCAAGTACATAGAGTTAGATATGGTATGAAGAAGAACTTTAAATTAAAACTGTACATACGAGTTCAAACGCTGAAATAAGTTCGCATAATGCTCGCCGTCGATTGTCTTTCCTTTCTGAAGATAATCAATGAAAATTATTCCACGCGCATCCCAGAAAACTGAGCTATGGCCTTACCGGCAGATGGAATTGTCTTCGCCTTCTTTGGAGTCGATTCTCCCCTTTCAGTCCATTGTTTTGACTGTCCGTTAGTCGCAGGTGTGAAGTGATGGACACATGTTTCATCCATGGTTATGAATTGACGCAAAAACTTTTCTTTATTGCTGCAAAACTTCGCAAACACTCGATTGAAACATTCACACGACGCTGTTTTTGTTTGTAATCGTAATGTTTTGTGAGTAATCGCAGAGCCCATCTCGCGTATAACTTTCGCATGTCCAACTTTTTAGTCAATATGCGATGTAACGCAGTTTTTTATATGCCTATCGTATCAGCCTGCTTACGCACTTTCACTCGACGGTCATCTAATACCATTTTATGGATTTTCATCACCATTTCGCGCGTGGTCCCCTCATTTGTTGTTAAAACTCTGCTACCCAATATTTTACTGTTGTAAGCGAAGGAGGGGATTTTATCACAAACTTTATTAATTTTTCTCAGTAATAATAATAATAATAATAATAGTTGTTTATTGCCCAACAGTATACACCTATTACAGGACAATAATATAAATTAAAAATAAATATATACTAAAGTACACTAAAGTAATAATAAACATATAATAATAAATTGTACTTATTATTCCAAATTGTAAAAAATGTCTTTGTAACATATATCAGCAAATTTACATACATGGTATACATGAGAATTCAGTAGTAAGTTTGTTCTTGGGGTTGGTAATGTAAAGTTTAGTTTCATCAACAAGTCATTACAGTCCATTGATCCACTTACTAATGCCCACGCAAATATTGCACAATGATTTTGTCTACATTTCGTAAGAGATTGAAGGCCATGATCCTCAGGTATAGGTAATCCGTACCTCTAGAGGGATATTGATCATTGGATCTAAATATTTCAAAAAACGACGTTGAATTTGCTCAATACATAATTGATGATATACGTAATGGTGAAGCCAGACAGAACCATATTCCAAACAGCTAACAACAAAGGCAAAGTATAAAACTTTAATAGTTGTAAAATCGGTAAATCAATCCCAATCCTTTAGAGTCTACAGAGGAAAGGTAATCAATATGATAATTGAAGGTTAAAGATTGATCAAAGATTATTCCAAGATTTTTGAATGTATTAGCCTTACTCAACACATGTTTATCAATGGTGTATGAAGAATGAACCTGACATTTACATATGTTTAATTTTACTTTATGCTCTAAGCACCACTGTGATACATAATTTAGGTTATGTTGAAAGCTGAGAAAAGTTTGACGTGATCAGCATAAGGTAGCGCAGGGCATTTAAGATTAATAAGGAAATCATTCAAGTATAAAATAAATAGAAGTGGGTCTAAGTTAGAGCCCTGAGGTACTCCTGCTGTTGATACAAATTCCCTTGAATGGTAGCCATTGTACAAAACTGGATTAATCCTGTTACATAGGTACCTTTCCAAAAGCTTAAAAAATCCGGAAGACATTCCAAAATGACTCAATTTTTGTAACATAATGCCATGATCCATTGTGTCGAATGCACTTGAAATATCCGTATACACTACATCTACTTGTCCTGGGGCATTTAGCACTTCGCAGATACATATATTGTGTAATTATGGTCAAATTGATAACAGTGGATCTACCAGGCATAAACCCAAGTTAAATTGTAGAAAGTTGAGCTTTTCGCAAAATTTGAGAGAAATGAAATAGGCCTATAATTCCCTAGGACTAACGAATTACCATTTTTATAAACAGGTATTAATCTTGCTCGTTTCCAAAACTCAGGAAAGGAGTTCCATTTACATTTACATTTCAATTTACAATTATAGTAAAATTATCAAGATATTAAGTAAATCTATACTTACAACATAAATTATATCTAATGCAGTGTATAATACCACAATTACAATGCAATGGTTAGAATCCAGATTAAATTCCTCAAACTAATAAATAGATTGCTACAATCTAGGTGTTCGCGTTGTGTCGTATCGTAATGCTCATCACTCAGATTAGCAAGGATCAGGCCAGTACGATAACCACTTCCGTACTGATGGGATACTAATCCTAAGCTGCTCTGCCTGGACAGGAGCGAAAACGCTGAAATGAAATTGTTGCCGTTG
The DNA here is from genome assembly GCA_023690525.1 of Holotrichia oblita. Taxonomy (NCBI): domain Eukaryota; kingdom Metazoa; phylum Arthropoda; class Insecta; order Coleoptera; family Scarabaeidae; genus Holotrichia; species Holotrichia oblita. The sequence goes on from CM043018.1 coordinate 123,499,038, forward strand.
AATGTTTGACAATAAAGCACCGAGCGATCGGAAGCGTGTACTCGTTGCAATAAAATTTGTAATATTCCTTTATGACAAAGAGATAACCTCTAGCCATTCAAGCGATATAAAAATTTAATGAAAAAGGAACTAAAATGTCGTTACTCTGGAAAACATAAAGACGAATTTTAGATATGGAAAACTAAGTTGTATATCATACGTATGTGTTGCTCGTACTAGTTGTAATACTTAATTGAAAAATAGAATTTAAAAGCCGAGCTCTAACGATGCCATTAACCTTATATTATTACTACTGTGTTTACGATGCGTCTGTTCTATTGTTTCAATGCAATTCTCTTCTAGCTAGACAATAGTTTGCTAGCAGTAGCAGCTTACGCGATAGAATCCGCGGAAAGGTGATTGACAGTTTACTAGCGATAAAATTACATTGTACGGTAGGTTCATCTACAGAATTACAAATATTCGTAGAGATGCGATTGTGACATGCATCTTTAACAAACTTAAAACTCTCCAACTTATACATTATATATTATAATTCACTATTAGATAAATCGTACAAACGACAATTTGATCGATTCAATTTAAATTTATAATTAATGAGACCGTTATTTCCGTCGCTAAAATTACAGGGTAGTTTCTGAACTCAGATTGCATCCTCTTATTGCCGTATCTGTTAAAGGGCACAAGATACCAAATTATATCAGGGAAATTTACCTGATGTATTTCAGTGTTAGTAAACTTTAACGGGTCCAATTCATACAAGCAATTTAGTTGTGGAATAAACTGAAGTGACAAAATAAAGTGAGAAGTGGCTGTTTCTCCAATTTGTTAAATGTAACTCGAGGGAAAATTTAGAAATGTTTTTTACAAACCCGTTTTTATCCACACACTTTAAGTAGCGGAGACCTGTATAAATAAGGCATCCGGTGTAACCACATGGTAACCAAAGTTTTCCCTTGGTAGCAGTTAAATGGATCAAAGCATTTATACAAGCGTTGTTTACTGTAATTTTACGCAAGTTGAAATATGGAGAGCGATCGAGCTTATTGAGTAGCTAATGTATTTATAGCTGCACAAACACATCAGCATATATTAAAAATTTTGCCATTTCCGATAAAATGGTGCTCTGCTCGCTTGTCTACGTATTCATGTAAAATTGAATGTAAATAAGAAGAATAGATTTTATTGCAATTAATCTAAACGACTGGTAATTTCTTAATCTATATGTATAAAAGGCACTAAAGGTAAAAATTTGAAATTGCAAGACGATGATTTTGTGCTATAGACGTCCTTTAAGAAGGAATTTTTTGTAGTTTCTCCTCTAAAGGGGCGAAAGGGTATGGCAAAAATAGCGCTTTTATGATTCAACCCCTGCAAAAGTGGGGAAGCTTGTATGGAAAATAATATTTTTATGGTTTACACTGACTGTACAAGGATGTATTAATATCTAGTTACCTAGCAACGAACATGAATATATTAGGAAAGTCAGTGTAATGTTTCACGCCAAAAAGTCAACGCAAAATTACGCAATAAAATTTGAAGAGAAGGATGTCGACCGAAATTAATAAAATCGAAAAATCTAAATATCAAGCCATCATTAAGTACCTGTATTTAAAAGGGGTTAAGACGTAAGCAGATTTACGAAAGTATGCTTAATATCCTTGGCGATCAATGTCCTTCATTTGCGATCGTGAAAATTGAATCGTCAAATGTCTGAATGTTGACCGGAAGCATGCGAAGGTGAAAGCATCACCTCCGATTTGTGCTCGGTTTGAAAATGAGCCACACTTCTTAAATCGTTGAGCCGTTAAGCCTATGGATGAAATTTGGGTACATTTCCACAACACCTAAAGCCTAAGAAGTTGCGTGTTCAAAAATCTGCTGGATAAATTCTTGTTTCAGTTTTTTGTGATTGCCATGGAGTAATCATGATTGATTTTCTGGATAAGGGTGGAACAATAATTAGGAATTATTATTCTACGAAAATGTATGGAGAAAAGACACGAAAAGTTGTCCAGAGCTGTTTTGTTTCTGCAGGATGATGCCCCTGTACACAATCAATATAATATATCCTATTAAGAGGAGAGTATGTTGAATAATATTTTGACTTTAGTAGAATGGCTAACTCACTACGTCACAGTTTGACCTTTGACCCCGCGAAGGAATTTACTTTCATTGAACATGAAGGTTGCTCTTGAAAAAACAAGTTTCGACTCGCGTTGCAACATTAATTTTGGGTAATGTATGGTGATCAGCTATTGAACGGCTTTGATCAGGTATTAAATAACGCCATGCTGCTCAAAGTTGATCACATTCTTTAAATAGCTAACAGTGAAATAGAATTAATTTTTTCCAAGAACAACCTTTATAATAAAGAGCTAATGAAAGTAAATTTCTTCGCGGGCTCAAAGGTCAAATTGCGCTCATAATGAGGTAGCCATTCTACTCACTTTCATAGTTATTTATACATGAAGAATGAACATAAAAACATATAAATGAATTTAAAATGAAAAAACTGTACAAATCTTATTGTCTACGCGAGCGAAACCGCGGACAAAAAAGCTAGTAACAAGTAACCAGATCAGAAAACAAATCAGACAAAGGTTTCCATACCTATCATTAATAATAGGTAGCCTTATCATTAATTTTTATTTCCATCCCGTTTTTTTTTTCATATCAACGTTTTATTTCTCGTTCTCAACACAAAACATTCTATTGTTAGAATTGGTTCTTTGTTGGTTGGATTAACTAAACAAACTGGAACCTTTTGTAGCTCTCTGATGCGTGACACTCACTATTATGAAAAATAACCTGAAATTGAACTGAAGTTTGTTACTAATGAAATTATTAATTAATTAGTCTTACTTCTTTAGAATTTTTACTTTTATATGTTGTTTGTTCTTTGCATATTGGTTTTTATTATACACCACACACAATCCTTCACATTGCCCTTTTTTTGTTTTTGGACTTAAATTTGTCTGTTTAAAATTCAATTTTGTCGTAGATGTTTTCGTAAGAGGTTCATGTACTTGCCTAGTTGTTATAAATTTCGAAATATCATTTCAAAGTAGTTGTATATTTGGATTTTTCGATCTTGGTTTTGTTGGTGGTTTGCCATACCATCTTGTTTTGTTGTAAAAACCGATAATATCTGGATTGTATTCTGGGTATTGATTACTTCATTACCACGGTTATAATTGTTGCGATAGGACCGCATTTTTTCAAATAATTCCGTTCTAATAAGAAAGTTGTGTATTGTATATTTCTTAAAGTTTTCCGAATGTACATATGTTGTTGGGTGTTGCACTACGTTTATCTCCAAATTTCTTTGGTTGTACTTTGATAGCAGTAATCTTTCCAAGATATATTTCACAAACTAGTGCGTAGCCAAAAAAAAAACTAGAAAAGATTTCCCCGTTTACTAATTTTCTGGGTATATACTGGAGGATTTTTTGAATAATTTCGGTTTTGCATTAGATGAAAAATAATTTCTTTGTATAGGAGAGTGTCCCATAGCATCACTACACTCTACCCAAAAATGCATCTTTTCCAATACCTTATCACTTCTTTAGGATGTTCTTGCTTTCTGATATATACAAAAAGTTTTTTCGTCAGCGATTTGAGTTGTTATAATTTGCTAACAAATGTTTCCATTGCTGAAGATGGTACATCTTCTTCATTCGATTCACTGCCTTCGTCGTCCAAATTTTGAATAAATCTTCCGCATTCATATTTTCAAATTCATTACAATTCTTTTTCTACTTATAGAAGCTATTACTATAGTGACACAAAGCAGATAAAACGACATGATGAGACCGAATGTAGACGATAAAAACTTGCAACTGCAAATATTTTTAATAATAAAACAATAAAAGTTAAAACACTGGAAAATTCACGCAAATAATCGCACACAGAAAACTAAGAAAAGAATGCGTCGAAAGTCGTGCCATATCAATGGCGAAATGCAATAAGAAACCGTTCGCAGACTTGTTAGTTCGCCCAGCCGATACACATTCTACCAGGAATGATAAGAACATTTACTCGTAAAATGAGCTGACAAATAGAGTGGGAATGAAAAACCGATGTCGTGTGAAGCTATAAATTTTTCTCTCCCTCTATCGCATTAGAAATGTACCAGGAAACGCATTTCTAAAAGTGGAAGAAATTGTCAGTATAAACAAGCAAAATAATTAATTGAAAATGCACTCGGGTATAAAATACCCTTCTTATGCTTAGTAGGATTAAAGGTTGAACACAATCACGCTAACATACTTATAAGATAAGATGAAATTTTGAAGCGCCGCTATTATTTAGCCGACTGAAATTAAAACCCGCATCTTTAGTAGTACAGCTGTCGTTCCTCTTGTAATAATTTTACATAGCAAGTATCTTTGTTACCTACACTGAAAAAAATTTCTATGCGAATTTACAACGATAATCGCGGGCAACTTTGTTACCCACGATTATCATAGTAAAATTACTATCTGATGTAATTTTTCTATTCCATTAGTAAATAACCAAGCGGAATATGCGATTTTACAAATCATGACTTTAGTTACACAGTTTATATTTGTAACATTACAAATCATGCTAGTATATTAATTAAATAGTGGAGTAATGTTACAAATACTCACTCAATTAAGCAGTATATATGTATACCTATATTATGCAAAAATGCTAGTTACTATTCCAGTATAAATAATAAATTACATCTATGTACATATATGCATGTGTCTATAGTTCGATATTCTGTGATGCTAATAAATCTAAAAGCAACAGCATTTTCATTAATTATATCAATATATTATTATAAAATCAAAAACTTTCTAAGATGACGATACATCCATTTATGCCTCCTTCTAATTCATATAACACAACTGCACACATGGACGCTAGTATCTAGAGTGCATTTGTATTGCAGTGTACCCAATATCCACCTCGCAGCTGATGCCTTGCATGTTTCTGCTTGACTTGCATTTTTTTACAACCGCGGGCAAAAATAAAATAATAAATTTACAATTACTGTTTGGAGATTTACAATGTATATCAGGCTGATAAAGCAAACGAAACAGTAAGATTCATTACACCTTTGTAATGCACAAAGTAATACTGTGTTGTTACATATAACGTTATCGTAATACTACATATTTTACGTTTTTTTGTCAACCCATTGTAATTTAACAGTGAATATATATGTATATCTTCATGTTATTATTTTGTACGAGTATTTTCACTGTAATGTTAGGATGTTTATCTATGTAATTTTACTGCTATTTTTTACAGTGTACGTTCTCAAAATCTTAGTTATATTTAATATGTTACACTTCTTCATTGCTGTGTTTCAATTCCTGCCCACCATAGAGAGTTATGCATGACCTTCAGTGTTGTGTATACTCGTGTGTTATCTACTGGTCAATTAATAATATTTTGGTTTGACTATTGCTATCTGTTATTACCGGTCAATGTTCTTTTTTTTTTTTTTCTCAAAGAATAGCAGAAAGAGAATAGTTCTCATTTTATATTAGTAATTCAATATTACTTGCTTAGTATTTCGTTTATTTCAGTTAAAGGTTTAATGAATTTCAGTTTAAACTATTTTCAATTCATAACTAACTTAACTGCCAAAACATCTAATTGTATTTAACACAATTTTATTTGTGAATTAATTAATGTTACACTAATTATTTTGGATAATCTCTACTCATGGCAGTTTCCTTTTAATTTAATTTATTACTTTTAATAGTCCAGTATTCCTTCCTATAACACGAGTCGCAGTATTATTTCTTTTTTCTTAAATATTTATGTCTACAGACTTTGAGTGTTTGAAATAAATGTAGGATTTTTTTTTACTTTTTTGATATTTTTGCTCTTTATTTTTAGTCCAGGCTTCTTAATTTATATCTTATCACCTCAAAGATGAGGGGTGCTACCCTGGAAAGAATTTTTAAAAATATCTATCGCTTTTTCTACTGATGTAAAACGTAAACCTTGTAATTAATCCTTTACCCGCGGAAATAAGAAGAGGTACTAGGTCTGGACTATACAGTGAATAACCCACGATTTCTATGTTTTGAGTATTCAAATACTCAGGTGTTCGAGCGGCAGTGAGGCCCCAAGAGTTATCTTGATGCAAGATGATCCTTTCGCTTTGACGTTTTTCACGAACATTTTGGCGAACCTCAGCCGAAAAAAGTGTAGTATAGCAATCTGAATTAAGGGTACGTCTATCCACCAGTGCTACAGTGAAAACATGTCCAGTAATTCCACAGAAAGTTTTTCCATTAACAAGTTTTGTTGGAGCCGACTTATTCTCAAAGATCCAAACCGTCAATTATTACTTTTCTTTCGCGATCATAGCAGTATACCCATGCTTCATCAGCTGTGATGATGCGCACCAAACGGGTCCTAAGTCAAAGCGATTTAATGTAGATCTGCACCATCTTACACGGTCTTCTTTTTGAAATGAAGTCAAGGTGTTGGGAATCCATCCAGAACAAACCTTACAGACCTTTAAATCTTTGTGTAAAATAATGTTAATTGCTGTCACACCTATCTTTAAAGTCGCTTGAATGGTTCTGACAGTAATATGTCGGTCTTCAACAATCATGTTCCGAATAAGAGCAATATTTTTGATGTAACTGTCAAAAAAAGTCGACCGCATTGAAATTCATTGTACCGACACTTTACCGTAGCAAAGCAAATGCTCCATTGATAAAGGAAGGATTACTTTCACCCCATGTAACTTGCAAATAATCAGGTACCCTTGACAACTCTCAATATAATAAAATATCATCGTCTACTAAGATAGGCTCTCTCGTATATTGTCATTTACGTAGCTAAACCAGAAAAATCTGAAATGTTAACGTTTCATTCTTGAGATTTCCTTGTAAATTAATGTTTCCTTATACTGAGAACGGTTGCTGCAAACAATGCCAAAAACTCGGACAAAATACTAGGCATAATCCCGGCATAAATTTACGTAACTTAACAGAACCCTTCGCAAAATAAACCGACAGCTTATTTATTTTTCCTTCGGCGTGTGGTGTCAAAGAATGTTTACATCTTTAAATAAGACAAGAGCAAAAAATAATAGATTGTTTAAAATTAACATAGGTATTTAATTTCAGCTGACATGGAATAGTACGCTGACACTGAAAGGAAACTTTCTTAGAAAAAGAAAAAAACACAAGTAACAAATTTCCTGACGTTGATAGAAATAACGCTCCATTATTATGCTTATTATTTTAATTCATAAAATAGAATCTTGTAACATTTATCAGGAGATAATCAATAAGAATCTTATTACGTTAAAAAAAAAGCATTATTTTCAATTACTGTTTAGTTAGGTATGTACGTATTTCCGGAAACAGAATAATAAAACTACTTTTTATTGACGTCATGTCTATGTATGTCTAATATAGAATAAATGCACAAATATATAGAATCATAACCAAAATCGTTAAATCATCAACACTCAGACACTATCCAAACACCAATCAAAATCACCAAAAACTCTTCTTCCGTGGTGCTGTTATGCAAATGATATCTAGACATTTGTTAGCCTTTGTTTTTGACAAAGAATCAAAAAACTCTGTACGATGATTGATAAATTATAATTTGTTTGCTGCAAGTCATTGATAAAACAAGGAACAACAATAGAAATTGGTCAATTATTGTTAAATATGTTCAGTCGTTCAGTCTCTAACGACCAAATGTTTTGAATGACTAACTCGTTACCGCCAGCTGAAGCAGCGATTAAAATTTGGTGCACTGATGGCCAAAATATCAGCTTTATATTAGACAAAATGCTTCTCGATTTCAATTTTTTATGAACAAAAATTTAGAAAAAGAAACATAAAATAAACACCAATTAATAGTAATTGTAGTTCAGTAATTATGACACAAAACTATTAATGACACAGTCTCTTTAAAAAGTGAGCTATACTTAAATAGCTTATAGTTAGGTTACCAGTAAAGCAATAGGAAGATAAATTGAAGTTCCCTGCCAAAATCAGTGAATAAACCCGAATAATATTCCACGCACAATACCCCAAAATTATCTAAGCAGATAGCAATCTTGGAAGACAATGTATAATAATTTATTTAACCAGAAATATGAGGCAAATATGTCTAGCCTATCGCAGTGCCAATGAGGTCTAAATACAAAGTTTTCTGTTTCTGAAATTCTGTTTATATATTCTGTATTGTATAAATCAACATCTTCAAGAGACATTAATTTCAATTATTATCTTTTTAATAGCGCTTATTATTTCTGATTATCATTCTGGCGCTAATTACTTCAGTTACCCTTTTTACTGCTCCTTACAAAAATGCCTCAAATTAAAATTAATTTAATTTAATTACGCCGGCAATTACAGTCTAAAAGCTCTCGGCTAACGATGAGTTAAATATTCACCTGTTCAAAATTCATAAATCTCGTCTATTACTAAACAGTTTTTAAGTTTGTCAAAAGTGCTACTTACATGACAACGTCGTGAGGAACTTATGATGAATACACTTATTCAAAGTTTTAGCGCGACGAACATATAAAATATAGATGTTCGCGTAAAATGCAACGCTTTGAAAGCTCGTCGACGCTTCGAATCGGTCCCTCACTACGGTGTAGTTGGTTCGGGACTTTGCCGCCGCAAAGTTGGACGAATACTGAATGAAAACTTTTCGTAAAGTTGAGGAGATTGCGCACACCTAACGCAGATTACACATTCATAAAAAAGAATCGAATATTTTGTGTGTGGAATCGTGTTATATGGAGGATATACTACTCACGGCAGTATCTAAACATAAATCATTTATATGTTTGATATAATCCACGCAAAAAATACAGTAGTATACATTTTATAATGTGACTGCTTTTTATTTCATTGTAATATATACCCATTAATATTTTGATACGAAACTCTTGATTTATGTTATTACTATTTATTTGTTTATAGCAGGAAGGCAAGAACATAAAATAATAATGCGAGGATTGGATAAAATTCCAACAAATAAAACGCTTTTCTACAGGAACAAACTCCAAAAAAGTTTTGCACGAACGATAATCGAAAAGAAGATTTTAAAGGAATATACTGATTAGAACCTAACAAGAAAATAATTTGAACACACATCTTATACAAGTCCCTATTTTTAGCACACAAAAGTAAGCTCAGTTATTTATTACGACCTACATCTGTAATAAAGAATTTTATTAAAATGTTGGACACAATACATAAATTGTAATTGTTGAAAAATTTTCAGTTCTGTCGACGACTTACATAATATATTTGTTTGACTTATATATTTCGAAAATATCTTTCAATAAACAGAAACTCTGAACAAATAACGATATATATATATATGTATATAATAAAACATGTTCCTGCGAAAATAATGACATCGCAAAGAAAGTAGAATTAAGACAAAATTCGGAGAAAATATGATATATTTTCCCAGAAATTCAGTAATTATGTTATAAAAGAAGTAAATATCTTTTCTGGAATATAGATACAAACCCTGCAGTCTTATAGGACGCTTAAACCGTACTACGAATTTATGTAATTAAAGTAAAAATATACGGCTTGCAGAGAACTGTAAAGACACCGCCCTAGAATAAAATCATATAATTGTCTAAAGCAGTAGTAATGTAGGTATGTATATTTTTTTATTTGTGCAATACTTCATTACTGTCTTGTTTTTATTAGTTACTTTTTGTGGCATACTTTATCAAATTTATCGCATGGATAGTTAAACAACTATGTAGCTAACGTTTTATAACAATATAGGCAAAACCAACTAACTTCTTGCTGGTAACGAATTTGGTCACTTAGTCAACTCTTGTTCGATCAAATTTTCCTAATTGAAAAAGTATATATAACAACAGACTTGTTAGGATATTAGCGTGACACACATGTAATAACTACAACATTTTTAATGCACAACTGATTTTACAATATTGAACAGTAAAAAAGGGATATAGTCATAATAAATTGTCAGTAACAAAAAAGACTATAGTTTTGTGTTACTTCATCATACTATTATGTAAAAGTCTGCCTGAGCTAGTCGGTATCATTCAGAAAATTCTGGATGAAAGAGAAGCAGCTATCAGCGCCTATCTATACATTTCAGGTGCTACGCCATTAAACGAATACTGGGCACAAGAGGAGTGAGTAAAGACTATAGAAACCAGAACCACTCATGCAACACCTCAAGGTGATGTGGAGTCTGGTAACAGATGAACTGCTTAATAGGCTAGACCAAGGGTAACGTACAAAGCGGTGGCTTTCTTCCAGAAGATCACACAAGTCACAATCAGGAAATGCCCTTGATAACTACAACGGGTAGCATGCATATGCATCACCGGAGCTATGAGAACATGCCCAACCGCAGCATTAGAGGTCATTCCAGACCTCACATCCCTACACATAGTGGTGGAGAGAGTGGCCCTTGCGATATTGCAATGACTGAGCCGCGCGGGGATTAGAGAAATTTAGTGAGACTCCGTACCAGAGATCTTGATAATCTCAAACGGGACTCTTGAATAGCCCGACTTTGTAAGGTGCGTTCGAAATGACGCTCGATAGAGCGAGCAGAGCACGAACAGAGGTGCCTGTGAAAAATTCAAAATAATGGTTAATAATCGACGATTCTTATTAATAGTAACGTTTGTTTGGCCTTCCAACGTCCACAGTCTAAAAAACAATATACAGCATGTTCAAATTGAAGTCGGCACTATTACTAATTTTGTTACCTACTTCTAAAGATACGATGTTGGTTATATGACCAAAGTAGTAGCGTTTTTTCTTCCGCTTACGGTGGTAAAACTTAAAAAAATTGATCTTCGCGTTTTCGAGATATTTAAAAAAATAACATTTTTCTAAATGGAATACCCTGTATATTTTTGCACATTTTAAATAATAATTTAATTTTAAACAAAATCTATTAATACATAGGCACCCAAAAATTAATAAATAAATGAACTACAAGCATTTAAAGTTGATATGAATATCGTGTAGAGCTAATGAGTGTCCGATTAAGTAAGTAAAGTAAAAGAAACATTTTATTATCATCTATCATCTAAGGCGAACAAAAAATCGTACTTTGATCGTAATCATATTTTAGTTTTAATCGCTTGCTAATAGTAATAATAAAAACGCAAGTTAGCTTTTGCTTCAATTTTACCTTTATTATGAGCGTAGACAGAGTCGATTTATTCCATTAGTTTTAAATTTATCACAGATAACTAGGACAGAAACAAAAGATACATAGTATCTGTCAAGATTACGAGTGTTATTTTAGACAACGTAAGTACACAGCTATTTGAATTTGCTCCAACAATGGCATTTACACATTTAGAAAAATGTGATATGTTAGAAAGTTACATTGTTTGTCAAAAAAATTTCCATCGTGCTCTCGAACATTACAGTTCGTTATTTCCCAAATGAATCTTACCTAATCGAAGATATTTCTTTATACTATACCAACAGTTTAGGTCAAATAATAAAGTGTTCGCTAAATCTTTTCCAAGAAAACGATTTATAGTTAATGAAGAAACAGAAACTAATATGACGGCATATTTCTAAGCGTTTCGGGAAAATTCAATAAGGGATTGCGAGCGTGAGCTTTCAGTGTTTCTGCGAATTATTCATCATATTTTGCAAAAAACATAAGTATGCGCCGTATAAGTATAGACCTACCCAAACTTTAATGGCATGTGATCAAGAAAGACGTATGGAGTTTTGTCGATGGTCTGTTAATCGCGTTAGGCGCAATTCGAACTTTTTTAATTTTGTGGAGTGATGAAGCTAATTTTTCTAACTGTGGTATGCAAAATCGAAAAAAAAACAGCATTACTGGAGCCGAGAAAATCTTATGCGTAACCATCATCATAATCCCCAAAGACGTTTCAGTATAAATGGCTTAATCGCGGCCAGAATAGTAGGGCATCTATTTTACATGGGTACTCTTACAGGTAAACGATACGCAGAACTGTTGCGAAATACAATAGAGAAGTTCTTAGATGATCTCAATTTAGCTGATCGCCCACAATTAATTTTCCAGCAAGATGGAGCACCACAGCACAATTCTCAAGCTGTTGCTGGTTTATTAACACTCTCGATTTTTATTTCTGGGGATTAAAAGAAAATAAAATTTATAAGAATCGCTATGAAAATACAAATGATCTTCAAGAAAGCATCAGCAATATTATAAACAATATCGATGGACGAACTATCTTAAAAGCTCCTACAATGGTATACAAACGTGCTTAAAAGTTTATAGAACAAAATAGGAATGTTTTCAAGTACATTATTTAACTCTGTTATGTAGTTTTTGTTTGTTTTTACTTTTTTAGTTTAATACTAGCTTTACCTTTACGTCCTTATAGTTTCTGAGAGTAGGGTGGTTATGCATTTAATATTTTGCAATCAGCATTTCCTTTTTTCTTGTTCAAATAAGATTAATATTGACAATAATAAAGAGCAAAGTGTACTAATTTTTCGATAACTAGTCAATGTCTACGAAGCATTATTCTACGAGAACTAACTTCTGTATCACACTTTTCGGTACAGATTATAATTTATTCCTTTCCTGCAGCTCTTTTTCTGTTTCAATTTAACTGAATTCCCCAATGACTGACTCTATCATGTAATAATTCGTTTATTTATACTATTGTATGTATTTCTATAGTAGATACTTTAATCGGCGTACTTATTTACTTTATTGGCCACGGTTGTATTAGCGAAAAATATGGAAAGTTTCAGTTATTTATCTGATATTTTGAGCCAGGCAAACACTAAACAAACCGTTATTTACCTTTTTTCTATTTTACATTTTATTCATATAAAAGTTCCACTTACATCCTTTTCTGTGTCTTGTTGATCTTTCTCCGAAGCAAACAAACTTTCCTCGAACCGCATTTTAACAAAACAATGTAATGTATACACTTTCTAAAAGTAAAATTTTTAACACTTCAAAATATCGGCGAGTACAACCATTTTAACGGAGAGACGATAAACATGTCACACTCTATACATCGTCCCAGCCGACACTTTCTTATACCTACGTATAAGAAATGTCAACCCATTGAAATCTAAAATATTGAGGATATTGCGAAAAATAGCGATAAAATAGGAGAAATGGACGCCACAAAAGGCAGAAGTATCTTTAACGACAAACAAAAAGAAAACGTAAATCGCTTTTATATGACAGAAAAACATGTGTACAGATATTTGATAATATAGGAAGCCTTACGATACTGAGCGAAATTGACCCTCAGATGGAATATGTTATAAACACAAATTGGAACCTTTAAAACGAACAAAATATGACATATCCTTAGTGTATTACAATAACCGAGAATTATTAGGAAGTAATTGGTTAAAAAAAGGAATACGTTTCCAATACAAGGAAGTAAATAAAAAGGAGAGATTATTGAGTAGGTACTTATCTCTTATTTCCTGGTATATTTCCGATTTTCAGTCGATATGTAAAATGTGTTTCTGTTTGAACTTCTTTAATGGAACAAATTGATGACAATAATCGTCAATTGTGTTAGTAAGATGATTTTTGTCTCATGAATACCAATATTGGAACTTAATGCAGTTCTATTGTATTTTCCAAGATTTATTTCGAAATTTCGTCTATCGTTAGAGTGCTTAAGCAAAGCAGTGACGTTATTTTTTTGTAAAATGTATTAGGTAGTGATTATAAAATTGTTTCTTTAAATATTGTTTAAATAAATAAAAGGAATAAATATTATAAAACCAAATAAGCTAACTTAAATATTGCTTCTATTTAGTCGTTAGTTACAAAATGCCTAGTGTTTAAATCACCCTAACAACTTTTGTCGTATATACGTGCTGAAGCTCAAGCGAAACCTCTATTAAAGAGAACTTTAGAACTTTATTTTGAGTGTTAAGTGGGAACCAAACAACTATCTGAGCTCCGAATATCTGTTGTTTTTTTTTTGTGCTCTAAACTTCTTACTCCATGGAAACAAGGCACATACGACATGCCATGTGGTACCCCGATAATTTGAAGGAATCCCAAAGATCAATCCTCTGACTGCTATTTCTGCTTAGAAAGCATTAAAAGGAATACGTCCATCTACAGTTGTGTACTCACACCCCCAATTCTTCAGAAAATATGACAAATGAAAGCGCTGATGGAACTAGAAAAAATAATAAACAAATTTTGGGAACAATCTGAAGTGCTTGCCTAAAAGGATGAAATCTGAGAAAGAATGCAAAGGGATGTATTTATCGTAGTCGTCATTGTCAATCTTTTGTATGTGGTGGGTGCTTAGTTGCGTGACCACGTACGCTGTATTTCTTCTGGCTATCACTGCAACTCTCGCGATGTAGTTTCGTGTGTATAAATTGTGTTCAAGTCGCTTTGTGACGGCATCATATCGCCTTTTATAATGCCGCGCTGTTAATCATATTGCTCCCAATAGCGAATGGTAAGTCGGTCCGGATTACAACTCTCTGAAAAAATGTCACCGTACCTCCAAAGAATTGAAACCCGGCTCTTATCGTAGGCTAACCACTGCGGCTATCAACCCGTTTAAAAGGATTATTTTTCTGAAGAAAGTAGCTTAGTGTTTTGTAATGAGATTTCTTCTTTTATGGAGACATTTAGTATTGAACAAGAGACTGGCGGTTGTTCATTCATTCCTCCAAGTTAGTTTAAAAGCTGTACTTCTATATACCGGCAATAAATTCCTATCACTACCTATGGTTTGCTGTGCTTGTATAAGAGGAGCCCTCCGGCTCGCCGGTCCTCTCCGCGAGGTGTCGCTCTCGTGCGGGCGGTGAGATAGTGAGTGATTTTAGTGAGTTACCTTATTAAAATAGTTCGAAGATTAAGTCGTACCGAGTGTACGTAAAAAAACATAAGTTTCCTAGAACTCGATAATACAAAAATTAAAGAAGGAAATACTTATAGGGCCACAAATACGATCATCAATGCATGATAAAAAAGCATGATGGACCATCTAAGACAACGAAGAAATCAGTTTGGTTAAGATGAAGGAGATAAAATAGTAATAAATTTGTTCAGATGTATATGATTATATGATTCAGATAGATGGAGCCATTCTCCTGCTCTCACTCTAACTACATGCCTAGATACCGAGTTATCCTAAACTTCCGCG
The DNA here is from genome assembly GCA_023690525.1 of Holotrichia oblita. NCBI lineage: Eukaryota > Metazoa > Arthropoda > Insecta > Coleoptera > Scarabaeidae > Holotrichia > Holotrichia oblita. The sequence goes on from CM043018.1 coordinate 123,514,189, forward strand.
GCACCGGCGGAAAGAGGGAAAAAAAATGATATTGGCTTAAAAACAAATATTTACAAACAAGGCACCTGAACGCAAGAGATCCCAAAAAAAATTAAAAATTGCGGTAAATTATTAAAATTTTTAAGGTATGTTCTCTTGGAAATCCCAAAAGATTATTCTTCTATACTTAATACACATTCTTCTATTACCAAGGTCTTTTTTCCTGTAGACGCGCTTTCCCTACCTATCAACCTAAAAACGATTTTGTCTAAATTTTGTAACCATGTTGTAGGTACAACTTCTTAACTAGTTTAACTTCCCTCTCAATAGTATAATGAATTTGCGTCAAATGAAAACTGAATAATCTTAAAGCCTATTCATCAATTCTACAGATTCACAAAGTTGTTACAGACTCACATTTAACAGTTCGGAATACTTTACTACCTTATTGCGGTGCGACTCTGTTAAAATTTACCACGCGATTAACGCTCTTAGAATCGTTTTATTAAATCGCTTGGCAAAACGAGTCGGCTAAATTACGGTATGTACTATAAAAGAGAATGAAAAGCTTCGGTTTGAGGTGTGTTCGGAACGTTTATCGATTTTACAGTAAACATTTTATCTTGTATCCGTGAATACGTAACTTACTCGGTATGTGACGCTTCACTAAATTTGATGCGAATGTTCAGGACAGAACTGATGGTTGATATAACCAGAGATATAACTACCATAAAAAAAATCCACTAGATTTTGCTACTTCCTACTGAGGTTATTTGAAAGTGAACATTAAATCCAACATACCGGTTGGGATCCTTCTCTGGGATCAGAATTATCTTTTCATGTACATATACGTGAAATATACAAGAAATATCAGGTTGAATTTTATTAGTAGATACTTTAATGCTTCAAAACAATACTACGTAGTTTCATATATATGAATTTAATTCGAGTTAGAATTCTATTGACATCAGGTAATGGATAATAGATCAATGTCATAAAGTTGTAAAATTAATTACGGTACTACCCTTGGTTTCTATAACTTTAGAAAAGTTTACGACGAATCTAGAACTATCCAACGTTGATCGGTAAAATACGAACAACTTTTATAACGGGAAAGTTAAATTACATTACTTCCATTAGCACCACAAAAAAAATGACATACACCTACATATATCTGTGTTGGATTGATCGAGACATCTTCCGGGCAAAAACTTTTTCTGTGCATTACATAGGACAACGGTTATATAAACTAAATAAAATTCTGTTTTCCTACATTTACGAAATGATGCTGTGACAGTGAGAATATTGAAAATTATATGAAGCATATGAAAAATAAATATCGATTTCTGATATAATTATATAAGAAATATTACGTGAATTCAATGTTTTCTTTTCAGGATCTTTTCAGGATATAATTCTGCAATTTAAACAATTACCTAATATTGAACTAGTTATTTTTGGATAACCTACTACTATAGTTTACTAAAGGCTAGTTCCATTAATATAATTGCTTTTCCTCAAAAAATGTCATTATACAACATATTTACTGGAAAAAATGTTAGCCAATTTACATATTACCTTCTTTTTTACTTTACGGCAATTCCATTTTATTTTTTTCTTTGATAAAGATTATTATTATAATATTAGAATCCAGTTAGTAGCTCTCAGTGGGCGATGATGAGAAGCGACAGTTTCAGATTTTAGAAAATTGATTATGCAGTTTTATTTCGAAAGGAATTGGGAAGACTTAGGAAGATGGATTGTGTTTAAATACGTAAGCAAACTGCTTTTTTATGGATTTTATGTAAATGGAATGTCTGAGATGTCACATTGACAAATAATGCATGCAAGACATTATGAATCATTATAGTCCAGAGAAATTAGGAAGATTTAGAGGATCCTAATCACTGGCTGTATTGCGAGAAGTGTTTTCTGCACCCATTGTCAGCAAAGGTTATTGTGAATGGATATAAACCTGCGTGAACATTTTTTGTACCCGAACCCTTTTAGTTATAGTCTTATATAAATGTAAAATATGTTATTACATTTAGCCACACTTTCTTGCATCACAATGACCATTAATACTTGCTTTACAAACACAAATTGATGTTTAGACGTCATTAAAAAAAAATCATTTTTTAATCTGGTCTGAAAATCATGGGATGATTAGGTAGTCAGGTAGACCTAAGGTGTTTCAATGCACTACTAACACAATGACTGGCTACATTTGTTGATGTGTGAATTATCGACGGTGTGAATGCGCGGTGCGGTAATCCGTCTTCTAAGATCGACCAAGAAGGCCTCTTAAGAATAGCAAGGCGCCTGGAGAGGACGGAAGACTTCCCATTGTTGCCATCAACATCTTGGTATAGATCCTAAATGCCATGCTGGATCTCCGCGTATTTTCGAGGATGTGGAAGCATACAAGTGTTCTCATACCTCATAGGTGCAGGAAAAAATCCTTTATTACAATCTAGTTTCAGGCTAAATCTCTTCTCGAATCTACGAGTATTAAAAATAGGTTTATACTATTTGTGAGGCTGCGTGATCTCATCACCAAAGGTAACTTGTTACCCGACGAGTACTTCGGGTTTCGGAGTTTATCGACCGACTTTCGGCTTCTCCAGTTTACGGAGGAGATTTGAAACGCACTTGAACTAAGTTACATTTGACTTAGTGTGGCATGAAGCTCTATTGTATAAAATGGGCCGTTTTTTGTAACAGTCATATAAAGCTAGTAGCATTTTATAATTAATAGTAGGTTAGGAATGGGGTGGCATGCGAACCTGTTTCACCGCGACCTTTGCAGGTGTATTGTGATCCTTTTTCTTTCCTTAGAGAACACTCTCTAGTTTCGCCTTCTTAATTAGGCCTATCATTTTTGAGAACGGCTTTTTTATGTAGCCATTAGCTACGGGATTCTCTACGCCCATTGCTAGAAACCTTGTCCTCGCTAGGCCGTCGCAGTGGCACAAAACATGAACTGCGGTTTCTTCTTCCTCTTGACAGAATCTGCAGAGAGCATCCTCTGCCTGGCAGATGTTAAACATATGCCTATTCAGTCTGAAATGACCGGTCATCAGGCCTACTATCACTTTGGCAGTCTTCCTGTCTTTACTCAGTAGCTCTTCAGTAAACTCAAGCCTCTGTTCCCTTAGGGACTCCTTTGCCTGTCTTTGTCCTGGTGATCTTTTCCACGATTTTTGGGCCTATGTTGTGTCCATTCGTAGATGGACTTTTTAATTTGTGATTTGGTGATGCCAAAGGAAGGGCATAATCGAACGCTTTACTAAAATCTAGCAGAATGAGTGCCGTACCAAGTCCATCCGGCATATTGTCCGGTCGGTATATTGTGGATAGTGATCCTACTCTCCTCCAAAGTCTAATACTGCTAAAAGTATCCTCATTGTAATCTTTCACAAAACAGTGGAGTAGTAAGTATAATGCTATTTAACTTGCCGCGTTAGTTTTCCGGCCTCTTCTTCTGAGGGCTTTTTGGTGTGATGGCACTACTCAGCGCCGAGTTGCTGGTTTTGAGTGCCTTCTCGAAGAAGACACCTTGCGCTGTTAAATTTCGGAGGGTGACCAGCGAGGTGTATTTGGGGAATAATAAGATTTTGTACCCGTCCCGGTGGGAGGATGTGGGATGGAGTCGCCGCGACGTAGGTTAGGATTGGGCAAATGTGCGTTTTGTGCAGCGTCGTGCCCTTTTTGGGACTGAGTTAACCTGGATAGCATATAGCTGGTACGATAGACCTATTGCTCTGTTCCCGACTCTACCTAGATGGTCGGCGAAAGTTAGCTTCCTGTCGAGGATCATTTCCAAGTTCCCACATTGATGTCCATCCGTAGCACGGTGATAATTCTGGAGGAGAGTTGTCGTCTCTGGCCGAACGTAATCCTTTGCGTTTTCCTCAGCTTCACCGTTAAGACATATGTGCTGAAGAAACCCTCGAGTGGATGTTGTTTTAAAAAAAAACATTAAATTTTAGGAATTAAAATTATATTTTTAGTTTTGATATCGATAAATTTTACTGATTCGACTACGAATAACCGCTAACCATTATATAAAATTACCACCCAAATACATTTCCATACATATCTCATCCTACTAGACTAATTTTACATTTTATAAACATTGTTGCAATTGAATTTTTTACGGAATTTTTTTTACGAAAGTCAGCTGTGCTTACCAATCTAAATATATACTATTTATATGTATGTGTATGAATTTTTATGCAGTTTAAATAATTTTAAACAAAGTGTCCTAATATAAATTCACCGCTATTTTTTTTAAATCAATATATCTGCCATCTATGTTAAATAATAAAGTTATGTTAAATATCAGATTTCACACGTTGAAAGCCTGCTACTATCTATACTTGGATCGAAGAGTAACAGTTTTTAGTAGCCAGACAGACAACGAAATTTTAGTCGTTAAAGACATATGTAGTAATCCCTCAATAAATTTCAATTGTTGTAAAAATAGTATTAAAAGATCGCCAGTGAATTTAAAGGAATTAGAAACATTTTTAAAACAAGTGTTCACGTATGTAAGTCTTCATCAATAACAGTAATGCAAGATGGGAACGTTGAAGAACAGAGATAAATCGCGTCTTCGTTATGTTCTCCAACGTAATGTCGGATCGAATGTGCGCCCTCGTTTTTAAACATGTATGGAGACAACTCAAAACCGATTTTGGAATCCATTATCACGAGAGATGAAACAATGTTTTATGATCCCCTATCTAAAAGGGAATCGATTGAATGGCGACGACCCAATGAACTCCGTCGCAGAAAAGCGAAAGTTGTTCAATCAGCGAAAAAAGTGATGGCCACAATAAATACGGATGGACATATTTTAGAAATAAAACCACAAATCTAACATTCCTGTCTACTGAAATATGTACAACATAACATAAGAATAATAAATAATATTGGAAAATACTACGTAAAAAAGTTCGCTGAACTCAGACAGTGAAAGTATTGGTCTTTCTATAAAAATAATTAATTCTGAACTCGATTTAAAGCTTTGCGAAATAAAATTTAATATTCGGGGTATTATTGAATTATAAGGTTCCAACCTGCTTGTCGCATTAACTGTAAATGTGTACCATTTCGAGATTTAAATCAATTAAACAAAGCGCTGCTTTCATATCTACAACGAAAGTAAAGTTTTATTCTCGCATATACATACAACTATTGTAACAAATTGTTTCAATTACTACAAATTGACATCAAAATATATTCCTCTAGACATACTTATTTGTTTATCAGGGAAATGTGCGAACGAAATTATAATAAAAGCTACAGTAAATGTTTCCCAAACTATTGCTATCCCAAGAAAATCTCTCATCGCGTAAATTAAATTGTAGGCGCAGTCATTAAATGTAGCATTTACATGTAAAGCATGTACTACATATATATTATGTAACTTAAATGGTAAACAATCTTCTATTTGAACTTCCATAGAGACAAAATTAATTTACACAATCCAAATTTTTCATTAAGTTTTTCCTAAATCTTAATTATATGTGCAAAGGCGTATTTAAGAATTCATATTATACAAGCAACTCATTATTTTTATATATTATAATACCTCCCACACATCAAATGCTAAATGCGAAACGTATTAATTTAACTTTACATATAAATATTTACACATTTTTCCTTATCCTAAAACAAATTTCAACTTTAACCTTAAAAGCGAAGAATACCACGAAATACCTCGGAAGTGTTGAAAGAAATTGTTCTACTTCATCAAGCGGCTAAATTACTTCCGATAGTACACAAAGCAATCCCTTGGGTGATCAAAGCATTAGGTCCTCTGATAAGGCAAGGCAAAGAGCAGTCTTCACAGCTCCTACATATTAATCCATTGATAAGATAGCATTGCTTCCGTAATTTAGAAATATCTACCCTAAACCTACGCAATTAATCGTAACACTATTTCATCTTGTAATGTAGCTTTATCGACAGCTGAAATCGCACCCCGCTACAAGGATATAAACAAAAGGTGACTGATAATATAACTACTGTTAGGAAACATATTCGTATATTAGGGCTTTTGATAAGATTTTTGCTAATAAACACAATTTCAACTAATACAACTACATCCGTGGATACAGATCTTTTACGGAGATAGGAATACTGGCTACTTAAAAATTAAAATTTTGATCAAACTTTTCAGAATGAAAAGGTACTCCTACGTTGTTGTTAAAATATAAAAACAACACTCGTTTTTTAAGAAGTAACTCGTCTAGTTTTGGGAAATATCCCCTACAAAAATTTACGCAGTTTCGCACACTATTTCTCTGAGATAATTTGATATACACTCGAAATAAAATAATACCTGACTACGTTATATCAGAGGCTTCGAGGTGCTAAAGGAATAGATGAGCAAGAGATTTTAAAATTGACAGAGAGAGTTATGAACAAGAAGTTGGTGCTGAACGGTCCAAAAATATTATTTGTAAAAAACATTGATCTGATTGTGAAATTCATTGCTCAGACTTGTGACATTTCAATACCTAACCAAGAATGGTGGCTGCACGATCGGTACCGAAAATGTTAACGCCAGAGCGAAAGCGCATTCGACAGATCGCTTCAAAGATGCATTTGGCCATCATCAAGCGAGATCCTGAAAGCTTCCTAGCAAGATTCGTTACTGTGGATGGAATCAGGGTCCACCATTAGGATTGTGAATCAAAAAGACAGAGCATGGAATGGAGGCACACCACCCTCTCGAAAATTTCGTGCAACAGCATCTGCGAGGAAGATCATAGCCTCAGTTTTTTGGGATGTCGAAGGAATTACGCTTATACACTTTTTACCACGTGATCCAAGAAAAAAGGAGGGAAAAACGTGGTATGTTGTTTCATCAGGACAACGCCTACCGCCTACCCACAGAAGCTGTGTCTCAATGACCGTAATTCACAATGCAGGATTCATAATTTTGCAACACTCACCCTTTTCTCCAGATTTGGCGTCTAGCGACGACAATGATTTCACCAAAGTCAAAGAGTACCTTCTTGGGATTCACTTTCGGGAGGATCAGATACTAATAATAGAGTTGAACGAATGCTTTGCAGCCCAAGACTTTCTTTTTCCGAAAGCTTTCAAGCTCTCTACCATCATATCAATTGTGTTGACGTCTTAGGGGACTATGTTCGGAAAATTTTTACCTTGTTTATGTTGCTGGAGCTATTACCACTCCCATAAACACAACAGTTTTAGCATTGTTTTAATTTAGAAAGAGTGAAAACATCTTTGTTGGCTCGGAGAGAACTTAAAACTATATGTTCCACTTTAAACATGTTTAGCTGTAGAGACCTGGCGAAAAAAAGACTTTTGGCTATTTCAAAATCAATAACGTTTTTTAGAGATTGTAAGAACAGGTGACTAAACTTATAAATATAAAATCTTCATTTGCAATGCTTTTAGAAGATACAGAGAAATTTAAACCCTTTTACTTTTACTTTTTTTTTATTATTTTGGTATCGCATATATTTACTAGCATGACACCGTCAACATTCAGAAGGCCTAATACTAGAGATTCAAACCATGGAGACCTTCGATATCACTTGATGTGCTGTACCGATCTGGGTTGCGTTGTTTGTCATTCGGCAATGCTAATTCCTACCTTGTCCACTAGAGAGAATGGGGGTTGGAATACGTCAATTGTCACAGGTGTTGTACAATTCAGGTTGCATCGCGAAATGCTAGGAAATCAGGTTCAGGAGATTTCTGGACGTTTTCAATATGTTACGTCATGGTACACCGTACATGGAACCACCATTAGACTGTTTAACAGATCAAAACATCTAGCGCGACTGGCAATCCACGAATTGTCCAAGATAGATCGGTATCTGCTATACCGATCTGAGTTGATTGACACCCGGCAATGCTACATACTTCCCACCTTTTCCACTACAAGCAGTGGGGGGTTGGCATTTATTTAGTTTTTTGATATTGTGGCATTTCTCGAAGTTTTCAAAATCGCTTGATCTAATTAGTTATTGAGAAATATCCAATGTCTGTTCGAAAGTTTCTACCAACACAATAACCTATATATACCGGGTGATATTAATGATCTGTACATCAATTTAAACGGCTTCGAAAATACTAGATGTTGCAATGCTAATTATCTTTTTGTCATATATAATTCGTTAATAAAGTTTGTTGTATTTATTATTGAAACTTACAGCAAATAAATATGTAACTATAATACATTTAATGTACTGGTACTACAGCACCACAAGTCTTTTAAACGGTATATACAAGTTACCCAAAAATGTATAAAAAAATTGTATAAGAGTAATCGAATATCAGTTAAGGGATACCTATCAACGTACTGATGACAGATTTGGTGGAAGCGCCGGCATCTGCTCATCTCCGTTGCTTGTGTAGAGATACAAATTTGTTGGTAGCTACTTTTTAACGAATATAATTGGAAATACTAAAATCCCTTCCAGTTAAAAAAAAAACATTTACTCTGCATTTACTAGATTTAAAAGCCATTAAAGTTCCATTTTATAGAATATGCATACGATATATGTAAGAATGATTTATTATACACTGATATGCGGTAATACATAAATGATGGATAGTCAATACACGCATTTCGAATATAAGTCTAATCTTTAGTTAACACACGCATGTCTCCAGAACATAATTGTGATAAATGTATGGATATACAATATGTTTACGACAGTGACTTTATACTTGCTGCATAATTGAATTATATAGCTCCTGGATAAGAAAGAAGTATACTATAATAGCGTTGCTTACATATATATTTTTTTTTACCCAATTTTTTCAAATAGTGAACGTCACACATTTTAATTAACTTTAGGAAACTTTACAGAATAAATCAAGTACTGTTCACGTTTATAGAAATATATGAAACTACAAATTCCGAGTTTACTCGGCGCTATTAGGATGGAAACTTTTATAATCTCGATATTACTCACTGAATGAAATCGTATGTTAGACCACCAAACAGTGACATAAAAAATAGCTTAGTGGAAAAGTTTTTGCCACAATACTACTGAACCGTTCTGAACGCCTTTATTTGGGGAATAAAAAGGTTCCATTTCAATTTTAGAGATAATTTTTCAATTTAGCGTTCGATGTGTGTTTCTGAACCACGAGAGTATTGCTATTCAGGTATGCGAGCGTTGGGTATAATCTGTACGGTTCTTTGTGTTGCACACATTCGAACAAATTTCAGTATTTTAAAATGAAGATAAGAAATAAAACATTGGATAGCGAACATTTTTCTTTCTTTTCAAAACGGATTGCAGTTGTATACTTTACACCCTCGTTGTGTGCATTTTTAATCCAAATGCTTGTAACGATTTTTTCTCGCTGTTTTGTAAAGGCTCTCTAAAATATCGACACTCGAAAAATACAAAACTCCTCGATTCAATTTTTGCTTTTTTTTCGGAGACTTCAGGCATTTATAGATGCCCAAAAATAGAGTTTTTAGTGTGACAATAAATTGTTCCTATTTTGGACGCCCAAACAAAACACCGACTAAACTGATAGCAAATGTTTAGATAGTCTTTCTAAAAATTTTGAAATGTTTTCCAAATTTTTCACGTGATTGTGGAACTCCTATTTAAACAAAACGGAAACTACAACTATTGAAACACTAAACAACTTCATACCGTAACCTTAAATAAGAGATATGCAAGCTAGTCTAAAACTGACATTTTTCCTTCTCTAACGAAGTTCAGGGAATAAAACTGGATGTCTGTTCTTAATTTTTGATGTCGAAATAGGTGTGTGTGTTTATAAGTATTTATGTTGATGATGTTTTCATCCCGCGATCCAACAGCGCGACCAGGGTTCGATTCCTGGTTCCAACTCTGAGCTGCCACTACCAAAGAACGGCCGCTCTACCACACCGACCACCGAATAATGATATCAAATTTCATAGAAAATACATACGCATTATGAATACTGATATTTGCACACAAAAAAACCATCCGGCACTGAATTACAGAGGTAGAAGAGACAGTACTTGAATTACGTAGTCAACGATCCTCCTACGAAGTTTTTTGTCTATCATTTCTTTGTACCCATGCGATGTAGTCTAGTATATAACTCTCTGATTTAGAATAGTCAACATTTTAATATAATTTACTGTTATGAAGATCGATATTCTGGTTCACAAATTTAACGCAAAAATTTAATAATAGCGCTAAAGATCTCCTCATATTAAATTAAATTCTAAATTTATTGAAGTATTCTCTCTTGTTTTCTTTCTGAATTTAAGGTTAACGATAGTCCAATGATTACTATTTGGAATTTTCAATTCCAGCAGCGTCCTCCGCAACATTATCTGACAAGAAAGCTTTTGAGCCAACCTGGCTGGCTTCCATCAATAACCGACACAGCATGCATCAAACAAATTAATTATAAAGTTGTTTTATTTATTGCCTTCTTTCGCTCTTTCTCTCTCCCTCTCCTGCATAGCGGTGTGGATTTTTGATCGGGTTGCTTTATTGTATACAAAATAATTAAAATTATGTTTTGCCTTTATTATACTAGGTATGCTATTGTTTTATTGGTACACGGTACACATTTTTAGTCCACTTATAATTACTTCACAGATGATGAAAGGTTACTTATTTTGTATTCTATGGAAATTCTTCTTTCTACTCTAATATAATAATATCCGCCTATTCTGCAATTATGCAATTTGAGCGTCATTTCATTATTAACTCATAAATAGTATGACTGATACATGTGGTACACCCTGAACTAAAATTCCACAAACAGTGATCCATCTTCAAAGAGAAAATCTTTATCTACCCTCATCGGATGTCGGCAAGCCGGCCAGTTAACCACGCTCTACTCTTGAAATACAGTCCAACCAAGCTGCGTATGAAACCCGGATTCTAGTCACCTACTCCGCAATGAAAGTCGCAGCGGGGAATGTAATACCGACACGCAATATTCAGCAAACCTACACACAACAAACAGGAGGAAGCGATTTCAGAAATGTAGAAGGTCTCCATCGAAGATGTAAGAACATTGCGGCGTACAAATATATGTTATACGGATACATATAGAACGTTTGTCGCGTAGACACAGGTAATAAATATACATGCGCGTAACATAAATGACGTGAATCTTTTCGTGAATTCTATTTCTCGCTTCATACAGGGTGGCCATTCGAAAACGAAACGAAACAAGACCCACATTTGTTATTTAATATCACCTTTTCTGTCAAATGTTCTTTCTTCGTCAATAGCACTGTAAACCATCATAATTGGCGTTACTGGGCGGATACAAATCCTAAAATTCTTCATGAGACACACACACAGCATCCAGAAAAGTTGAACGTTTAGGCTGGCATCTTCGGTGACCACGTAGTTGGTCCCTTTTTTCTACCTGGTACATTAACTATTAGGAACTGCAGTCAATCCTGCCTTAACTGAAATAGCGGAAAACGATGAACGCTATTTGGACAATCATTTTATGTTTCAACAGGATGGCGCTCTGCTTCATTATACATCTGTACGGGACTATTAAACCTAGAATTTCCGGAAAGGTGGATTGGTAAGCGAGGTTCTATTGAGTGGCCACCAAGGTCGCCAGATTTGTTAGACTTTTTGGGGAGACATTTACAAACTAAGATTTACGAATTGAAAATGAATGTCATCTCATAACACCAGATATGCTTCAAAATGTGAGAAACCGTTTTGAAGACAATCTGTACCACTGCATGGAAGATGGTGGACAGCACTTTCAACATCTACTTGACGAATATTAGGTATCATTGTAAACTACTAGGTATCATCGTAAAGAGAATCGAAAGACCTTTCGATCGAGGTACAACTCAACCTCCCTTTCCATTTAAGATTTTTGAAGTCAGTTCCACCCTTCCCAAGGGATTGCAGATGAGGGTTTGCTTGTACTCCTCTTAAATGTCCCCCTCAAGAGCAAAGTTGACGTGCCTGAGCATTTTATTTTTGTATGACATTAAATGTCCAAAATCAATGCCGTTTCGATTTCGAATTAGAGTTTCTACGAATTTCGTATTTTATAAACGGTTTAGAATTGATCTGAAGGAATCTCTTCAATCTGCGAATATTTTGCTTGTTGCGACAACAGACATCTTTGTCTTTATTATTGATTTTAAACCTCCTTTATATTTAGAACTTTAAAACAATACCTATACAATATTCCTCTATAAATTTAGTGTCAGAACATAACAAGCGGATATATGTCAGGTTTCTGTCTTCTTTTTTAGTGATAATGTGTTTCCAATACGCAAAAAAAGCAGCTAAAGGACTAATGACTAAATCGATACACAAGGGTCAAAGTTGAAGTGAAACTATACATTTTATGAAACCAACTGCATTGTGAAGAACGTTGATTTATCCCTAAATGATTCTACATTTTTAAGAGTCAGTACTCCAAATTTAAAATCGCAAAAAGCCCGCATAAGCAATTTTGCAAAAGTGTATGTGGGTATCCATCCAACTTCTTCCGGGTAAATGCTTTTAAATTCAATAAAAAGACAGCTTATACTTAACTCAAACTGTACCATCGAAAATCTCTCAAACATCTTCCTGTACTTGTTTTAGCAAATCATGAATAATTAGACAATCATAATGTAGGTAACTAAATACATCAAATAATCTTTCTATTAGCTTATGTCTATGTTAAAACCGAATCCGCCAAAGCTATCGCATCCACATTTCAATTTAAGCTTTAGCAATAACAAATGTATAAAGCCAGATTACAAAAGCTTTAACAGCGACAAATGCTGTATAAACGGCTGCTTGTACTTATCGCTCGAATGACCATTACAAATTATGTTTTATCGCGTGCAATTCCATTGCCCGACATCCTTTTTGTTTATTTTGGTAACGTAATGTCAGTGATACGGTTTAGGAAAAGTGTGAGAATATAAAATTAAAAAGAATAGATTCCTGAATCAGGGATAAAATACAATATTGATTAAGTCTAAGCTTCCGGTAAAATTAACATATCTAGTTAAACTATTTTATCATGCATAAAAATCCTGAGTGTACTGTAAAAACTTAGTATTTAACTAATCTAGACCGTTATAAAATCGGTTTGTTGTAAAATATATGCGGTAATGTTTTCTCTACGGATTTATATATTTGGAAATTCTATTCGTCGATTTAAATGCTTAGAACACTTAGAATATTTTTTAATGATCTCATCTTTCGTATGATATTCTGCATGAATTACCACAATGGTATGGGATTTATTTATATGAAACTGTAACGTTGTTATTTATCAAATGGTCGCGTTCATCAGACTGAGCTGCTCGGTAACAGTTACCGCTCCGCTACATCTACAACAGTTCCTGACGTCATCGCATTCTGATGAACAATATACCCGTTCTCTGTCCGCCATATTTAAACCACTATCTAACAACTGCTAAACGAATACTGCTCACCGCTCGATCTTGGGAGCGTAAGAAAATTGCGCTCGAAAAAATGGCGACCGCTACATATAAATTCTTGGAAGCGTTCGATGTAGCGATGACGTAGTAGTAGGTAGCGTAGCCGTTCATCAGAAAAATCGGTAACTGTTACAGAGCGGCTCAGTCTGATGAACGCGACCAATGGTCGCGTTCATCAGACTGAGCCGCTCGGTAACAGTTACCGCTCCGCTACATCTACAACAGTTCCTGACGTCATCGCATTCTGATGAACAATATACGCGTTCTCTGTCCGCCATATTTAAACCACTATCTAACAACTGCTAAACGAATACTGCTCACCGCTCGATCTTGGGAGCGTAAGAAAATTGCGCTCGAAAAAATGGCGACCGCTACATATAAATTCTTGGAAGCCTTCGATGTAGCGATGACGTAGTAGTAGGTAGCGTAGCCGTTCATCAGAAAAATCGGTAACTGTTACAGAGCGGCTCAGTCTGATGAACGCGACCAATGTTTAGTTTGATCAGACAGCAAAACACATGGGCCCGTCCAGCGTTCATTGTTACTCGTCAATCAACATTTGAGATGCGTTCATGAACGTCTGTATCTTATTCGGGATACATTCATAATACTGTTTACTTCATGTTACATCCTTCTTATTTTACATTTTTAGTCATCGTTTGGGTTGTATTTTCAAATGGAACAACTGTATTTTTAACATGTTTTCTGATTATGTCGCTTTTGGCTTCACTATCTTGAAATGTTTCTTAACCGTTGTTTGTTAGCACTGCGGTATGGTGGCTTTAATTTTATGTGAGAAGATCTGTAACTATACCTAGTAGTCTTTAAGGTTGAATCTTGATCCGTGGTCCTTGCAGTTGTTTGCTTGCTGTAACTTTTTCAGTATCAATGCACAGCTCATCGTTCGGAATTTAATCCTTTCTGCTTGAAATACACACTTTTCATGTTTTAATTTTAGACCAACTGTCTTTAATTTCTGCATTAGTTGACTTGTTATTTCTCGTAATTTAGTTTTGCTCTCATTATCTATAAGCATATGGTCCATAGAGCATTTAAGACGGGACTATTTTGTAGTAGAAAAAAAGTGAGGCAAGTTGACGACGTTAAGAAAAAACTAATATGACAGGTAAATATCATTTTATTTAGAAACAGAAAAATACTACCAACAACACTAATAGGTATATTTTCTATTATCTACATGAATTTCGTTATAATAGAGCCGAAGGATTCTTATAAAAAAATTAAAAACCAAATTCTTACATTTCCGTTACTTTAACGTACAGTTGGCTAAGATGACGTTCGCAATGGGGTATGATGACGAATGTCTAAGATTCACATATGTACTATATCACAAACGAAACGGCCACGTCCCTCATAGGAACAACAGGCTTCATGCCACCAGCAGTTGCACTCATCACAGAGAATCTATGCCTCTATTGGTGGATCTTCAAACAGTTCGCTGCATCCAGAACATGTTATGTTATCGTTGCTTTTGGAGCCTGATTTCTGAACTTTAGAGTGTTTCTTTGGTTCATTAGCCAATCGTAAATTACGCTTCACAGAACTCATTCTTTCCTCTCTTTCCTGTTTCTTTCATTCTTTTTGCCATGTTCCTTCTCCTTCTGTTCAAGCTGCTGCTTGACCGGCGTTGACGTTAAAATACTAAACTTTTGCTTCTTCCTTGTGTTTGAAGTTGGTCGGTCGTATTTGGGTAAAGCCCTTATCTGTCATGGGGATCTGAAATGGATGGTATCATTTCCAACGCATGATAGACCTGGAGTAGCATTTGTGGGACCGTAGTTGGAGGAATTTGCAAATTAATTAAAGGCGCATCATTAGACGAATTCCAGTCAGCGTCTTCTGTTTCAGGTCTTCCTAGTGACGATGGACGTTCCGATACACAAACCGGTGCAAAATCTGGTTCTGAGAATATATCCGGATTGTACGGTTCTATACCTGTTCGTTGGAATCCATTTATCGATATTTCCAGTGTTGCTGCTTTCAAATAAGCTTCTCCAAATATATATGTCCGATATTTCTATCAGTTATAACATTTCCAGGATTGTTGACCATGAACCTATCGCATGCCTGCCCGTAATAAGTTTTAAAGGGTCCGTAAACGGCAACATCCAAAGGTTGCATGCGATGAGTTGTGTGTGGAGGTAGGCTAATCATAATGATTCCATTTTCTCTACAGAACTCTATGGATTGTAAAGATATGTAAGAGGTGTGATTATCCACGACGAGTAATATGGGGTTTTCTTTATATGGATGAGCATATTGGGCAAAATAATGAAGATATTGAGTAAAACAGTCCTTTGTCATCCACTCTGATGGTTGGGCAACAGCGTAAGTATTCGGTGGACATTTAAAAAGTAGCTCAGGTCTCATGCGGACTCTTGCAAATATTAAGAATGGTGGAATAAAGGTCCCTTGACTATTCATTGCGCAAACTACAGTCGTGTTCCTACCTCGTTCAGCGGAAACAATTTTAGCTACTCTTCTTTCTCCGGTAGGTGACAGAACTTTCGGATTTATGCAAGGTACTGTCGAAAGACCAGACTCATCTGCGTTATATATTCTATCAGGACTAAAGTTATGTTTCAGCTTAACGTGCTTTAATAAATCAAAAAAAAATTCTGACAGATACTTTATTAAATCCTGCTAAACGTGCTATAGACGTTGATTATGGTGTTCGCAAGCTAATTCTATGAGTTTTCATAAATACATACAGCCAATCCTTGCCAGCCATCTTAGTTTGTGTATTGAATCTATGTGGAATCTGTTTAAATTCAGCAAACTCGAAAGCTAATTTGCGGCATTCAGCTGACGTTAAACCTAAAGCTCTGTGATTCAAATCGTTCATGTAATCTACAAGTTGGCGTTACTGTTCTGCATTAAATGTAGCGAGATAGCGTCCTCCATGCGTAAATTGGCCTTCCTCTTTCCAATATATCTTTTGAGTGAGCTTCTGGGATTGCAAAGGTTACAGCTGCGTTACTGCAAGAGTACATTTCTTCCTCTATGGCATGTATGGCTGCTATTATATTATCTTGCGACCATTCACGCCTGTTCGTTTTCTTTTTGTAGTTCCTTCGCATCTACAAATTATTAATTACAGCAATAAATCAAGAAAGTAAAATATGGGGTAAGATGGCGAATTCGACATCTTACCCACGTCAACTTGTCCACACACCATATTAGTAACAAACAACAGTGTAGTAAAGTGAGAATGAATGATGAACTCTCCTCACAACCAAAAGTGAACAATTACTCTACACAATGGTATGTTGAATGTAAATCTTCGTAGTTACATTGTACTACTGTAAATTTCTTAATTTGCGTGGCACCAAAATTATAAGACAGACGCCGGGAAATCCCAGTTGGATATAACTCCGAATTTGATTTATTGAGCGCCATCTCCCTTTGTATATTATAACTATATATTAATAGGAAGCTGACGTAGGTATCAGATGTTACAAGTTCTACCGTGATTCGGTTAACTATTGGTTCGTCATCTTTCCCATCTCGTCAACTCCCCACTCTTCCCTAAGTGACTCATAATTTCTTCAAATACTTTCGAATCTGAGGCAAAGCCAAAGGATAGCCTGAGGCAGCAATTCCCTCCCCCCATCGAGTTGAACATCTTAAGTACTTTTAAGTCTTTTCGCTTATCTTTCTTGCCAAACACCACACTTACAATCCAAACATATAAAACATTTGAATTCATTCGCTCTGGTTGCAACTTCTTCTATAGTTCGTTATTGCGGTTTACGTCACTCAGATCTATGCGTATTCTGATCTTTTTATTTTTTAATACTGTTACCATAGGACTTTCAACTTGTGTTGGTTTCTTTATTTGCTTTATAACTTCAAGATCGGTCGTGAAATTCAATTGCTTTCTAACAATTTCTTATATGGAATTTTTATTTTTCTAGCGGGTGAAGTCTTAAATTTTTGGTTTTGAATCGAATAGATATGATTGGACGCAGCATTTATTTAACATTATTTACGAGGAGATAATGTTTTAACGAAGCAATAAACACGCAAGATTTTACAACAATTAAGACAACAAATCGAACAACTTTTGCTGAAACAATTGTAGAAATATACTTAGTGCTGTAGAAATTTAGCCATGCCACGTCAGCTGACAAAATTGGGTATGGTAGCTGCCGCCACAAACTTGTCTGCTCAAAAGAGCATAACTTTTAATTATATGCTTGTTATTAGTTTCTTAGTTAAAATTACTTATACAGATTTTTACGTAATGACTAGGATGCGAAAGCGAAAGTGGCGTTTAAACTTTGAAAAACCAAATGGATGACTGGCATTACATGAACGTCTTTCTGAATCCATATTAAACAAAAATGGAAGCATAAAAACTTGTATAAATTTTTTGTATTTCATATATGTATAATACTATTTAATACACTTTTATGCTACACATACCGTATTCTGACGTTAAAAAAAAGTATTACGAGTTACGATATACACGTAAAAGCTCCATAAACACGGTAGTTTAAAATTGATATAGCTATAATGTAAAAATTCTTTTATTTTACATATCCTATGTTATTAATGACTTGCGTCATTAGGGGACCACGTTAGAAACGTATGGGAATGGACGTTTTACGTAATTATGTGCTGAAATGATATATGCACTGTAAATTGTGAATTAATACTACAACGAGGTAAATTACACTTAATGAAACTGCTGCAGTTTTCTATAACCATATTGTTAATGATATTGCATTACTGTTTCAATAGTAGTCGCACATTTTTATTTCCTATTTGCATATTTTAAAGCGTATCAAAGAAACGCGAAATTTTTCATTTAGTAAACGCCTTCAATAGAAAGCTTACCATATAGGTATCCGAGGAAAAACGCCTTTTATAATTGTTTCTATTTTAATAGCTGATTTCAATAGTCAAATCCAGTTTTTTGCATCACGTTAGGTTATCTCACAAATCAGAGACGTTCTTTGGGCAAAAAGACGAGCATCTTTTTTCGTTTCCCAGGATTACAACTGATTAGAAAGATATCTAAGCTGCTTGTTCTGTTGTCCCCACTTTGTCATCAAAGTCGACATCCTTCATGAGTTTCCTAATGCCAGGACTTCGCAAAAATATGTAAAACAATTTCCTATTTTTGGTAATGCCTTTCATTAAACCAAATTTAATGTTCAGTGGTGGAAGTAATACTTTGTTAGGATCTAGAAAACTCGACCTCTTAACATTTTGAATTTCAGTCCAAGCAGTGGCCGTTTTTTCTTGACATAGTATTACTTCATGTCACGATCTCATTCACACAGAAAACAAGAAATCTTTGTGTAACCACTTCCAAATCGCCATCTATCGACCATTTGTGATCTGAGTAACAAATTTTGTTCAAAACCAACCTAAGATTTTCATAAATCTATTTCAAATAAACTGAGTGTCTAACAGACATCAAAGCATACTTATTACCGTTGCAAAGAAGAACAGTTTTTAGGCTACTTTTCACCGAATCAATAAAAAGTCTCCAATCGTTTAGTTTATACTTTATTCTTAAGCTTGCCATAACGACGGCTCGAGGGCAAAAGATACAAAAAGAAATGTTTTAAAAGTTCTTGAAAAGCTTTAAGTTTAAGTCTGAAGGCTCCTTTTTATTTTTTAAGTTGAAACCTTGCACATTAGAAGAACAAAAGTAGCAGTCATTACTATAGGGTTCGACGATTTCTAAACTGGTATTTCAAAACGAAGGGACTGCTTTTTACCCTGAAACCACTGACTTAGATCTGCGACACACACCAAACAAACTTTCTGTAGAGCCAAATTTATTTTGATCACCTAATTGCAGGACAAAATAAGCTAATTTCGCTAGTTAAAAATAACTCACACTTGATAAAACCAGAAACAACACGTGATCATCACAGAGTGAAGCGACAAATCGCAGGAGGAAGTAGTGAGAATGGGGGCAGTAGCAACGACAAGCACTGATACGGAAGTTGTACAGTGGAAGAAGATAAGATGTGTTAAGGAAGAAGGTCGATATATAGGCACAAACGGGAAGTGATCCAGTTTTAGCCGGTTGCCAACGCACATCGCGTCCCTAGTAAGCTCTAGCCCAAGTATTCCATCATACAAAACTTTCGAGAGAACAGGGCCCAGTACAGACCCTTACGGTATTCCTGCAGTTGCCTTCACGATTTCCTCTTTCTTTATCATCACTCTCCTGTCTTTCAGATAGCTTGACACGAAATTAATTCACATAATTTGAAGAAACTAAAGTGCAAACGTTGAAACTAGTTGAAATTTGACTGTTTAATACGTTTAATTTATAATAAAGCATTATATTATGTTTGTATACACAAATATTTAGAAAATGTGTTAGTGCTACACACAAATTTAAAGAAATCCAGAGGAAAACCATACCTATGTCGAATTTCTAATTAATTTATTAGTCTTTGTGTTCAGACTACACTATATAGATCCTTGTAAATCTTAACTTTGAAATATATACTTCTCCCATTGTTTGTTTTCTCGGAAATATACATAAGAGCTTACTTATCGTCGCAAAGGAACTTCAAACTTGATAACATGATAACTTTGTTCAAATAAACGGTATGGTAAGCAAGCCCTACTTTCTGTATTATCGCTTGGTGGTTTCACTTTTCATGTTTTGTTAACAGCGCTATATTTAGTGTATTTATTGCAACGTAACTGTAACTAATTATAGCTACTGCTTTGCATGAACAAATTGACTGTCGAAAAATTGTATATAAATTGTATACAAAAATGTTCTATTATCTAACATCTTTCACGTTTCATATGGCTCTACAGGTGTTACCTACAAAACACAATATGTCATGCCTAATAACTACAGTAAACCAAACAAATATTTACCTTGTAAGATACAGACTTCCTACTTTACAAACAGAAGCTAAATCTGGTTTCTTGCAGTACAAACAAGCGAATAGACATAGAACAACTTCAATAAGTAATATTTCTGTAATATATGTATGTTAATTATTTACGAAACAAATGAGATGGTATAGGAAAACTTTCGATAATAGGTGACCTTTGTTTTTTGTAAAAAGCGAGTTACGTGTCCATTATTGAGTGTAATAATGTGATTATGTGAACTAAAAAGTAAGGAAACAATAATCTGTGTGTCTATAAATAAACGGCATACAAATTTGGTGGTTGATGACAAGAAATTTATATTTTGTTTATGATGAAATTAGAATAAATAAAGGGCAACAAAAACTTTGTTACGAAGATGAATGATTGCAATTTTTTGAGTGTTGTTCTTATTTTGTTGCATATGCAGGGTGTACCAACTGACGCGGTTTCTTTGATAATTTGTTTATTTTACAGTATAGAGAAAAAAGTTTTAAATAAAAGTTGTCCCCATTTATACGATGCATAGCCAGAAAGTATTTTCAAATACACAGAGTTTCCCAATTATAGAAAAATTTATTATTTTAAATGGATCACCCTATATATTATATTTTTTTAGATTTTACATGATATTTTAAGTAACTTTTATTAAGACCTTCCTAGACCTATGTGCTTTTGTTTTCAAGAAAATAAATATTTTATCAAAACTTTTGCAATTGCAGCGCTCTCGTTAATGAGCCGTAGGATCAAAACTAAAAAAGGTAGAAAATTTTGCTTTGCACAAATTGATACATCTTGAATTGCTTTACTATTTCCTATATTAACATGTACTGATCGTTTTGTTGACATACTGTTACTGGCGCCAACATTTGGAAACATATTAATGCCAATAACTCTGTTTTTTTATGCGACACCCTATATCTGTTTAGAGGGTTGGATGTAAAATTAAATTATCTTTCTTTTGATATCAGAATATACCCATTTATCTTCAACCGTTTTAGAGAAAAATGTATATTTCTTCTGCTACTGTCGAAACAGACCACTTCAATTTGCAGGCTACGTAACAATAATATTATGACAGATATATTTAATAACCATTTGTACCATAAGGGTGTGTATGTCAACAAAAGAATCCGTACATGTTAATACAGGAAATCATAAAGCAATTCAAGACGTATCAATTTTCGCAAACCAAAATTTTCTACCTTTTTTAGTTTTGATCCTACAGCTCATTAACGAGAGCGCAATTGCAAAATTTTTGATAAAATATTTATTTTCTCGAAAACAAAAGCACATACATAGGTCTAGGAAGGTCTGAATAAAAGTTACTTAGAATATCATGTAGAATCTAAAAAAAAATGTAATATACAGCGTGTTCAAATTGAAGTCGGCACTATTGCTAACTTTGTTACTACTAAAGATACGATGTTGGTTAAATGACCAAAGTAGTAGCGTTTTTCCTTCCGCTTACGATGGTAAAATTTTAGAAACAATTGAACTTCGGGTTTTCGAGATATTAAAAAAAATAACATTTTTTTAAATGGAATACCCTCTATATTTTTGCACATTTTGAATGAAAATTTAATTTCAAACCAAATCTATTAATACATAGACACCCAAAAATTAACAAATAAATGAACTACAAGCATTTATATGTACCAGTTCAAGTTGATCTGAATATCGTGTAGGGCCAATGAATGTCCGATTGTTGGCAAGTAAAAGAAACATTTTATTATCATCTATCATCTAAGATGAACAAAAAATCGTTGGTGCTTTGATGGTAATCATATTCCTTTTTTGTTGTTCAAATAAGATTAATAGTGACAATAATAAAGAGCAAAGTGTATTAATTTTTCGATAACTAGTCAATGTCTACATGATTTTGCATTAATGCTTGTATTTCGTTTATTTGTTAATTTTTTGGTGTCTATGTATTAATAGATTTTGTTTATAATTAAATTATCATTTAAAATGTGCAAAAATATACAGGGTATTCCATTTAAAAAAATGTAATTTTCGTTAATATCTCGAAAACGCGAAGTTCAATTGTTTTTTAAATTTTATCATCGTATTCGGAAGGCAAAACCCTACTACTTTGCTAATTTAACTGACATCGTAGCATCAATAATAACGAAGTTAGCAATAGTGCCGACTTCAATTTGAACACCCGGTATAGGGTGATCCATTTAAAATAATAAGGTTACATACGCTTTTCCTATAATTGGGACACGCTGTATATTTGAACATATTTTCTAGCTATGCATCGTATAAATAGGGACAACTTTTATTTGAAACTTTTTTCTCTATACTGTAAAATAAACAAATTATCAAAGAAACCGCGTCAGCTGGGACATCCTGTATTTGTTTCGGTCTAACATTCCCCTAGTCAGTGATGCTTCTCGGTATCGTTTAGTTTCGAAACAGGTAATAACTACTTGTCGCTACAAATGTTTATTTAGCAGGTAATAAATATGAATAAATACTTACCCTGTTAACCAGCATTGCTAGCTCCTTGTCGGAGCAGGTGCTATTGAAGACTTTAATTATAACTACACTAAAACAAAATAGTCCCGATAAACATTTGACCTAACATCACTTCATTTTCTCAGAAGTGATTGCTTTACGATATACATAAAACTGTATTAACTATCACAGAAATACAAACAATACAATAGATAAATAAGATGTCTTCGAAGTATGTAAGTATAATCAAATTTTGGCTGTAAAATAATAATATTTTTGGATTGAAGATAGAAGAACACAAGAAATCGAATATTTTTCAATATTTAAATAACACGTTTATGCTGATATATACTTCTAGAATGAAGAAATTTTTTAACAAGTACACATCACGTGCTTTTTGATATTACCGGTATCTTTTGAAGCATTTTCACTAAGTCCAACACGTAACGTTACTACTTTTAGAACTTCTTGAGATACGTACTATTTAAAACTACCTAACAAAAGTAGGAATATGTATGTAATATACAAATGGTAGGTACGCCTTTGCAAACTTTAGAAGTTGAAAATATTATGAAAGTTAAGCATGAACACGTGAATTGAAGTCAAAACCAATTTTTTTTCATATTTCTTTGTAGTACATTCATAAAACCAGTTTATTCTCGTGTAGTTTTATGGAGTACCTACATTAGAAAATGAAGTAAAATAACTTACGCAGCAGTTTTACAATAATTTGTAATATAAGTAATGAATCATTCTTTTATTTAATCAGCAATCATTCAATATTGATTTTCTTATTAATACTCAGGAAGGAATCTTTCGTTTAAGTACTTTTGACTCCTTTAATTTAAAGAAATCAAATTAACAAACCGACTAAAGTAATAATCTTTTTTGAGTATCAATAGCGTCCTGCTATCATATTATGATTAAAACTGCAGTTTATAGCACAATAAATTAAATCTGTGATGACTATAGTAGATAATAAAAAGCTGCCTACTGCAATGTTCTTTGACTCCTCTGAGATATTTAACATCATTATTAAACATGGCATATGCTTATCACATGCATGGCAGAAGATATTTCGAGTGTTATCAGGTTTGTGATTGGCTAGAGTACGGCCGAAGAATAACAACCTTGAATTGGAAATTAGTATGCAGTCGTGTGGTATATAAATGTACCATACTCACTTAACCGTCCAATGTTAAATACAGGGCCTAAATGTTTCCTTATAATATAAATTAAATACAAAATTGCATGTGTAAGACGCTGGCATGTATAACGATTTTGCCAAGTTTCCATGTCTTCCTAATGTCAATTATTTTCTTAATTTAAGTGTTAAACTGGTTGCCTATAAAGTTGAATTACTTACTGCGGGTGACATCTAAGATAAAACAGGCGAACTATTTGCGAGGATATTCTGGTTTGTAGCTATCCAATCCCTAAACTTCCCGAAAAAATTTTGTAATAATTGTATTTTCAAATATTTAATATCATAATATTAAAATGAGGTAATATAATTTCATTATCTATTTTTTATAATACTGTGTTTTTAATACATAGTCATTAATTGTCGCCCGTTAGTTCTAATCTAAAGAGAAATAGAACCATCTATCAACGCGCAGCATAAATATTATTATTATTTTTATGTTTTTATATTGGCAGTAATTTCTGTCACTGTCAAATGTGTCAAATTAAATCTAAAATATCAGTATGGCTGCTGTTATTTTTAATAGGGCTCCAATACTAAGTATGTATTTACTCCATATATGTATTAAAAATTGTGCATGCATATATCTGCATATGTACGAATAACAAATATTCTAAGTTAACAAGGAATCGTAGCACAAACTTGTAATTGTTACATAACATAACCTCTACCATTTCAGAAAATCAAACTGGAGTTATCGGAATAGCAATTGTACGGGTAAAAAATTATAGTAGCGAAGATAAAGCATATAACTTAACACAATTAAAACGAGGTACCGGCGGTAGATCCAGTTTTAGTGGTATAGTTGCTACAGTATTTGGTGCACCAGGTTTTGTTGGACGTTATGTATGTAACAGATTAGGTAAAATAGGATCACAGGTAAAACTATTTACAATTACACAACTAGATATTAATTAGACACATTTTTAAGATTATTGTTCCATATCGGGGTGAAGCATATGATGTTAGATATTTAAAAGTAGCCGGAGATTTGGGGCAAGTCTTATTTACACATTTCAACTTAAAAGATGAAGACTCGCTGGAGAAAGCGATGAAATATTCCAATGTTGTCATCAATTTAATTGGACGTGATTATGAAACGAAGAATTATAAATTTGATGATGTTCATGTAGCTGGGGCAGCAAGAATAGCTAAAATAGCTAAACGACTTGGAGTTGAAAGGTTGATACATTTCTCCGCTTTAAACGCTTCACCAAACCTGAAACCCATTATCCTTAAGAAACCATCAGGATTTTACCGTTCTAAATACGATGGCGAAAAAGCGGTGCTTAATGAGTTTCCAACTGCAACTATATTTAGACCAGCAGATATTTATGGACAGGAAGATCGATTTTTCAGGTTTACTTGTATTAGTTGTATGAATTTTAATAGAAATGAATATTTATTATTTTTTTAGATATTATGCTGGAAATTGGCGCCGGCAAGGAGGAGCTATGCCTTTGTGGAAGAAGGGCGAATGCACAATCAAACAACCTGTCTATGTTGGTGATGTTGCAGCTGCAGTAATTGCTGCTCTTAGAGATCCAGATACAGCTGGAAAAATATATCAAGCAGTCGGGTATGTAATTATTGTAATTTATCATAATTTTGTGTTTTTTTTTAATAATATATATTTACAAGATTCTTGTTTCTTTTCGTTATTTCTATTGTCTTGCAGGCCAAAAAGGTTCTACCTCTCTGAGCTAATTGACTACATGTACAAGGTTATGAGAAAAGCAGATTCTACTCGCGGTTATTTCCGTTATGATATGAGATGGGATCTCTCATTCCAGTTGAAAGTCACGCTCACGAACCTCATAAGCCCCAGTTTTCCGATTGCAAATCTTCATTGGGATAGGGTGGAAAGGGAATACGTCACCGATGATGTTTCTAGAAATATACCCACATTAGAAGATTTGGGTATTAAATTGACGGCTATTGAGAATCAAGCCCCATGGGAGTTGAAACCTTTCACATATGGCCTTTACCATGGTCATGCTGCTGATGAACCATATCCTCAGCCACCACCTCCGAAAGCTATTGCTTGAAATGATTGCAGGAAGTGGTTAGGTGTAGAGAATTAAACAATGATGTAATTTATATAAACAATAAATTAAATTGTCATAACTTATCGATTAAATGGTACGTTATGTTTATAATGCTTATATTTTGTTTCTGTATATTTTTTCCGAAGATAATAAAGCATTGATCGTGATCGTTACAGAAAACTAAATATTTACTTTTATTAAATGATTATAAAACTGTTTTATTTTGCATTTTATTTTTTTTTTGTGTATACTACGCCAAGAAAATTATCGTATTTTACAATTCGAGTTTAAGAGTAGGTTCTTATAAATTTTTGTATATAGTTAAAAAATGTTCCTTAGCATTAATTACTGCTAAACCGGATGTCAGGCCATAGATATACAGGGCAATCCAAATTAAGTGTTCACCATTGGTAACTTCGTTATTGTTAAAGATACAAGACTGTTTAAATTAGCAAACTTATAGTACTTTTAACGCTCTTTAAGATGGAAGAATAAAAAAAACAAATGCGCAGCGCGTTTTCGAGTTTTGCCGAAAAATTTTTTTTTTTTAAATGGAAACCCCTGTATATTATACCATTTTCTGCTGGAACTTTAATATTTAAACAAAAAATCTTATAAGAAATTTTTTACTGGGATTAAAAATACTTGAGTTATAATGACTAAATAAAAACAGCTAAGCAATTCGAGAAGTTCGGAAGCGTGTACAAAAATGTATTGAACAACAAGGTGGTATTTTTGAACATCTATGAAAAAATCAGTAATTTTTATTTTCTTTTAATGATAAGTTTATGTATAAAATAAAGTTTATAAAACTTATTTAGCTGTTTTCGTTTATTCATTATAACTCAAGTATTTTTAATCACAGTAAAAAATGTCTTATAAGATTTTTTGTTTAAAAATTAAAGTTCTAGCAGAAAATGATATAATCCATTTGAGAAAAAAACATATTTTTCGGCAAAACTCGAAAACGCGCTGCGCATTTGTTTTATTTATTCTTCCATCTTAAAGAGCGTTAAAAGTAGTACAAGTTTGCTGATTTAAACAGTCTTGTATTTTAAATAATAACAAAGTTATCAATGGTGAACACTTAATTTGGATTGCCCTGTATAGGATGGTCCTAAAGTTCGTCGAGAAATTTTAGGGTGCGATTTCTTGGGTAATCCCGAGAGAAAATGTTCCTATATGTCCTAAAGTGCTCCGTTATAGAAATACAAGCTGATTTATTACACAAAAAAAATTTTCGAAACTTTAGAAAACGGTTTAGGGAACTGTTGTGTTGGTTGTCATGTTTGCAGCATTTATTTGTACTTACGTAACTGTCATAAGTATTGTCAAACATTAATTAAGTTCATAGTTCAATGGTTTAAGTTTATTTGCAAGTCTTTTTCGTTCTTTGCATATACTAGTAAAAGTCGTCAGCGAAAGCACTCTCTGCTAATTCTACTACCTACATGTTCCTGTAACCTACTTGCAGTTTTTTAGTAACCATTTTAATTTCTTTTAGGACATTGAAAACTACCGAACGTCTCGCTTCATGTTTTCCGTTCTAACGTAATTCCTTGTTTTCTGATAAAATCATAGGCTTTCCTCAGTTTCTCATTTACTCCTCTTCTTTTAAGACTATGCCACACTTCTTTTCTTTTAATACATACTATCAAAGCCTTTCTCCAAGTCTATAAAAGCTATATTAAAACTTTCTAAAGCTTCCAGTTTTGTCAAAAATTCCATTAAACTATATACTGTTGCATTTTTTGATTCTCTGAAATGTTTTTAATACCAACACTGTATTTTCTTAATGAAATCTTATGGATACTCCTTGTTATATGAAAACAAATATTAGTGCTAATCGTTAGAGTCGGCAAGTTTCAGTACAGTACGGAGAGCAACATAAAGAGTGAAGCGTAAGGCATGGAAATTCGAGCGTCCGTATCAAAGTGCACTTGTTCAGTATTATTCCGCTGGTCGTTGTGAGTGCGTATCAGTACACACATACTTAGAAAATATTGCAGTTAGGTACGTTTCAGAAACGTATTTCGAAGAAACTACAAAACGTAATAGCGAGTATGCCGGATTTAGATCTTATTGACTCCATGCCTCGTCGTGTAGCGATGGTACGCGCTGCTTGCGGGGGATACTCCCCCTATTGTCGGATTGTAATTGCACAGATTTTCTCCAAAGCAAAAGATAATTAAAATAAAATACTAAGTAGAAGTACAAAGTTAGTATATTAACATAAAAGAATATAAATACAATTTAAAATATATCTTATTTAAATTTGTTTTGCAAGACGATAAATACGTTGTTCTTAAACTAATCCACAAATACTGTGACAAAAATGTACAAAACAGCCAATATAATATTTAAACGTTACGCCAATACTACTTCAAGATTTGAGAGAAAAATTTCTTAAGCCTTATTACAAATAATGCAATGAATATAACTCGCAATTTAGATATAGACACCTGAATATATGATTTGAAATTTGTACGATTATTTGTTTAATTATTTCGTTTTTGATTAGTAGCTTTTTACATTTATTACTACAATATCAAGATCACAAAAATTGTTGAATTTAGTTGATTATTTATGATGGGCAGGAATATCCTGCACCAAACCTAAAATATTTTTCTCTCTATTGATAACACATACTTCGAAGAACAATCTTTACATCAAATCTTTGGTTCAAAATTGTATGCATGTTTTATGCATTTAATCTTCATCACTGTCGTTTATGTTAGACTGTGGCATTCCTAAACCTTCCTGTAATTGCAGTACATGCTCTATAGGTTCAGGTTTTCCATCCGGGCCAATTCTACATGGTTTAACGATTCCTTTTCGTGTTAAATTGTCCATTAACTCCACTAGTTTCATAGCTTCGTACTCTTTCTATAAAACAGGAATAGAAAATGTGTACAATTTCGACTCTTTATCATAAATTTAAGTCAAAAAAAGAGGTATATGAACAATGATACCTGTTCTTCGGTCATGTTTGCTGTAGGACTAGGTTTAGGCTCTTGATAGCAACCAGTAACTGGATTTATTCCATGTTTATATTCGTTATATTCTTCTGTCTCACTATCTTCGCTAGCAGAACTGTAATTTTGCGTTTCACCATTCTCACCATTTAATAAACCTCGAGTAGCAAACATTCCCGCTGCGTTTCCATATCCCGTATATTTAATCATTCGTCCAACTACAACAATTAAAATTAGAGAACTATGCCGCCAACATTTATTAAAACTTACCGTTTTCTTTGCATAACACGAAGATGAAATCTGCGGCTAAATCACGTACTTGTGTGATTGGCGATGTTAGCAAACGACACAAACAATTTCTTATAGTATCTCCTTGTTCAGGTCTCGTGTGGATATCTCTTAGAGGTGGAAGAACCTGCTGTCTGAAATACTTACGTATGATCCTGTTGCTCTTTGCTAATTTAGTCATCGCTGTGAGAACAGGCGAAAGACTTTCGTTTTGGGTGTTTACAGTCTGCGGTGATAAATCCGTTTGATAATGGATTTTATAAAAGAATTAGAGTGTATACTTACAAGTTCCGGGGTAAATCGGCTCTTTAGGTATCGTAATATTTCATGTAAAGCGCTCATGTTATACTGTTCATAAGTAATTTCAGCTGGAACTTCTACATCATCCTGAATCGGTCGAATTAATGGTTTCAAGCAATAATCTGGCATGTTCAGCAATAAATGAATAATATGACCGTTTAAATCGAGCTTTTTCTCGCTTTCTTCTGTCTCAACTAGTAATAAATCGTGAAGAACTGTAACTAATCTTAAATAGTAGCACTCCTTCTTCCTCCATTATTGTTTGATTTTTGGAACGCAATGTTAGGTTAAAAAGAGTTTTCAAAATTTCAAATGACGTATTGGTATAAATGATCTACATAAAAATTAAAAAAATATTGTTAAACATGTTAATGAAAAATATCGTAAAAGAAATGACATACAGAGAGTTTATTTGGTTCTTGGCGTACATCAGCGTTGTGATTACTTTCTTTAAGTTCATTCATCATAGTTTCTAAATATTCGATGAGATATGATAAGCCATGCATTTCATCCTTCAAGGGTCCACGAATATTCTCACACAAAGCGGTGATTATAAATAGTATTTTCATATCGAAGAAATTTATATTGGGAGATCCATCTCTGTAAAAACATATAATCTAATTATTTAATCTATAGTATAACTTTATTGTAAATTTTGAATTTGGTTAATCATTTAATGTTTCTTATTCTTCTACTTTAATAGCGTGTGCAGGCCGCCATCCAACATAAAATAGAAGATTGTATCGAAAAATGCGTGACTATAAACTAAACCGCGTCAACTGCAAATTACATCATCTGTAATTTGTGTAGTGCACAAACAACTGCAAAAAAATGTATCCTGCTTTAAAGAAAAAAAAGGCAAGTCCAACCACAAACTCAAATATATACACAAAATATTGATATCAGTATGATCTCTAAGACATATTTTACAAACAAACACTATACCTAGGAATTGCTAAACACAAATTTTACCATACAAAACAGCCAGGTGACAAGAAGAAACTGCCCTAGTCATTTGTGAAAATATAAAGGAAGACATTCCACAATTGAAGAAGAACAAAGACCAATAATATTGTCAACGATATACTGTCCCCCAATAACAATAAAAAATAGCACTTTCAGGGATCTTCAATATCCTAAGTGATAAATTTATTGGCGGAGAGGATTGTTCAACGCTGACAACTCCTAAAATCAGAGGATTTTGAAAGGCAACGAAACCAAATAACTTCAACATCAAATTTCAACTGGCGAACCAATATATTGGCTGACATAAAATTTCAAGTGCTACAGAGAATCTAAATCATGCTTTGACTGATCATTTGATCACTTTCCAATGACAGTAACAATCTAGTCAGAAAACCTAAAAAAAATGGCGGCTGCGAAAAACATGGCTACAAGAACAGAAGAAAACAAGTGAAAACTTAATAAAACAACGAAAAAACTGAAAAATCTAATTCGGGAAGAACAAATTACAGGAATTCAAAAATATCTAGAAGGCTTGACCCCATCTCTTAATAAACTTCTTCGCCTGTCTTTGCCCGAATATTTTCCCCTGAGAGGTTCATTTCTTTTATCTTCCATTCTTGAGCTGAAGAAGGAAGTTCAAGAATGGGAGACAAAAGAAATAGCCTCCCTCACACAAGCCAGACAGTAATAAAAAGCTGCTGGATTTCAGCAAGTCAGACTTAAGGACTATTACGGGCATTCTCACTGGCCACTTCCCTCTAAGACACCATCTTGAAAAGATGGGCAGAGTTGACACCTACTCGTTTTGAAAAGTTACAAGAAAATTCAAAAGTCCAAAACCACATATTCCACCCATTAAAAATGATGACAGTAATAATAAACAAAATTAACATAGGAAATGAAATACAAGTATAAACAGTTTACAGACATCTATACAGACGGAGCAAAAAGCACAGACGGAAATTCAAAAAAAACCACAGATTCCAACAATTGGATGACAGTAATAATAAACCTAAAATAGAAATTAACGAAATGAAAATCACTTTCAAGTATAAACAAGTACATTTACAGACTGAAGAAAAAAGCCAGACTTACAGAGTTGGCAGACAGTAATAAAACAACTAGATCTTAAAAAAAAATGTAATTTTTAGTGATTCGAAAAGTGTACTACAGACTTGTGTTAATGTTAACAGTCAGTCGTCAGCTATCATCAGCCAAATTATACAGAGATACTATAAATTAATTGTTGAGGGGAGAACAGTTCAGTTGGTGTGGATAAAAGGACACTCAAATATTTGTGGCAACGAGGCAGCTAATAAACTAGCGCAACAGGCAAAAAATGGTCAAGAATCATCAAATGGAATCCTATTTAGAGACGCAGTGGCATTTTTCAAATGTCAGCAATCTAATGCCTGGCAAGATTGATACCAATCAATCTATAGAAACCATAAAACTAACTATTTCTTACTTTAACCTACAGTAGAACAGAAACACTGGAGTCATGGTGTATATGTTAATAGAAGAATGTACATTCAAATTACAAGAATGTTCTTCAATTATGGATGTTTTGCAGCACATCTATGCAAGATTAAAATAACAAACAATGCCAGGTGTAACAACTGCAATCAATTTGGTGACATGAATCATATAATGTTAGGCTGTCAAGACCATAAGGATTTGACGGATGGGTTACTAGCAGACTTAGGCCCGGTTGTTCAATCGTTGGTTAACAAATTTTAACTAACAGGTAAACCTAAACTGCTGGCTAAGGTGTTTGTTGATCTCACAGTTTAAACGAACTGCAGATCAAAGTACATATAATCAAAGTTCATATAACTTGAAATTAAGCTTAACTACCAGCCATTTAACAGAAACAATTAACCGCCGATTGAAAAACCGGGCCTTAGTAAATATAGGACTAGAACTACCTTTAAACATTAACTACATTTTGGCACAGAAGAAATACTCAGTTTTTCGCCGTCTATATATGTTTATGAAGAAATAAATTAGTATTTAAGAAGAAATATAGATAGAATTTATTTTAACTTTGGCACCTATTGTTTTGTTTTTTCCTTTATTAGTAACATCCTTTTTACCTTTTGAGTCTACCTGTTCGTCACCCGATCGGCCTCGGGTGGGAAGTTTTTGTGATTGTAAAACCTTTTGTCCATTCGGGATGATAGGCATCATGGGTATGTTTCTCTCGGTGGAAGGGGTAAACATTCGAATAGTTTCTCGTCTTTACATCCGTGCGCTGTAAGTCGTAGTAACCATAGCAACCGCGCGAAAACTTTAAAATAATGTGCAGGTGCCGCACAGCCGCCAGTGAGTTGCGCCAGTTTGCGTTGAAAACATGTTCGTCTATTTGTTATATGCGAGAGTTTAAGTATTGCGTATTTAGCTTACAGACTATTATTTACAACTCTCCTGTATAATAATGTATCATGTAATAAATTTATGGCAAAAAATATATTCTCGGTATATTTTGAAACAAATTGAAGTTTCCATAAATGTATTACATGATTATATAAAAATCATGTTATATATAAAATTCAAGCTACGCGCCATTTCTTATGCTAGTTCGTCGGCTTTACACCAAGTCGCCACCATACCAAATGTCCTACCCCCTCCACGAGAGAAACACCTCTATACTCTTCTCTATGATAGGCATTATAGTTAGGTAAGTGGCTAAAGGACATCACCAAAGCCATAATAATAATAATAAAATAGACACTAAACAAAAACCGGGATTTGATCTACAGGCTTGAGAGTCTGAAACGACTAACATGAAAAGACTGAAAATAACAATAGATGAAATCGAACTATACTAGTTTTGATGCAGCAAAAAGCACAGAACAATAGACAACTAAATGAGCTGCTCAACCAAATCAATAAAGTCCTGAACTCCAAAAGATATTGCGCAGCTGCTTTCTTGGATATATCATAGGCTCTCGCCAAGCTGTGGCATGCTGGACTGCAAGTCAAACTAAACAGTCCAACCGGCAGACACTTTTTGGTGAAAGAAGGAGTGGAATACACTGAGTTACACTGTATACATTAAGGTATTCCTTAAGAGAGTGTTTTTCAGCAATGGTTAAATATACGGTCCATTAAAGTTAATGAAATTAAGTTCACAGATCATTTTTGCATTGCATATAGAATTGAAAGTTTTATCAAAATATCAAAAGCCAAACCAAACCACACAAAATGCAAATTGAGCATTAGCCTTGTTATAAAAATCAATTATTAATGCAATTGCCCATAAATAATAAGAGCAGATTGTGGAGCTTTAGCAATATTGATTAAACTGAATATCACAGTAATCCTCAAGATATTGATACTGACAATAGTCTAGATATTAATGTTGCTTTACCGTTCTATCAAACTTACTTTATATTTTTCATGTTAACCGTTGGCTATATTTTACAGGTACTTTAGTGGTATTAAATGCAAAATCGCTTTTATATTGACAAAAAAATTCTCAATTACTTTTAAACATACTTTTTGTCTTTCATAAATCAATTTTACTTAATTTTATTATAAATCATTTGACCAGAAAATTTTCTAGATTAACAGATACATTAAAATAGCAAACTTGCTACTTACTTGAATGTATGTAACCTGTTTAATATAGATTCAACTGTACCATTTCGACAACAAATCTGTCTAGGAATCGTAGCGTTGAATGTAATATTACATAAACACATCAACGCTTCAAGTGCGATATCATGGTTTATCACATCACGGATATCTTTACCATCTTTCAGCCCTGAATGCCAGAGAATTAAATCGAACAATTCAGGCGTTATTAATTCATTGAGATCCTTCTTCTCACGGCTATAATATAAACGTAAAATTAATTAGGGAATAATTCGACGTAATTTTTGTTTTACCTAATAATACGTATAACTTGAAGACATAATTTATGGCAAGTTTTCAGATTCTCATCCTTTAAAATAGAATGAAATGCTTTGAATAATTTATTTCGATAATCCTCGCTATCTAATTCAGGGAAACTAAACTTAGAGGATATCTAAAAAATTAGATGAGGTTAAAGTAAATACAACAAAACAAATTATTTTACCTCTTGTGCATATTTATCCAGGGCAGTGGATATGTTCTTAGGATCATCCGACGCAAGATTTTTCAGGAATTTATCCATGATAACGGTATAATATTCGGATATACCAAATGTCTGTTAAGTTCCCATGTAACGATTCTAGTTTTTACAAGTGTTTTAAAATAACAATATCTGGTTTACATCAAATGTACAATTTTCGTACTTAATTTAGAATGTGACGTTCAAATACCAACAGCAAACAGTAATGAAGACCAAAACAAACAGGAATTCCGACTTGTTGACAGGTTGGTAAAAAATAGAATGTTATTTAAATAGAATTCGAATTTAATAGACGAAATTTGGGTTGCATACACACCAGCTATAATTCCATGTATAGATACATATAACTAGATTTTGTAACTTTAAAATTCTATAAAAATATATTGAAGTTGATGTCGCTGCATTACAGTTGATTTAGCTGAAATTATCGAGCGATTTTAGCAGCTCATGAACGTTCTTTATCAATCTAATTAACTGGAATAATTTAGTTTTAAAAATGTTCTAAAAATACTTAATTCAATAACGATGTGCATTAAAACGTGATAATTTACTACATTACAAAACTGTTTGAAGTAAATTATGAATTTTACAAGTACTTAGAGATTGAAAAATATTAAAATATCATTTATGCTTTCAGATAATATCAATAAATCGCTTCTTTTATTGTTAATTTCCTCAACTTCATAGCCAATCTACCTAGTGAAAATCTTCAAATAGTTGGATACTAAAACTTTTATCAGTAAATGCTGTATATTGCAGTAAAACAGTATTAATATCATGTATAATTTATACGTTAAAAAGTGCAAAGAAGACAAGAAGAGAATCATATTACCGACACTTGTTTAATACGGAATTTTATTAAATTTCATCCGCCTTACTCAGCCACATCCTGTAATAAATGTGACAGACTATATTATACATACTTATATACGGATTTGGTACATGTACTCAAAAGGGAAAAGTTCAAAAAGCATTTGATCTAAAAAGCTCAGACACTGGATTTATAAAGAAATTTAACCATGTATTACTTGCGGCAGTTATAAATATACAATCTCTGTGTTGCTTGTGTTTACAATTTTAATACTGGGGAGGCAGCAATGTTTGCCCAGGTAGGACGAAAACAATTTTAAAAGGTTCAATAAAGAGTACTTGCAACGTTCAACGTTTATAAACGTTAAAATAACGTTGCTCAAACTAAACTAAATGTTAATGTAACGTTAAAAAGATGAAACGTGTTAACACATGTTTGATACGTATAAAGTTTTTAATAGATAATGAATAATGAAACGGAGTTTACGTTGATTAGAAAATTAATCCGGATATGTTACATATTTTTGTAGTTTCATCGTTATCAGAAACTAAGCTATGACAATTAAGTGGCGTCAAAATTTAATGTATTGTATTCCTTTATAAAAATATTTTTGCATTTTCCAACGTTAATAAAATGTTTCTCGTGTAACGTTTACAGAACGTTTATGGAACGTTAAATTATAAGGTTTTATTTTTGTGACATTAAGACATTTCCTAAAAGTTATATAAACATTTTTGCTAACGCTTAGGAAACCTTTTTAAAACGTTTTACAAACGTTACATGCTACCTGGGTGTGTGGAATAAGTATTGTATCATGACGTAGCTTTCAAGAGGTTGGTTTAAACAAAGGATATAGCATAATTATTGGTGTATATTATGCACGCATCTTGAATTAGTTGATTACTCATTTCCTCATTATGTTTGTAAAACGAACTCCCAAATTTAAAGTCGAGTTCGTGGTATCAAGGTTTCACTATAAAACGAGAAATGTCATTAATTTGACGGAAAAAATATTTCTCTAAATAAATCCTGCAAGATTTTTTCTATTCAAAAATATGGTGATAATAATTCGAAGACAAAGTTTTTAGACGTTTTATATAGATC
The DNA here is from genome assembly GCA_023690525.1 of Holotrichia oblita. Lineage (NCBI taxonomy): Eukaryota > Metazoa > Arthropoda > Insecta > Coleoptera > Scarabaeidae > Holotrichia > Holotrichia oblita. Next base: position 123,550,782 of record CM043018.1, read on the forward strand.
ATTCTTAAAAAGTGTATTTTTTACGAGAATAAGTTATTCATCGCTTCCCATTTCGATGAAATTGATCCAGATATACATAACAACTCAGTCACGCCATAAAAACTTCGTGGATTTAATCAGATTACGCGTACAAAAGGGATCTACTCTCGTACGCTTTTGTATACTATCGAGAGCTTTGCACAGTTGCACTAAAAGAGACCGACACAGATCTTCAAATTAATCTGCTATAGACATAAAATATTACATTAAAAACTTCGCCAGCGACAATGTATTATCCTTTAACTATTGTTGACAGTTTTCTCTTGGAGAAAGTCACGGAAACGAATAAAAACTTTTAAAATTCGATCCCGCGCGGCAAAAATTTCACAATCAATAGGTATGCCCAAGTCGTTCCGAAGTTTCTACGATTTTGTTCTTTCGTTTTTCTTTCTTTTTTTGTACTACTTCTTCCTTGGGATCTTTTAGCTATTTCTTTTACAAGTCTCGTTAATGATTTGAGAAAGCTAACAATAAATTAATATGGAAAGTATTGAAAAAAATAATAAAATTGTAAATAAATCAAAATTTAGTATTTATCAAAATTTTAACTAGAATGAAGTGATGTGAAATAACAAAAATGTCTTACCTTTCAACAGTTTTATCTGTATAACCTTCTTGAAAGACACGACAAGGTAAAGAAAGCAAAAGAACTTGAGAATTTGTAGCTCCCGCGAGGAATATTTCTGCATACATTCATTAAAAGTTTTGTCGGAGCCTTTCACGTGCACATAATGTGTTATACTTCGCATATTACGTTTTATATTTCTATCTGCAAAAATAGACGATTCATAGCTTCCTACTTCATATTACCAACATTAGTTTTATGAGTGTTTAGTGACATTTGCTGCGAATACGTTAAAGTAGCTCCGACATAACTTTTAACACCTCGAATCCGTAAAGTAGTTGTTCAACATATTACCGCATTACTCATGGGAAATATAAAAAGTGCCAACTTTTATGATGGTTTCCAGTATGCTGTAGTTAATTATTCGAACAAAAAATTATTAATAAACACTTTTACACTCCTTCATTATGGTGATGTTTTGTAATTGTATTGCAGAAGCTTGTAGAAGGTTAACTTTGCCTGGCGAAAGAAATGCGCACAAATCACTTCAATGTTAATCAAAGAGAGAGATAAAAAAAAACCTAGCACAGATTTGAGTTGTCATAATCTACTTCTTCATTTGAAGCGCTTTTGATAGGAACTCTAATGGTTTAATCTGACACGGAAGGTTCAATAATGGTAAACTACATTTCTTAGTTATTTGTATGCTCTCTGTGTATCATTTCAACTTTTACTTGTATCACCTTTATGCCCCTTTTCAGGAGAAATCGTTTTAACAGTTTGTGTTTCTTTCAGTTCCTTCTCCTTTTCTTTCATCTTAGATGCCATTCTGGTATTGATCATACTGTTTCTAATGTCTAAAGTCATTTGTTTTTAACTTTATTTTGATGTTTTGGGCTAATCCTTCATGGAAAATCTGTCTCAGTATAGGAAAGCGTTGAGCATTCCAAACAGGTAACAGTCTAAAGTAGGTAAATCTGGGGGAATACGATGGATGCGTATACGATTCAAATTACAGTTTATGAATTTGAATCATTGGGATAATGTTGGTATGGGTTTATGCATTATCATGGAATGCATGGAATTTTTTTAAATAACTTGACTATTTGACAGTAGTCAACCATCAGGATTTCTTTTGTATTATATACAAACAATTGAAACTATTACCTTATCACCTGATTTCGGGAACGTAACTTTGGTGTCATGAAATTTTGTTGCTTGGTTATAGTTACAACGCCACATTTCGCCCATAGTAAGAAATTTTTACTAACAAACAATTTGGCTCGATATTGCGCTGTCAAAGCGCTGCTCACCATTAAGTGTTTAATAAATGATTAGATATCAAGTTTTGGGCGTTGCCTATTAAATAATGACACATAAAAATATATTGATTAGTAGTATCACCATTTAATTCACCATCCCGTTTATAAAATACTGCATTTTTACTAAATGGATGTTTGTTTGATCTGCCATTGTATTTAATAATATAGCACTAGCACTGTAAACATAGATATGCGGGTCTGCTGACGAATATGCACAGAAGTCGAGAGAAACGAGCTAATGTTTATTTGTTCTACGATACAGCTGCTAAGGGTACAGAGATTGAGGAGCTGCGCTCCTTTGAAGTGAGGTCTCTCTATAGACCCATATCCTTCGATTAGAATAACGTACATACGTCAGCAGGCTTTTTAGTGGGAATATGAGAGGGCAACAAGTACAGAAGCAGTTAGTAAAGTGAAACCCCTGCGATATGTAAAACCAAAGCTAGTACACATGCCCGTGTATTACGCATCTACTCGAATATTATTATACGAACAAAGTTGTTCGACGGGCTAGGTAAATCTATTAAGTCATATTTTAGGAACAACAGTTAGTAGAAGCAAACCTAATCCTATGTTTTGCAAGAGGTTTAGAGCCGCTGGTTTGAAAGCGAGCGAGCTCAGCAGTTGCGGTCGGAGGTCAAACTCTACAATAAAGAAGAAGCCTAGCTGGGCATTCCGGCTTAACTTGCTAAGCTTAAATTATAGTGCTCTGCACAGAGTACGAGCGGCTCCCTAATTCCGGTAGTTTATCTCGCGAATATCAATTAGCCATCGGTATCGTGTCCAATAAATTTCGCTGACTCAGATGGCAGCTTTTTTAATTGTCTCTTTCTCTCTTTTAGAAAGGAATCCGTAAGCGTATGTCTTTCTTCTCGACATCGATGTATGTATGTAGAAGATAAATAATTTTAGTGTTGTGTTACATTTTTGCGATATCTTGTTTATAGATTCACTTTGTTTTGGGATAAATTACCTTCAGTTGGTGTCATAATAGTTTTACAAAAGATTTCCGACATTGGTATAAATAAAATTATGGCATTTCATAAATCTATAAAAAATGTTTGTAATTAAATCAAATCAAATATCTGCTTGAGTAATAACGTCAAACCTTTCTGAATCGCGTAAACTAATTTCTACATTTGAGTGTTTATTTTTCAAATTGTGTACCTACACATTTTTTTACAGTTTTATCAATAGCTGTCAAGGAATTGTAGAAACATTCTTATCACTTTTGACAATACCAACATTTACGTTATAATTTTCTTTTTAGCTATCAACCTATGAGAAACATTTTTCTTGTTACTATTTTGACAGTATCACCAGTTTAAGAATTGCCAAACTGCACAAACATTTTGTTTAATTTTTTTATAGTACCTATTAATAAACATAATATTTATGATACCTATCAAATGATAAAAACTCTCTTCAGATTTGATAACAATAACTGCCAAAATACTTCTGATAGCTATAAAATTGCAAAATGTTTTACTTTTTACAGTTGTAGCCTGCCACTGTCAAAATGTTTCTAACAGCCGTTAAAAGTAATGGATTTTGCAATTTATGCAGCGTGTCCGCGAACAACCCCTAAAGAATTAAAGGGGTGATTGTACATACAAAAGTATGAAAAAAGTTTCTATCTGGTCCAGAAATGCTTCTTAAGGGAGCTATCACACTTTAGAGATGACGTTACAAAATTGGTTTTTGGTCAATTAGTCTTGAACTACATTTAAGTTATGATTCCAATTTGGTACATGATTTACAAATGATAATTTATTCCTTTTATGTTTACTGGCCAGTGACTATCTTATACAGGGTTGGAGAGGTGTCAAGGGTCCTATACCTTCTCTAAAGTTTGGTAGCTCCATTAAGAAGCATTTCCGGACTCAAGTTCGTAAAAGTAAACAAATTTTTTATTATTTTGAATGTACAGTCATTCATTTCATTCGTTAGGGGTTGTTCGTGAACACGCTCTATACAATTTATAATTGCTTTGAAAACTACCAAACTACGAAAATTCTTATTCTCTTCTTGTTTTGGTGAGTGTAACAGTTCAAAACTTCTGTTAGTTGTCAAGCAGTAAAAACAGCTCTTTTTGACAGCACATTAAATTGTCAAAAGAGCACAATTTGTAACTACCGAAATGCTTTAAACAGTTGTATCAGTCCTTTTACAGTTCAAATATTGTAAATATGAATATATTTCTATCAGCTGTCAAATTGTGAAATTTCTGCTATTTTGCAGCAACAGTTTGAAAGAACGTCATTTTCTATAGTTGTTTTCTTTCTGTATTGGTGTGGTCTTAACGGACGTAACTGTCGAAAGATTTCTGACAGCTGTCAAACTATAACAATAACACCTTTTCCCGATTTCAAAATTTATAACCGCCAAACTATGTATCCGTGATAACTCTAAGAGTGCAGAATTATTAAAGTTTACAGTTCAAACATAGTAACTGTCAAAATAGCTTTATATTTATATTTCACAATTTTCACGCTTGTTTGTTTGACTACCTATCAAACAAAAAAACTTATTTTCCAGGGTTAAAATACTTTTGCCAGTTATCAAACTGTAAAAATAGTTATCGTTATAATGGACGCAATTGTCAAAAACATTTTCAGATTTAATAATTGTAACTGGCAAAATGTTTCTGACAGCTGTAAAAACGTTTTTTATATAGCTTCAGTGCTTGCACGCATTATGGCGTTACTAGTTTGGTGAGTGTAGCAGTTACAAACTGCTGATAGCTGCTAAACTGTACGAACAATTGGCTTTATATGGTCTCAAGAGGTGTAATTGTCAAAATATTTCTGACAACTATTTCTGACAGCTGTCACCTTATAGTACTCACAAATTTTATTCTATTTGACCATTGTAACCGTCGATATAGTTTTTGTTGCTGACAAATTGTAAAGTCATTTGGGTTACAGTAATGCTATTCCAGTACTTCAAGTTGGTACCAAATCTAAAGTGATTGACATATCTTTGATAGCGGTGACACACAGTGTTATTAACGGTTTTGAAGTGGTATCTATTATTGCATTCTCTAAGAAAATCAAATTTGTGCAAGTCACATTATTGAATAAAAATACAAATCTGTTTATTTAGTACGTTTAACATTTATTAGTAGTATTAGCTTTTTTGTAGATGGCGTGTTTCATAATTTTGTCCGAGACCACGTTTCAAATAAATTTGACCATAAACATACACTGAGAAAAGTGTTTTCTAAGGCCAAGAAAGTTGACTTTCTTACATTCATTTTCCTCAGAGAAGTAAGTTCTTTCTTGGAACAAGAATACTTATTTGACACAAGACGATGACTTTTCTTCGCAACGGGAAACGTTTTTCTTAAAAAATCTCTAAGGTCAAGCAAAAAATTTCTTGATTTTAAACTTTTAATTATCATTCATCCCATAGTGCATAAGTAGTAGGTACCTATATTGACGCGGTGCAATTGGATGGAGAGTTATTTGGTTCAAGAAAACACATCTTTGGATTTCCAAGAAAGTGAAATATTTCACAGAAAACAATACTTTCTTGCTTATATAGGAGAATGAGAATTACTTAAATTAAGTCTTACTTGCTCTTAGTAAACACTTTTCTGTGTGTACCCTTTTACTCCTTTAGGTATCGGTTTCTAAAAAATGCCGACACATGTGTTGCAGTCAAAAAGTATTAAACCTATTTAATACTATGGTTCAAGCAAATTTTACCACAAGAATACATACAAACTTAGCCACCCCCATTCAACATTGTTGTCGGGACAACATACATAAATATGTATGTTACATATGTATGTAGATAGATTTATTTTGTGACGAAGAAAGTTTCACCACCAGAATAAGAATTAAAGCACCTTTCAAAGGAACGCGAATTGTAATTCTATTTATTGGAACACCTCAGACAAAAATTTGTATAAAAAATTTTAAAATTATAATTTATGCAAATCGCCATACAGACATCCTGTATGTCGTTCAGCAACCACTCCACTTCAGAATTGTTTTTTTTAATTTAAAATATTTCTCTTCAACATTCATTCCGTTACCATTTATTTAATTTTGTTACTACATTGAACCAATATACTGAATATGGGCAAACACGTAATAACGAAACATCGTTTGTGGAACAAAATAAAATAACAAATAACGTTTTTGCCGGCTAAACAAAGGGTTGTTTTGCATTTATTGGACAGAGGAACCGCAGCGTACATACATATATGAAAAGGTTGGATATCTTCATTCAGTGAATACTTTAATTTCTCCATGGAGTTGCAAAGTACGATGTGTCGTCCTGATACATACATGCGGAAGAACAATATTGTTCATTGTTACACCACGAAAACGGATAACGTAATACGCCCGACAAATAAAAGAGTAACATCAAAGAAACATTCCGAATCAGTAATTCAAACAAAAAGGCGACATTTGTTCCTTTTTATCGTGGCTTTTTCATCAAAGAGACTCGAATAAAGAACATGATTAATTCTTTCGCTGATATTAAACAGAAAATAGGAAAGGAGGAAAAAAACCTGAACGCTAAGGACTTTATAATTCTTCTTCCACACAGATAGCAAAGGGCACCTTTATTAAGTTCGTAATTTAAATGCGAAATACGTTTAATATAATTGCATCATAAATTATATTTAATAATTATTATTAGCGGTAGAAATATTATCCAGGAAAAAAAAAACGAAAACTTAACCGGTAATGTTGGCTTCTTTATTTACTTTAATATTGAGTAGGCTTTTCTTTCTGTTTCTTAATAAACATTATACCGGCATCTTTCAGATATCCACGATATTCTCTTTATAGAGGAACCTGTAGCCTCTAGCAATATTTTCCTTTACAATTTCTCCGAAGGAAAATGAGTACGCTATTTACATTTTCCAAACCCGTTTATATCGCATAATAAGCAGAAATACATATTTGTAGAATTACTGAAGATAGTAAATTGTTATATGTTCTTGTCTGTGTATGTTTTGGAGTTTTTCAATATTAAGATGAAAAGTAACATATATATATATATATATATACATATCGATAACATATGGCAGCTTCAATGAAACATAAACGGTGTCTTAGAATTGCATGATTTAGGTTGCTTGCTTAGGATTTGATTGCACAATTTGAACTAGTTCGATTACTGTGATAGAACTCCTATCACACCTTCTCTTGGAACATTAGGCGAAGAATCATGTTATAGTGAGCGCAAGAAGATGAAAAAAATAGCAAAACTAAAATAATACATGATACCAAGGTTTAATTTAGACAAATTCGCTGTATACGGCCTTCTATGGTATCACTTCAAAAAAATGGGCTATGTGGATAGAGACAGCGTTTGTTCACATAACTTCCAATAGGGTCTTGAGGTACTGTTAATAGTCTAGAGTTCCAGAGGAGAGATGGTTGGATAAAATGAAGTCTATTTAAATCACATGAAGGCATAAAGCAATGAAGATGGCAGATAAGTGGTTGAAAAATTCATTACCAGTTTAATTTAATCTACTTAAATTTTAAATTTATTTACAACATGTAAATCATACTCCTTCTTGTTGTTATAAACGAGAAAACTATGAAAAGAGCTTTTCCAATTTCAACATTTGCTCGTAACTTTTCTCATTTTAAACGACGGTCACCTTTGTCTAGTATTCAACAAGTTTTAAATTAATTCTATGGACAATGTTCGAAAAGTTTTACGAGTTTAAACTGTGAAAGTTTTTTAGAACTATTAATGATGAACATATAAGTGCTTGGTATAATATTTGATTAAGATATAGTATTATATAAAAGTTTAAGTATAGTTAGGCACACATACATATATATAAGAACCAACAGTAGCTTAGCTTTAGATATAATTAAGGGTAATATTGCACTGGAATCTATTGATCTATCGTGCCCCTTGCATGAGCTATAAGCTGCTGGGACTTACTTCCTCTGACAGCTCCGTATCTAGTCTAAGAGTTTTAATCAACCGCAATAACTGTGATGGTTTGTCGAAATAATTGGCTCGGGTTTCCGCAATAACGATGCAGTTAGATATTAGGTGTTCTGGATTTTCATCCTTCGCCCCGCAGAACCTGCAGTCACTATTCTGTTTCAAACCTATCCTTGCTATGTGTTTCCCAAGGTGACACTGCTCTGCAAGAAAACCTGTGAGGATGTGTAGTCTGTTTCTACTTAGTTCTAGCAAGGTTTGTGCTCTGTGCTTGTTGTAGCTTCCAAGGAATACCTTGGAGTCTCTCAAACCAGGGCGATTCTCCCAGAGAGATATTTTGAGCCTGTCCTCTCTATGTTTGAATTTTTTTATAGGTGGTCATTCCCATACCGCAAAACGGTTCCGCTATCACAAATAAAGTCGTTGTGGCGACCTTCCTTCGTTGCCAATAGGTTAGCTTCTTCGTTACCGCACATCTTACAATGGCATTAATCTCCGCTTAGAAGACGCACGGAATATTTGGTTCCTTGCCCGAACACGCCTGCACCTGTTCTTTTGTCGGTTTTAGAACCATCCACATACCATTTAATGGTATTTTTTCTTAGCGAGTAGGTGGAGGATTCTCCCACACATACTCCCTTATTACTTAGCTTCATGCGAAAATTCTTTTCGAAGCTGTATTTCCTATTTATTTCATCGTTCGGTAGACTTAGAAGTGGGAAGAGTCCCTTTTGTAATGTGCAAGCTCTCTGGTACGGAATCTTGCTCCTACTCCCTCCTCCGACCCAGCCTGGTTAGTCTGTGCAATGCCGCAAGGGCAATTACAACTGTAGTACTTGAAGGAGTGCTTCTTTATCTTCTTGACATTCTCGACAAATCTGCCTCAGATTCTTCCTGTAATATAGAGAATGAAAGTGGTATAACTTTAGTTTTGTTAGTCCACGTAGGATTAGATTTTCAACGTCAAATTTGCTAATTATTTCTCCTTGATTTTGTTTAGTTTTTCTGTAAGATTAATTCTTTTTCGAACATTCCCTCTCAAACAAGCTTGAACCAAGTATGTGCTAAAGGAAGGAAAGAATATTCTGGACTTTTATTCCTGTTGTGCTGTTGCTTAGTATTTTTTCCAGACATATTTGAAGTAGGTTCTATGCGAATAGTTTATTTTGTTCACAGATTTTTAACTGATTTGCTTTATGGTATAATTTGAAATTAATCTCTCTAGACTTTAAACTTATTATGTTGTTATTGGAAGTTCGTTGGGGCAACAACTGCTTAGAATTTCTTATGGTAGTGCCTTGGATATACATGCCGTAATAACAGCTGCAGATTTTGTTATACATATATACATTTAAGTGTGCGTATGGCTTTGTTATATACACCATCTTGTAGTAAATAGTGTAGCGCTGTTAATTACACCTTAACATCAATGTTCTTCCAAACAAACCCGAACTCTTGGTGTTAAATTTAAAATGAGACATACATTTTTGGTTATACATTTTCATATTGTTGCTGTAAGTATTATCATCACAAAAGCTCACAATTTGTATGTAACATACAGAAGTTTTGTCAGTATATATATAATATATATATGTATATGTATGATAAAGGAGCATTACGAGTTTCAAGGAATATACTATCAGTTCGAAATATGGCAAATAAAATTTGTTTATCTAACATAATTGAGTTTACATTTTGCCGTAACGTAGAATTACATTTTTAAAGCTGGTGACAATCAATCTCCACTCTTTTTCATTGCGAATTCCTCACTGAAGGTAGATATTTCGTACAGCAACCACGATTTTAATGTCAACAATCCATTTCTCCGTATTTGTTCGTTTAGTTCGATGTTTGCACGCATTTCAAAATTGATATTTTAATACGCCCAACTGGGTGCAATCGAATCTTCTTAGACATGTACATGCACACACGTATATGGTAGTAAACGATCTTAACGCTCATGTAAAGCATAAATAATCCCACTAGCGTAACCGCTACGGATGTTAGTTTACATCTGTTTAGCTGGCTTTCAGAATTTCGACCGAGGAACCTGTAAACAAAGACCCTACAGCATCAGTCGAATTGGGTAACAGGATAAAGAGACGAGAACTGAAGAGTACTCTTCCGGAACCGCAGACAAATTAATGGGGATCAATAAGAGTTGTACCGTCGTCGTATATACAGAAGCAACTTTATGGGTCGACTTTCGATATCGTATACATAGTCTTATCATAAATGCTGGAGTTCTAATACGTTACGAACATTAACCACTTCTTAACGGTATAATAATCACCAACTTTAACACAAATTTTGTCAATTTTTAATATCAACGTAGACATGTAGAAAAAATTAAATAGAATTAGGATTTTCAATTTTAATTGTCGGACATAAATTCAATTGTTTTGAGCTTTGACTTCTTTTAAAGTGATAACTCTGTTTTCTATATTTTCCCAAATCTAATCATTTTGTGAAAAAGTCGATGTTTGAAAGTTAACCCGGGTTTGGCGAAACTATGTGACAAAAAGAAAGAACAATAGTTCACAAGTCAACAAATTTCTACGTCTTGTACTTCAGAAAAAATTGTGCTAATTCTTAATGCTTTTGACTTGTTGAGTTTGAAAATGACAATGAAAATCAGATTTATTATGGCATAACTAAAAACACGCGTATGATGCAATACAACCTAGTTGCAGCTTAGGATGCACATAATTCTACAGGTGTTTTACGCGTGACTTTCCAACAATACTGTACTAACATAGACGCACTCTAGATATTTCAATTAACATCACTTCATAGCAAAAATGTCATTGCTTACAGAACCACAGTTATCAGGAAAAAATCAACGTGAGAATGTCAGAAATGTATCTTTAAAGACATATTGCAGCCATTTTTTTCGTAATATGACAGTATATTGTCCACCACTTCCGCGTAATTCGCAGCGTTGTAGTTCCGAAAAATTTAGTTGCCACCCTCCCGAATGAATTGCAAGAGCTTCGCTGCAGTTTAGTTTTAGCATGACATAATTGGGAAATCTTTTCTTTCAGATAACAAAATGCTGTGTCATTATGGTCCAGTCCCTTCACAAAAGTCCTAATTTTATGGGCTAAGCTGGCAGTACGATCAAATTGCCGCTAAGGAGAGTTTCATTGATGTGCCTCTTGGCCATTTTATCTTCTTAAAATGTATGTAATGCTCTATTTACGCTGATGAAATAACAATATTTCTTATAATCTAGCTAAAGTTCAAGCAGCACTATAGTTAGAAATTTTAAATCGCCACCTGTATTCTTCATAGCTAATTTTAACTAGGTGGTACTTTCTCTTTGTATCGCATTCTTCCATCTGTCTTGCATGTCTGATAGGTAATGTATTAGCATTATATAATAAAACTGCTGACGTCAATGGCTGTCAAAAGCTCATTCACATAGTTACACAAGCATTCTTCTGTGTCATTCACTTTGAAGAATTATTGCAAATAATAATGATGAAAATTGAACGTATTCATCCTTCCAGAAGATTTCATTGCTGTAAACTGTATCCCAGCAGTTCAGATTTATATTTTGACAGTTCGAGGACATGCACCAGGTCATTAAGCTCACTCTGAATTGTTACATGGGGTTGTTATTCATTTGATATCAGAATGAAATCTGGATCTGGAGATGTTGATAACTCCGAACGATTATGAACTTGAATTGATTTATTTTCTTTCTGCAGCGTCAAGTAAACATAGCTGAGGAATTGGAATATCTTCTCTGTAGAAAACAGATCCACAAGTAGATTCAATATCGGGATAATTTATAATCTATGTTTTCTTCTTCTAGTGAACTCCACTTATTGAAGGTACTAAGCCAAAACAGCAATTAGTTACATGGTCTGTAGGCTCAATCTAAAGAACACCTCACTCTTTTTAGCCACTGATGAAGAACCCATGCTTGATCCCATCGTTCTGAAGCGAGTAGTGTAGAATGATGCAATTTCTGATTGCTGTTCAAACTAGAAGAGACTGTTAGGAGAATGCGCCTCTAACACAACTCCATTTTCCTCAACTTCCAAGTGACTCAGGTTTTTCCTATTTTCTCTTTTATTCTTCTTACAAAAGCTTTTAACAATTCTCCCTAATATAGTGACAATTAATCTTAAGAAAGCAACCTTATGTTACATTATATGTATATCTTATAGGAACTACTGTACTAGATTAATTTCTAAAATTGTTTGTAGTATTCTTTTCAAGTTGCTTTTAAAGCATTTTACTTCCTTGGTAATAAGGTTTTTAATACTTGATGAAACAATATCTCTTTTTTTCGGATTATATCCAGACATAATTATATTAAAATCCTTTATTTTACCTAGAAATTGCAACAGTATTTATGGTTGAACATTGTAATAGTACGAAGAGATACTAAAACCCAGCTGGAATAGTAAAATCGTCAATGTCTTATTCCGCTTTCGAACAATAAAGATTCGATTTAAAACGGATCCAATGGCTTGTCGTGTCGTATACGAATTACGCGCTTGCTTTCTGTGTGTCCCTGACTTTCCATCCTCTCTAACGAATTAGGTAATGAATTTTCTTAAATTTGAATTTTTCCGAAGAATTTAATCTCGGTGATTTACGACTGGACCCGCAAAAAAAACCACATTAATTTCTTTTAACTCCGTTCAAATTTAATAAATCCTTTTATATGTGTATAATCTGAACGCTTTCAGGATGACGAATTTAATTATCATTGACCTAATGACTTGTACCAATATAATACCTTCATGAATAATTTATTTAAAGTATATTGTTTTTCTAGGAATCAATAGCTACGATTTAAAAAGTGTAACAGTTAATTCCACGTAATGTTTTAGAAGTACCTACATGTTAAATTTGGAATTTCTGTTAAGTATTTAAATATTTTAAACAACCTCTCTTTAGCACTACGGGTACAGGCAAGGTAAGACTGCGATCAGTAGCGCAAGTTTTAAATTTTACACACACCATCATCGACGAGACAGCTGGCATTCTAAATTAAAGCAGGATTGATGTATTTAAGGTAATTTTCAGCGGTAGGAAAATTTGTAGTAAATAATATTTATAAGATGTCGCTTACTTTTCTTTTTTTTTGTTTGTTTGTTGTGTTCTGTTGGTCACTTTTGTAATTTATATCAATAAACAACATGCTTGTTTTTCCATGGCCGCCTTTGTTTCTTCGTAATACGCAACTGTCGTGAAAATCCGAAAAAACCGGAAATATCTCGAAAACCGTTACAGATAGACACCATAATACCTGTATAAAATTGAAATAAAATTAAATTTTACATCCATTTATGTAAAAATTACTATACCGTTCTATTTAAAAGAATCAAGATCTCCATGATTTTAGAGTTCGAAAATTACAGATCCCCATTTAATATTCATGTAATTTAAACGCAACAATTTTCTAATAAAAGACGTGTACTCTTTCATGCTTAAGCGAAATCTGAAAACCTGATCTGTCCAACTTTCACAGTTTCGGAGATATTTCCAAATTTCGAATACGCTGCTACAGTTATTTTTTTCGAAAAACATCATATAATTCAAAAACGATGCGACTTATTCCTAATGTATGTATAACAACGTGCCATTTAAATTTAATTAGGAATCCAAAAGTGCAATAATATGTAGGGTGTTCCGTTTAAAATGACAAAGTTGGTATTTACTTCCGGTACAACCGGAAGTTCACCATTACTGAAACTATTTTCTTACAGTATAAGTCGGCAATGAATGAAATTCTTAATTTAATTCGTGAAGGAGCTATGGAAGCCTGACACACTATTGCAGCACCCTGTATATTGTGTTTTAGAATCACTCTTAAAAGGAAGTTTGAGGGTATTAAATTGTTCTCATACTTACTGAAGTTCATATAAAGCTTTTAGGATTAAACAATTACTGTGAATTAATGGAAATTCAAGCAAATATATATGTAGGTTAAGTTAGAAAAAACTGAGTTAAATATTAATAAACTGAACTAAATTTTAATGGATTAAATCGCTTGTTGGATTATGATTTTGATATATTTTTACAAAACACATTTTAAATAATCTATTCAAGTCATTGTAGAATGCCGTTGTTATTACAAACATTAATTAAAAAAATAGAAAAACAGATTACTTCTCATCCTGATTCTAAGTGGAAGCCTCTTGAGCAGGATAGTTAGGGTAACATTTATCTTTAACGGCTCCTTACAAAAGATAGTTCAAAGGGCTCAAATCACAGCTCCGAGACGGCCAATTGACATCAGAATTTCGCCTGATTATTCGATTTTCATCATCGCAATTTTTTTTCATCATTTCAATCATCGCCATCCTGTTGAAACCAAACGTCATCCATGTCATCCTCTTCAATTTGTGGAAACAAAAATTCGTTGGCACTGTAACGGTCGACTTCTTGCTCATTTTCGAAGAAAAATGGCTCACTAATTGAAACCGTCATCCCAAAATTCAAATCAAACAGTCACTCGTTTTAGGTGCATCGGCTTCTCAATGATGACGTTTGGATTTTCTGAGCCCTAAATACTACAATTTTGCTCATTGACATAGTCTCCGATGTGAAAATGGGCTTCATCTGAAAAGATTATTTTTCGGTAAGAATGCTCCTCTTCTTCTTTATGCATGATTACGATGTTGAAATTACTTTCCACTTTCTTTGTTGACTTTGTCTTTACCACTTTACAAAGAAAATATTTCTGTCAGGATAGATGACAGTAAAGGAGAACAAACTGTATAAAATTTTACCAATGCATTTAAAAAATGAAATAGAAAATAGAATATATGAGTTTTAAAATTGGATTTGGTGTTCTATAATAAATCCGAATGCAATTTCTATGCTGGTACTATATCTATATTATTGTTTAAAACTCGCTTTATGACTTGCTATCTATCGACGTGATACGTTTGCACAAAAATAAAATGTACGTGTATCTACAAATTCACCGCGAGAATTTATTTTTAATAATAACATTTCAACTGGATTGTGTTTCCTTCTTCAGACACAATAGGCAGCTATTGTATCACGCACGGGTAATTGAATTCATCGATGTTTGTAACTTTTTTCATGAGTTTTCGGTAACAAAATTGAATACATGTCCATTCGAGTTGGGGTAAAAATTCTGATTGATGAAACAAATCAAAATAAATCCCGTACGTATGTTTCTGTACAAATGTAGCTGCTGTTGCGTTTGCAAAAATTGCCGCTCCCTCTGTGGAAAACAACTGCTACAATTTTTCGCACTTAAATCGCAAACTCTTTTTAAATTGAAATATCTGTAATCGATAGTATGGATTTATGGGGTAGTAGGTTACGCGTAAGTTGAAATATCGCTTGCCATTAACAAGTAGAAAATATTTATTACTAATAATTTCGGTAAAGCTTTCGTAAAGTGCGGCATATCGGGTGATATTTTTTATTTAAGTGTAATGAACGGTTTGCGTTAATCATTTTATAAATAATAGTACGTAAATTGTAATGGAAAGTTTTACACATTTCACAATGACCTCTACGAGTGTAGTTACGTTTTCGGAGTACCATTCAACACCTTCAATGAATGGTTGTAATTGACAATGAAGCGAATTGTACACAATTCGCTCTACAGGGCTATTGAATTACAAACTGATGTTGAAGTGTTACACTTCGATGTTAACTGCATTACTTGCAGATGTTTCATAGCAATGTAACAATATCGGGTAATTTTAAATTATGAACGACATTTACAGAGGGTAACATTATTTTTGAAAGTACTATCAACTTAAGATATGTTCAACCATGTGTTCTAGTAGAGAGTACTGATAAAGCATTGCATATACTATAAAGGCGACCAGAACTTGAAAACTTAGATATGCAAAAATGAAGGAAAGAGAATATAACTATTAAGACAAAAATACATACAAAACGATAAAATAATTGTCATCTCTCTTTTGTTGATTAGAAACAAAACAAAACTGCATAAACCAATAGACCTGAAACATCGTTTTGGCTGATCTGTTGCGAAGGATCCAGAAGATGTTGGTGTTTGTTTACGAAGACGTACCACAAACCACTTTTTTCTTAGATGTAATTTGCTCCATCTGCAGAGAAGTAATATTAATATAGTCCTGTTGCTGACGAATAATAAAGCGTCAGGCCAAAATATTTTGTTGTCGGACTCCGCGGAAGCTCTGTCCACAACCTTATAAATATAGTTTTCAGCGATTGTTGTACAAACATGCTTAAACAAAACTAAAACTTTAGAATAATGTTCAGAACAAGTGGAACGACCATCTAAATTTCAATTTGGGAAGAGGGGGGTGGGAGAGAGGGGAGGGTGGCAACATTTTCGCCATATCTTTTTAAAAAATCACGAAACCTTGGAACAATGTCCGCAACAACCTGGAGTAACTTTTAAAATAACGAATTTCACAAGTAAGTTTCGCCGTGAGTTGAAGAGTGTAGGCAGTCTACTTGCCGAGGTTGACTATGTTACTATTGCTAACCAATTTAAAAATGTTTAGAACTGTAGTGCAACCAAGTAGAATTGAGACCTGAAGCAGGACTGTCGAATCAACCGGTGCATTCGGAGACAAAAGTTTTGTGGCGTAACATTTGACAGATAAATTGCGAAATAGAGACAAATGAGCAGTAAACAAACGGAATGGGATTGTAATTGATTATCAAATGTGAAAAATAAGGGTGTGTGGATGAGTGCGATAATCTATTTGGTCGCACTATACCAATACATTTTTGAAGCAACAATCCCAAGTAACATCACCAAGTAACTCTTCTCACAGGCAAAAATTGTCACATTGTATATGTTGGATAGGATACTTAATGTGTTAAGAAATGTATTTAACAACATAAACTTGATTGGGTTATATTTAGTCACAAAAGAGCCTTAGCAACTTATCAGCTTAATAGTTGCTATAGTTTGATTTTGAATTTAAGAGGGTACAAATCTTAGATAATAAGAGCATCTACTACAAAAGTTGATTTCCAGAAATATTCCAAATTAATCAAGAAAATGCTTTAAACATTCATTTTTGAATAGATATTCAATAGTATTCTTTGGACTATATTCAACAGATGACAGCACCAACCTTACTGTCACTTTTATTTGTTAGTTGCTGTAGACTTCCAATTTACCGACTGTCAACGCCATGTTCTTTAAGGCTGCGGGCCTTACGATAACGGTAAATTTCTTTCAATTTTGATGTAATTAAAAAATAAAACTGTTATATTATTGCTAAGTTACTGACATATTTCTAATTTAGAAAAGTAAGGAAAGATAGTTTTAAGGTTAAGGTTTGCATCAAAGCTGAATTTAAATCTTTCACTTATTCTTTTATTAGTCAGTCAATTTTTTTATTAATGTCTATAAAGGGAAAAAAGCAAAATAAATTTTAGCTAAGAATGTAATTTAACCATTCACATAAATTTATTACAGTTAGGATTGTAAGTTATGGAAGGCATTTTTTTTAGTTTTATCATTCCTGAAACTTCATCCCTGGTAGTGTCAGTTTAAATTGTTCGCATTCATAAGTAAGAAGTGATGTAAGTTTCATACAAAAATAGTATCTTCAACTAATGTCGTAGTAATACGCCTACCTCATGTAATCAGCGATAACGTCAGGATTGATCATCAGGTTTAAATGACACTAGTATCGGTTTTGTCTTGATCTCGTTTTGATTTTTGAGATTATGTCGGATCCAATATTAAGTTATCGAGGCCGACACGAGACTAGTTTGTTGAAGTTTCTGGCCGGAAGAAAAGCATCAATAGGACCAGAGAGCCAAACAAAATAATATTTAAGAATTTTTTGAGACCATAATAAGTGTTGATATGAAGTTTAAACTCCTGAAATGGGCAGATCATTTGGAGAGAATTTATATGAATATATACATGTTAATCAAAAATGTTAAATACTGAAAACTTAGTAGGCAAAAAGTTTATTTGTTGCCATGACACCAGGTATAATTTTCAACCGTTTTGGGACAATTTTTTACTTGATCAAATATTTGAAATGATTTAATAGAAAAAATAGAGGTCTCTAATTTGATAGTAGCATCTGTTTGAATAGTCTAATTCTGTTTTATAAGCAATATCTGCTAGTGGTAATATTGATCCAAAATCTACCTCAAAAGTTCTGAGGCCATCTCAATCGTTTTTCTTGAATATATTGAGCATGTGATGGTTTTGATCTGATATATTTTAATGGGTTCACATTAATTTGCCTGTAAGAATGCAGCACAAAGTTAATAAATTGTATGGCATGTGCCTATCGTTGGCCATTTTCAGGAAGAATCTGATACGGACCGTGGGACCACCGGTGGACATTTTGAATCTATTGTTTTATCTAAAATGTCGTCTAACACATCTGTAACAACTTTTTCAGCAACAGATATATCATCAGCTTTTTTTGTTATGCATTAAAAGACCACCACTAATACAAACCTTAAATATCTTGATTCAGTACATCTACCTCTTGTTGAATATGTAATGAAATTAATTCGACCACCAAATGATAGATTACTATCATCAGTAAAAACTGAAGCAAATCCAGAACGTTCGAGATTTTAGACAAACCGTCATCTAGAGCTCTTTATTGTTCGTTGTTGATGATCCATTCACAGAATGACCTGCACCTATCGAATAATTTTTGTTTTTTTAATTTCATTTCCTATCCCTCTTGCAGACAATAATTTGGGCGACGAATTTATTAGTCTTAGTATTTAATCAGAAAATCAGATCTTTTTCCTTTAGCTTCCGGATAACTTCTCGAAAAGCACCAGTATATGAAGGAATAAAGACACTCACTAGCTATACCTTGTCGTAAATCCAAATTATCAACATTTTCTCTCTGGATTGCTGTTGATAGAAGCATGCAATTTTTTCGTTGAGAATATATATTATAAATACGTTCGAAATATAAACAGGAAGTATTTGTTACAATGTACAACTCAGAAAATTTAATTAGCGTTTTAGATAGTGACCCACTTTAAAAGCGCCCTTAACTAATTTGAGAATACATCATTCAAAATATAAACAAAACAAACGTATATGCAGAATTTTGAGCTACAGCTAAACGTGAACTGCGTAGCCTTCTCTCGAGTAACTCCGATGCTTATAAATAAAGCATCTGAGTGTGATTAATTTAATTAGCATGTCAGACATTATATATGCGTATCCATTACAGTTGTTTGAGTTTCAGTATACAAATTGCCCGAATCAATCTTATTATATAACAGGGATATAAATACGTTACGGAAGGACAAGAGATTGAATGGTTGCAATGTTAATGTTAAATATTACGTAAATATATTTTGCCCTACATACACAATGTATTCTGTACAGCTTAATTTTAAATCAAATTAAGATAAATATTATCAAAAGTTTTACCAGTGTTTTCAACGTAATATTAATAATAATTTGATGTCAGAAAGCGTTACTGAAATATGTAAAGTGGTGTAAAATTAAGTAATAAATTCTTTCTTATTTAAACGTATTTCTGCTATATAAAGACAATTACTATAGATCTTGGGCAACAGATTAAACCCTTCCTTCATCATAAGTTAGGAAAATTTTCTGAATGACAAATCTGAATGACGTAGAGGATCAAACAATGGAAGTCTAGATGAGATTATAACACTTTGGATAGTAATGATGATTGTAGTTGCACATTCTATATTGTATATTATATATTGCATAGATACATTAGTTATTGACAATTTGGCAGTAAAGATTAACCAGCTCAATTGAAAATGCTACCCAACGACATCAGTATGATTTTTCTTGCTGATAGAATAAACTTCTACATAAGAGATTAGCAATTGGTTAGTAAATTAATGGGAGCTAATCTGATAGTTGACGACAAAATTCGTTTGCAACCGACTCCTGCTAATTTTCTACCAACTTAAATCAGTCATATGTAGACGCTTTGCTTATAAAATTATCTTCATACAGATATAGCAGAGCCTGAAGCACCTCTGCTCAAATTCTGTCAAGTTCTGTCTCCTTCTAAATTGGCTAAAAGCACGATTACAGAAATACTTTCTTATCTTGTATTCTAAAGTTGTAATTCTATTACAGTGACATTTCAGATAATACAAACTAAGATGTTTACTAGAAAAGATTTTACTAATCAGAGACAACTAATTTCTTCTTGTTTCAGTGATTTTCAAACTAACAGACGTTTGTAGGTGCTGCTGGCCATTGTAGAGGACTATAGTTTGCCTACAGCTCTGTCATCTATCGTTTGTTCTGTTATCATCAAAAACTCCACCTATTTCATTTACTGGCATCTTGAAGTTACCGTTCTTGAGGAACGAAAGGCGTGGTAACAGTTGTTGAGATGGGAAAAAATGGCAAAAAGTAAAAGTATATCTTCCAAAGACTCTGTTAATGCCGTTCCCTAGAAAACGTCCGTATAGAGTTAATGATTTGCACCTGTTTGGAGAACAACTTGTGATGTCGCAGATCAAGTTTCTGGATATAATGCTGGATTAAATGCTAACATTTTATAAGTCGGCTTTAGTATAAATTTTTTGATGAGAATTTTACCACTCCCATCAAGCTTACATCTCCTCATCCAAAAAAAGACAATCCATCAGGTTTCCTAGTTATAAGTGATCAGAACTTTATGAAAATATTGAGCAATCTTTAGCGAGAATTGCACACTTAATAATCTACTAAAAAAATAAAAAAATGATAAACTCCAATAAGCAATTGCTGCATTATTAAACTTACAAAATCTCTTTAAATGGGTTACTGTAAAGCTATAGTGATTCCTAAACGTTTCTTTAACATTATTTTTAAATATTGTGTTTCAGCGCAAAGCGTTATAGGGATCTTGCTTATTACAAAAGGTATAGACTAAATATCACGTAAGCTTTCTTATCTTATATTGCTTTTCGGTCTATGGCTAAGCAACCTGAGCAACATACTCGTAGTGCCTTATTTGCACTCATTTCTGAAAAACCCTGTGGTGACTGTTTTTAAGAATATTCGGTGGAAACCTGTGCAGTAACTTGAGATGGTTAAGGAGGACATTGCCAATAAGTCAGAGTTCTAGACACTTTGTCAGAAATATCCCAAAAATCTTAAAACCTCGCCATGTCCTTACAGTACCAATTTAGAAAGTTTATTTTTTTATCTTGGAATTGTGTTCTTTGTTAAGTAAACTGTGCATTGCAACACCATATTACCTAATCTAAATCTACATTCATTAAAGATTACAATGATCAAAGGTTAATACCCCAGCAACACTTTCAACATTTACTAAAGACAAACCTCATTTAAAATTAAAAACCTATATTTGCAAAATTTGGAATTTGTACCGATGCTCTTTAAAATGGATGTAAATAAAACGCGAGGGCGAGTTAATGGAAAACGCAAACGACATTTCAGGGATATTTCAAAATAAACCTTAATAAAGCTACGAGAACTGTTCGTGATACAAATTTTGTTGGCATCTCTTTTAGACCTGCTGTTTATTTGTCCATTGGCATGACCTGGCCTACTCATCGCTTTTTACTGTAAATTAGTATACCTGCCTTGCATCGTTCGAATTTTGTTTGTTATATTTTTTTAACTGTTGTTGCCGTAATATGTATAAGTATATATTTCCTGTGTAGTTTATTTTCTTATATTTAAGAAACAAAATACAGATTTCAGATAATTGGATATAATTGGATTTGAAATAAATGGACACTAAAAAAATATTTGCTTAGTTATTTCTGTTTTCATATTCGAATTCCTTTACACTTTATAAACATTTATAATGAAATCCACTCTAATTATTGAAATGCCTTTCGTAAAATTCGAATTTTTGTCAAGCTAACAGTTTTGTTCATTAGAACCTGGAAGGGAATATATCGTTCATCTTGCTCTGAACTCCATTCGGTTAAAAAGTCAAAAAAGGCGGACAGACGACACTCAACGGAGTGCGTTCATTAACTTTAGTAATAGGAGAGTCATGTTCGGTATGATGAACTATTCGGAATATGCTGGCAAAAGCTAAACGAGAATATCATATATATACGTAGTTCATCCAATATGCGGTGAGCATTGTCGTTCTTTCTTTGTTCTTTTCGGTTTTTACCATCTCTAGAGTAATTTGCATTTGGTGGAAGATTAGTACATGGATCCAAGGTGAACCCATAGCTAGGATGTTCTGTGTGTTTCTATTTCCATATTTTAAACAATTGTTTTCTGGAGAACTTTATTACATATATGTATATACAGTATGTCTAAATTATTAAATAGTATTACATATAATCTCTAAACTTCCTGGATAAATTTACTCAAACAATTGTTTTCCTTATTAAAAAACAAATTAAATTACTTCTTTTTTAGGCTAGTGCTGTACTAATTTTGCTGTTTATTTAATATCAATGAATGGGTGCTTACAGAAGAAGAACTTATCAACTTTACCATTCATTTAGTAGAAATTGAAAATCAATCTACTGATTTGGACGGTGATTTTGAACAATTCTGTGAAAGTTAGAAAGTCCGTAGAAAAATTTGAAAGCTTCTGCCAACCTTTTTCATATTTCAGTGGTTTTGATGCTACTACTAGTCAAAGCTGTACATCTTCGAAATAGCAGCCACTATTCCAAACTATTCTATTCTAACATTCTAAACTAAATATTGTTTGTGTTAATGTATCAGAAAAAGCTAATAAAAGTGATTGATTCTCGAAAGTCGGACCACTACACAATTCCGCTTATTAATAGAAAGAAATCTTATTGATGGCCAAAGGGCGCCTTTCCAGGAATCATTGAATGTGCAAAACTGAAACCAGAAGGCATAAAAACATGTCCACTCTGTAGAACGAGGACTCTGTTTGATGACACAGCATATCACGACTTTAAAGCAGAACTTGATTCAATAACGTTACGGAGTTTTGGTCAGGGTACAACAGTCGTCCTGAAATTGACAGAAAGTGTCAGGAAATACAGTTAGGGAAATTTTAAATCGCAAATCGTAAGTGTTTGTATAAACGACAACTTTGGAACATCGCTGTATATAGTAAATTTTGAAAGAACCTGTATAAGTTAATAAAAACGGTTATTGACAAAAGAATATTACTAACGTATTTTGGAGGATTAGCGGACTGTCATTAGATGTATAAACCGTTCGAGTACGACCGAAATAACGGTTTTCTTAAATTGCTATTCTTCGAGTCCGTTTGGTTGGTCCGTAAGTAAGTTTTTCTTAATCTTCCAAATTAGCAGCATTGATTTGTGTGAGATAAAGGCAGAAGATTAAAACAAGCTTAAAGTTTGTTCCGTATTAGATTTCTAAACATCCGCCTAAAGTAAAACTATGAGGTAAGAGCTCTCTTCCAAATTCTGAACTGAACTGACTTATGAAACTGTATGGTCCCATTAAAACTTTGTCAAGCACTGTTATTACTGGGAAATTTATCCAAATGAAGAAAAAGGACATGGCTAGCATTTTCTGCGCCGAAATATTTGCTACTTAATATATTTGAACAATTTTTTCTAAGCTCGTTCTTATTTTTAAGGTGTTCTAAAGAACCAGATATACATAGAATGAATGCGGTTGCTATGTAACATTGTAGGTGTACATATAAATAATTTATTTTAGCAAGCTTTAGCTCACCATCATATTAATTACCAAATTAGTAATTTCTTTTTGCACTTTGGCCTAGAGGGCCAAATCTATTTTATCAAAGGTACTCCTATGAACATGTCGGTAAATTTAATCAAGTAGCCTTCGGTTATACAGGCTCCGAACCCTATATGTACTCATCAAATATACGTGTATATATTTTGCGTTTAAGTGAAATGTCGGACGCGAACCGTTGTTTATGTGAGAAAGTACGGGGAATTCAACTAATCCTGGTACTCTCATAATTTAGGTAGACCTGCGTTTAATCTTCGTATTTCAGACAAAGGAGCGGTTGTCCCGTGTTAAGATCTCGCGACCGAACCGAGGTCTGGCTCGTAGCCGAAATAAATTAATGCGTCGACCTTTTCGGAATATCCGACACTTGCGACTCAACAAATGGAATACGTTAAACAAAATATATTAGGGATCATTCGGATTTTAGCATCTATGATTTAACGGGATGTAACGCGACATCTGATTCCGGAAAGAGATTCTCGCTGTTTGTTGCTCATTAATATTAATTTCCTTGACGGTCGATTGTGATGCGATTTCCTGCTTGACATCAGAATAAAGTAAATAAGGGATGTTAAAAACTCTCGAACAGCATTTCTTGTTTGAGTGAAAACTTGTCTGTGTCTTTCTGCCTGATGATCTTCAGTCGATTATATCTTTAGATTTTGGAAAATACAAACGGAAAAAAAAACCTATTTACTACGGGAGCTTATTAAATGACAACTGCGCTTGCGCATTGTAATCCTTTCCGGATAACTCAATATGACATGGTTTAAAAATCATTCTAAATTACTACTTTTATCGAAAGTTTAAAAATAATGCAGCTTATAAAACTCAAGTTATAGAAAATAGGTGCGGATCACACGTTTACAACAATAAAAGTTCTTCTTTTTGGTATTTCATTACACTCCCGTATAACCGTCATAATTTCGTAGCAATGCAATTACTATTGATCAAACTGGTATGTCGGCTTCTATGTTCCACTAGGAAATACGTCAACCATTGGGATTTAATAAAATAATACAATTTAAATCTCCGACAGTGCGCCACAATAAAATTTATTTCGGATCGTTTGTACACAATATAACAACTGCATTTCTGTCGCGTTTTCAATTTACTTTCACATTTTCAATTTGCGCAAAGAGAAATAAAATGTCAACCGACATCCGAAGTTAGATTACACCAATTTTTCCATTAAGATTTCCAAGTGAAATGGGTTTTATGGAACGACAGAAAGAGAAAGACTTATGTTTTTTATCACTTTGATTTTAGTCTCCTTTTTTTGCTACAGCAACGATAATGGAATTGCGAGCGTTATATCCTTAATTGGTTCTTGTATTTATAGCTGATAAAAATTGTATTTTATAATAATGAATATTGTGAATTGGAGTTGTAGTAATAAAAGGTGAATTGTGTTCTGTATATATTCCATATAATAGAATGTTATTGTTGCCTTTTTGGGCTAAGTAGGTACGCTAGGCTGTTTGGAGTGTTAGCTTAGATCTAGAAGGTAGCTAATCAAAAATTTTTTGAACGAAAGCATTAAAGTGAAATTAATTACTTTGATGAAGAAAATTGAAGCAGTAATTTCTTTTAGAAAAAATGAAATTTGCTTTAAAGTAAGCCTTTAGCCATCTCTACCTGTCATTACATTGTAAACCAATGTTATTTCTGATTTTCTTCTGATCATATTTTCAGGTGGAACCTTCTAAGAAACTATTCAAAGAATTTTCCCCAATTGTGAATATTCTTTGAGTATATTAAATGACCATTCTTGAATTTGGGCAAAATTCGTGGAATCTATTGAAGCCCAGACAAAGTAATACATTCCCTCATACACAAATGTTAGTTATCTTACAAACGTTTTCATTTCGATATTATTCATGTTTGAGGTTTGGTTTGCCAACTTTTTATATGCTCCAGCAAATCCAAACCTTGCTGGTTTGATAATGATGTGCTCTTGGTAGATCTCTTATTCCTGGCACGCACCAGGATGCTGTGAAGGGGTGTGCGTAAATTCCTGACTGGTACTAACCATTGAAACTAACTAACTTAACCATTTGAATTTGTTTCTCCAGCATGATTTCTTAAATTGTTTTCTGCAATGTTTAAAAATCTTGCCCGAATACTGGTAACGGCTTCTAAAAGTCTTTTAAATCAGAGACTAATAGCTTCGATTCTGTACAATAATTAGATAATTGGAAAATAATATATCTATAATAAAACATTTTTTAGATATTGTTTAGTCTGACCGATACAGCATTTGTTACAGTTTTTGCAGTCGAATTTATAGACGACAATAAACACACATGGACTAATTTAATTCATTAAAAAAGATAATCAAAATAATTTCGAGTATAAATGTGCAGTCTAATTTATACTGTCACACTGTCACAAATGCTATATCGATCAAACTAAATAACATTTAATACACTTTCAGACATAACATCACCGCTGATATTTCTTTGTCTAAGCAATCTAAAGAAAGCCGGCTTAATTTTGATTTGGCAAATACTCAGATTTAAAAACGTAATAATTATATATTTTATGAGTTAACCCGGGTTGACACAATGAGAGTAAAATATGGAAGTAACTATCACGACAGTAACTCTCATGCTTCTTTCATCGTGTTGGCCACCTGAGAGTTGATTGCGCATTCTCGTGAGAGGACTATCGCGTTATCTGAATTTCCTGTGCTATATAGGTTTAGAGGAGATGGATAATTTAGGTTTGCAACATTTCTTAAAGAATTAAAATAGGCCAGATAAAATAATCTTAGGCCAGATAAAAAGGGCCCGTTATTGATTAAGTTCTTTATTGAAGTGTCAAATTTTCGTTCGGGAATGCGAACTTCTTCGGGACAACTGTTAAATAACTACCAAAAGTGTCCTTGTTTATGGAACAAAAATCATGCAATTACTTTTGACAATAATACCAAAGAGGTAGTCCAGAAGATTAAAAACATTAAATGCACATACAAGTAAGAAAATGCTAAAATTAAGTCATCTGTAATAACAGAATCAGGGTCTCAGGATGTGTATAAGCTAAGATGCAGCTTGCTTCATCTGGTCATTTCTCCTGATTCAGCTGTGATCAATTGTTAGAACTCGCGATACGTAAATAGAGATTAGTAGATTAAGATTAGATGTTTTTTGGAAGTTGGTCACTTATCCCCAATTCAGGAATTATTTTGCTATTTAGACGTCCCAAATACCTTTTAGCATTTAAATTTTCACCCATACAAAGTCTATAAAATTGTGTTTCTACAAGCATCTGTCCAAACTTGAACCTTGCCCATCATTCTGCCGCATTTAATTCAATTTCCAGTGTTTTTATGTTACATAACAGAAAAGGGGGCAAAAGAATGCAACAAGATTATAGACAGATCATATTTTGGAATTAATGCTAGCTCTTGTTGTCACATTGTTAGCAGGTATCTATATGCCATGCAAGTGATAGGTGCATTCCTTTGTAGAATTAGAAAGTATAATTGAAATCTCCACCACATCATGAAGACACGCTGATGAGCTTGATAAGGTGAAATGCGTCATTGCATAGTGAATGTACTTTTTAAATGTCAATTTTAATTTGTATGTAACTATTGTGGTAAGTATCTTACCTGCTCATATCACACCTTATTAAAGTAGAATTTTTTATTCAGCTATCTTCTGATCTAGCTACAAAAACTGCAATTAAATAAAAACTAAGTTATTCACTTAACTTTGAAATTGTCACTAGTTGCTGGTTAAAAATTTTAAAAAGCCTTTTTATTTGTAATCTTCATGTAAGAGCATACCTTCATGGATTCTATAGATCGAATTGCCTTGAGTTTGCTTCTGTTCGTTATATGAACGTGCTTAGTGCTTACATTCATGTTTGGCCTGTATTGAATTTTAAAACAGCTCAATACGGAACTTTGCCCTTTCTCTGTACCTCTACACCTACCTCGGTTGGACCTGTTGTAACAATAATTCATAGAAGCAAGGATGTTACCTAAAGTGGGTGAAAATGTATATCAGAATTATTAATTGTTTATGCTGTACAATATGAGGAGGAAGGTTTATACGGCGGAATTAAGTCGGCAGCATATGTTATTTCGCGTAGAATTTATACGAAATACTCTATTGAATATGTAATTGGATAAGGTGGATGAAAGTAGCTGTGCAGTTGCTCAAAATAGCGTAGGTATATGCAAGTATACAGGTGGTGTTTATCTACTCGACTTTAAAATTTAAATACTATTAACGTATAATATACATCAGGCTGTTATAAACATGATGCGCGTTTTATAAATGCCTTATAATGAAATACCCTGCCTAAAGCGCCGTAGCTGGATAGGAGCGATAAGAATTCAGAATGTGTAATGGTGCTGTTTACATTTACAACTTCGAGTTTCACATATATTATACTTATTTATAAAAATGTATATTTTAGTGTAGAAGCACGTGACTTGTTTGTACACTCAGATGTTATGATGAATATAGTTTGGTAAATAATAAACTTGTTAGAGATTTTAATTGCTCGAATAAAGCTCTCATAAAATACTTGTATCTAAAACGTATCTAATTACATTAACATAAAAGGGAAAAAATTGTAATGATTTTTAAGAAACAAGAAAGCACCCAGTCACGAAGGTTTTCAATGCCATACGATACCAGGAAGTGTTGTCAAACTTTGACAAACACAATGCCTTAACAAAGAAACTAAATAAGACATTTCTAACATGAAACCAGAACAAGCACAATTACACACTCCATCACTAATTGAATTGCGAGCTATGGTGGAAATTAGCAAATATGGTTGCAGTCATAATAATTATCCAGATCAATTTAGGAGAAAATGCAAGATGATGCAAATGATATTAGCTTCCTGATACCGCTTCCTCCCTTCAAGGCGAGTTTCTATTGCTATACCATAGTTCTCCGCATTTTGGCTGCAGTTGCAGGAGCTTCTTAGTAATTGCCCAATTTTTTATGTATGTAAAGGGCTTGATGATGCTGTTACTGTATAACCTTACCGTAAGCGATGTTGCCAGACAGGATTACTACAAATTGTCCCCAACTGGTACAAACTTCCCCGACATCTCCGTCGAAAAATCTCCTAAATTGGAGGTTGATAGTTCCGAATCTGTGGAGTGATCATATAACTCAAGAAAAACATTTTTTTCATTTTTATCCTCATCCTAATCATTGTCAAGTGCATTAAACTATTTCTGTAAGATAGTCTCGTAATTTTTAGTTTTGCAAATTAAACTGCCTTTGACGTTGAAAGTGTGAAATTCATACTGGAAAACTTATCAAATTCTGAGAAACTCATCCTGAACCTCATAAAAATTTGTTTTCATAATCTAGATCCATTGCCAATCATAAAAAATGCATATTGCATGGATATCATTTGAGACGCAATACAGAACTAAAGTTCACATACGGCTGGTACGCACGGTTTTCCTCTCTTCTATCTTTCTTTTCTGTTGTTTCTGACAGAACTTCAATTTTTGAACAATATTTTGCTTGAATTATTTAGGATGCTATTTTGGAGCGAGTGCAGCTGCAGCGGTTTCCTAAATTTTTCGTGTATTTTTTTGCCGTATTTACATTGTTTAATGGGTTTATTATTGCCTTGCCTCGTTGTAAATAATGTAGTTCTGGTATCCAAAAGCGATTGGTAGCTATAGCGCCCCATCCAGAAACGATCCCAGTCAACCAGTATCACCAGTTCAGCTATGGAGTGAGAACTAAAGAAGAAGAATCGACAAATTCTAATTGGATTTTGTTTTTGGAAATTCAATCAAGATACCATATGTATTTCCATGATTAAGAGCTAGCAAATTATTTATTGTAAACGTAACATATTTGGGCAGTTCTTAGAGAAAGTCTACATAGGAGAGATGAATCTCTGGATATCGATCATATCTTCCATGAATATATGATCGATATCGCAAACAGTTGATGAAGATGTTGCAGTAGCAGATGACGAAATTTTAAGCAAGGCAACGCAGGACTGGAAATATCTGGGGACTGTGTATTTAAATATATAACAAAGAAAGGTGGCTTCCACTACAGTAGCCAGTTGGATTTTTTGGCAAAGATTTCTGTGTGGATGTTTCAGATTTTATCAAATTGTGTGAAAATATAAAGAGATAATTCAAACAATTCATTGAACATTGACAAGAAAGAATTAAAAACATTTTGGGGTTTCTCAAAGAAATGAAACTTTATACGAAATCTTTAGATTAACAAAGAACTCACGCTTTTATTCTACTAGCCTTAATTAAGATTAATTACCTGGCGGCAGTGTGTACCCATCCAAAATTCTTATACTGACGCTACTGCATTCATCCTCATGTATATGATGGTAAAATAAAGTCTTCGATGAATGTTAAATATTGATTTCACAGACAGTAAAGTACGCGCAACATTGGAAATGTAAATAAACAGAAATTCGAATAGAGTTCTTAAATAACTTCGGTTCGAAGTCACGTTGGATTTTCCGCCGCAAACTTCCACTAGGGAATATAAAAGGAATTTATAAAAATGAAACAGTACTATAACTCTTTGAATGACTAAAGAGCTACCGCATCGATACAGGTTCTCTTCCAGTTTTGTTTTTCCCAGTCGACATGTTTAATAATACTTTGAAGACAAAATTGCAAATTGTAAAATAGAAGAATGTGTAAATATATCTATAATAAATCTTGTCACTATGACAAAATTTATTAAATGAACAGAGGAGAAATATTTATAATCCATCAACAAATTGATTCCAACTTTTGTTTAAAGAGACTTATCCGAAATTTATTACGTTGGCAAACTAAATTTGCTGCAATTAGAATAGTTTTGAATGTGTATATTCAATCTCCCACACAGTTATTTTGTTTCATTAAGTTGTACGCAATACTCATAAATCAAGGGTTTGCCACATAAATTTAGTTAAATGACATACTATGTAATTGAATTTGTATATTTCTCACGGCATCAATATTACAGGCGCGTTAGAAATGGAAAATGCCCGAGACAGACCTGTCTGGAAATAGAATGTTAGAGCTCTATATAAAGTTATATAAATGATGGGAGAAGTCAATCAAAACGCCCACCTACAGAGGCGATCAAAGGTAAACTCCGGAGTGGAACAATGTAGGTGATTAAATTAGTTGTTAATTGTTTTGTCAAATTGAAGTACTATAACTATCAATGAAATGGAACATAATACGAAAACTTTGCCTTTATATTTAGAAAGAGCAATTTAACAAAATTTACGGGGCTATAAAAGACATTATATCGATAGAATAAAAATGAGATACATTAGTATGATCTCGTAGTAAACATGTTGACATAAATATGAGCAACGCTCTGCAAAGTAGGTACAAATAATTGTCTACAATTAAAAACAAAGCGTATTGTAGCGATTTTCAATTGTATAAATAGCATGGTTTCAATTAGTCCTTGTTATTTAATGATTTTCTGTGTTTCTTCTGCGCATAGAATACCTACACGATTTTTGACGTAAGTTTCAACTTGACATGCTGCTATAATTGTAGTACTGTACAACCTACGCTTAGATTATTGTAGTTATAAAATTTTCCGTATATCTTGTAGGGTCCTCTGTTTGCTTTCTGTGATATTTTGGCAGCATAGTATTGATTTCAAAACGAAATAAATGATTAACGGCACCAGAAGTTCGATCAGAATTCAATATGGGTCAACAATCTACAGTATCAATAACGACATTCAAAAGGCAGACAGAGGGTCTAGACGTCGAATATGTGTGACGATCGGCGTAGGAAAAATTTATGTCGCAGTATGTAGTGGCTACGATGAAACATGAGGGTGGCGTTGCAATGATATGGGGTTGTTTTGCAATGAGTGGTGTTCAAAAAAGCTCCATCTGGATTAATATTGATCGGAAACAGATTCTATATAATACAGGATACCGTTCCGAAACGTAGTTCAAAGTTAAGCCCAGAATAGTTACAAGAACTAGACGATTGTGATGCTTTACGAATCTACAATCACCGGCTCCTAACCCTATCCAGCTGTTATAGGATAAGTTCTATTGGATTGTTCCGAGTAACAATTACGAGAGCCTTTAGGGGAAGCATGGAATTACCTGTAGGTTGAAACCCTTACGAAACTACGACTGATCTAAGCACCGATGAGATGATAATAATTTTTAATAAATACCATGAGTAATGTATCACATTTTTCTTATTAAATATTTAATAAGAAATGTCTTATAACAGTTATAACAGAGTTTTCCCTACTTCTGCCTGGCATTTCCACAGCTACGGCCAGAATCTATTATCATCTAATGCTGAGTATCCACTAAATAAATTTTCAAGTCCCTAGTTTCGACTTTTGATTAAATGACAAGTTGGTTGTACATTCAATTAGTCATGCATCGACTATATTTTGCACATCCACAATAAAAGTCTATTTAATGGAGACGACGTATAAATCGGCAACTTTGCCGAAAGTCTGAAGTCGACAGCCTCCGCTTACGGTAAAGCCACGGTTCCATTTTGCAATGCCTTTACTTAACACAAGGACTACTTCGACCCTCATTGCCTTCAAGGTCAGCGACGAAGGAGATAATTTTCTTATATGTTCCTTTGACGCGTCTTTGTCTATGACGCTTTGTCACGCGAAATAGTTGGACTTGATCTCAACAAACGACTTCCAAGAGTCGTCGAGATGAGCCAAGATAATAATAATAATAATAATAATAATAATAATTTTATTATAGATTTTGACGTGCATAGGCACGTATCAGCCTTGTCATTTTGTACAAATACATAATACAAATAGTCTTCACAATATAAAATATAGTAATACAGTAATTCGTTAAAAGTGGTAACAAGGTATAGTATTACATTAAATCTATTGTTTACCTACAAAACATAATCTATGCACATCATTGTAGGAATTCGTTGAGAGAATAATAGCCACCACAAATAAAATATTCCTTGACGGCCGTTAAATTTATTGTTGGATAATGTCTTCCTCATCTCAACGGGTAGTTTATTATAAATTCTAACGCAATGATAATATGGAGATTTTTTGTATGTCTGAGAGCTGTGCGCAGGTATGCTGAGAGAACACACGTTACGAGTGTTGTCTTATTATTGTCCCCGTTTTTTACAAATTGGGATTGATTTTGCTTTGCAAAAAGAACACATTCATACATGTAAAAGTGACGGCAGTGCCAGTATTTTATCCTCAATGAAGTGTTGTTTATAAGAATCTCGAGATTTTAAAGAAAAAATAATGCGTTTAACTCTCTTCTGGAGAATGAACAACCTTCTTGTGTGACTGGAACGTCCCCACATAATTATGCCATATCGAAGTCTAGACTCAATACAAGAACGATAAAAGGTGATTAGAACTGGAACATCAACATTCTGCCATAACATTCGCACGGCGTATGCTAAAGACTTGAGAGCTTTACTTATATTATCAATGTCACATTCCCATGATAAATGTTTGTCCAAAGTTAATCCGAGATACTGACTTGAATTATATTCCGGTATTGCAGCGCCATCAATTCGAATTAAAACTGAACGATCGGACCGTTTATGCGGATCAAAAATCATTACCTTAGATTTGGATTTATTTAATTGCAAAGAAATTGATTTTGTCAACTCAGAAATC
Organism: Holotrichia oblita; assembly: GCA_023690525.1. Lineage (NCBI taxonomy): Eukaryota > Metazoa > Arthropoda > Insecta > Coleoptera > Scarabaeidae > Holotrichia > Holotrichia oblita. The sequence goes on from CM043018.1 coordinate 123,583,923, forward strand.
AGTGAGGCGGATTTATGACCAGCGACTGATAGTTCGCTATAATCCATTCCATGCATCGTAGCAGATGTATCATCAGCGAATTGACATATGTCTTTCAAATTCTTAAAGCTGTATTGCAGGTCAGTAACGTAAACCACAAATAGCAGTGGCCCCAAAATAGACCCCTGCGGTACACCAATATTAAAACAGTTTGGCTGTGAATATGCTGCAATACTATTCTGTTTGATAACTACAGTTTGACTACGTTTATGCAAGTATGAAGCTATCGAAGTCATAACATGTCCCGCGGACATCATTGTTATATAATTTACGCAGTAGCACAGTATGCTCAACCAAATCAAAAGCTTTAGACAAGTCAAACATCATAAACCCTACCTTAAACTTATTTTCTAATAAATTGTAAATGTTTTGTATGGCATCAAACAATGCATCATTAATTGATTTATTTTTAAGGTAACCGTACTGACACTTTGCGAAGAACGAGAGGCTTTCCAAAAAGTTAGATAGATATACATAGGTCGTCCCCCTTTTTATAAATTGGGATTAATTTTGCAGATTTAAGCATTCACGGAAACTGACCTTGTAAAAACGATTGGTTAATTAAATATGTTAGGGGATAAACAATAAATGGTGGGACGTGACCCAAAATAAAGCATAGTATCTCATCCAGACTAGCAGATGTCTTCTTTGATACCTCTAGTATAATATTATATATTTCAGCTTCATCGGCTGGAAAAAGGTACATCTTCGTATTGGAATTACATACTTACAATTTATTACTGCTACAAGATACGATTGTCTAAAATATTGCTTGAATTTCAAGCACATGGTTCTCATTGTGATTTTTAACTTCCAGCTCATCTATTGCACTCGTCGCAGCTAGATAGAACTGTTCCCCAGAAGAAAATAGGACTTAGGTTAGGCACTATCTTCTTAGCTTAAAAATAAAGCAAATTAGAACCAACACGTATTACAAATATTGAAGCATTAGTACATCTAGCTGCATGTTTATTTAATTGATTTTTACTCCAAAGTATAACTGTTGCTCATCAGTTGTGCAGTATGAGGTAAACATATTGGTAATGTGGTAAATCTTCTAGTTACAAACAAAGATAAAGCACACAATGAATGATGAAATGCTCTTAACTTAGCGCCATCGAAGCCATAACTAGCATATATACCTGGTACTACTACAAAGATGTCACAGTTAGATATGCAATCTTCGTACATTAATTTAAAATAACATTGTCGTACATTTGTACACATTAACGTCATTCCATAACTTCCATCATAATAATAAATTAATGTCGACATTCGTACAGAAATACTTCACTAGGTTACTGTATACGTTGAGGAATAAAGGCGTGAGTGCTGTGCGAGAAAGTAAACTTAGAACTTGCTTAAACAATTTAAAGAAATAAGTCGGTGCATTTCCTTGGAAAACCAGCCATCAAGCAGCACAAGATGGAACTCGAAAGTTAACAAACTCATCCCATCAACTGAAGTCTTACGTCCTTTCCGAAGTGGCGCCGGAATGAGTTAACAACTCCACATTCATTATCTCACTTACATCGTTTGTTCTGTTCACAGATGATTAAACCGTTTCATGCCTATTAGTTCGTAAAAATCAGTTCATTTAACCAACCCGTTTCAACTTCTGCAATCGTTACATTGTGCTTTTTTTTACGCAGGTTGGTTTGATTTCGTCTAGACTACTTTTTTCATCCGTTATTCTCAACGATTCGCGACTGTTAATACCATAGAATTCTACTAACTGCGGCAATTCCCTTTCCGTCCGTAAATAACTTGAAATATGCATTGGGAGATGTGTACGATTGTGAAAAAGTATTAATTCAGTGAGAGAGACGAAAATTACATTATATAATTGTCAATAAAGGAACACTCATTCTGTGTTTAGCACCTAGGCACCCATTTTCGTATATTTACACATCTAAACTTTACATCGCATTGATACCCCGCTGAAGCACTTTATAGCACAATTACAGAGGCGTTATAGCTAAAGTTTCTCAATTATGCTGTTAAGTGCTTTACATGGTAATGAATTTTAAATAGAGGCACATCAGTTTTTAACAGTTCTCTCGATGAAGGCAATAAACTAACTGGTATGGTACGGTGTTCAACACCTCTACGTAACAAGTTTTATACGAGATGTTTGAGATCGTGGCATTTCTAAAGCACCTTAATTGATATTTTCCTAATAGTTTGCGCTATGAAAAGGAGTAATGATTGGAACTAACTTTACCGTTTTAATAAATTAAAAGGTGGTGTGAGACAGAATTCTATTGTTGTGTATTTGATGGAATAACGTAAAATGGTTTATTCGAGATAATTGTTATTTGCAGTAACACTGGAGAAGTGAGAGAGAAAAAGAGAAATCAGACAAAAAGAAACGCAAGGAATAGATAAACAAAAGTAGAAACAATTACAAAGAAAAATGTAAATAGAACAAAGTAAAACGAGAAAAAAACACTTTGAAATGACACAAAAAATAAAACACAGCAAGAGAGAAAAAGGAATAGCGAAGACAAACAATCAGAAGCAAAATCTGTGAATTGATGTGAGATAAAAACAGAGAGCACTATAAAATAGGAGCACAAAATAAGAAACAGAATATTTAATGGAGAAAAAGAAGCTGAAACGTATAAGAGTGTGGAGAAGCACGAGGTAATAAGAATAGTAAAAGCATAGTGAACGAAGATCCTGCGGTTGAATGTTAAGTAAAAACAAAGACAGGGGAAAGGAGAAGAATATCCTACTAGAGCGACAAGACAATAATGCCAAGTATTTGTGTTTCCGAATTACTTGCAGGATCAGTCCTAGAGTATTTGCAAAGTAGTATACAGAGTAGGAAAAATCTTCCACGTCTTAAGAATAACTTTTGAAACATTCGTATTCTTGGGAGAAATCATTAAAAAATGTTTCTATGAGTTTTTTAATAAATTTGGTTTCTTTTCTAATGAATGGGCATGTTGTTGGTTGTACATTAAACTATCGGGGATCAGAAACTTTGATAAGGGTGGGGATAAAACAAGACCACACTAACAAGCTTGCAACTTGTTTGCAAGCAAAAGTCTCAAGAGGTTTCATAGGATTAAATCTAAAGAAGGCAAAGAGTGTTAGACCTATGATAACAACTTCTGATAATAAAACTTTTAATGTTTTCTTGTTAGCTAGATAATTTTGGATCATTGCCCAGTTATCGCCGAGGTTTAGAACATTTTGCGATCCCTATATCTATAAAGCTTCGTCTACACTTGCAAACTTATTTACACGAGTAAATGCACGCAAAAGCCTTTAAATAAAGAACGAGAACATGATGCGCTTTATTAATATAATAATTTATTGCGATTCGTAAATTTTTTGCAAATGAATTCTTATGTTCTTGATTGATTATTTTTGTTTGTCTCGCTATTGTTAATTGTGTTGATGCTCCTTCATTTTCTTCTGGAGGCATTTTATATTATAAAGGCTAATGATTATAATATAATCATAAATCATTTTATATTCTTAGTAAATTAATTGTTTTTTGACATGTAGTTGTAAACATTAATTTGATTAATTTGAAATTCACTTACCATTTTTAATTTAAAAATAAACTTTCCTCGGTACTATTTATCCGTGTTGGACAGAATATTTATTTGGATACACGGTGATGGTCGAGAGTTAATTAACTTACTCCGAGGTCATCTAATCGATCGACCCTAAAGTATGTCTACCTCTCCCTGTCCGCTGTTGGCTAGTCAGCAAGGAGATGGTCTGGAGTTTCGTTCGCAATTTCATAGTTTCCACACAGGGGAGAGTTTAGTAGGCCCATGCGATGCATGTGTTTAATCAATGGCCAATGACCGGTTAAGATCCTTGTGAGTAACCTCAGCCTGTCTTTGCTCATAAAGACTACCTCGCCAAGTCTTTTCTCATTTAGACGTATTCCAAGAGATAGAGTAACGTCTATCAGCAAGTTCAGATCTGGTAAAGGCTCCTATGCGTCGGTTGTGGATCTATGAATGGTCGTTCGCTGTCACCTCTTGCTAGCTTGTCAGCTATTTCGTTGCTTTTGATTCCAGAGTGGCTTGGAACCCATCTCAGCGTAATTGCGTAAGCAGTTAGGTACCACCTCGAAATCAGACCTGACAGCCTGTAGATCTAAGGGGGACCTAAAGGTAGCCTAACTGTCGGACGAAATTTCTATAGATCCGTTTACCTGCGGGTGGTCTAGATAGCAATTATTTTGGCCTGAAAGATGGACGGGGAGTCTCCCAAGCTGATGGTTACGCCATCATGTTTTCCATCTCTCCAAATTCCAATTCCAGTGCCGTTCGGTGTTTTAGAAACATCCACAAGCCAGTGAGAAAATCTTCGCCTCGATTTGAGAACGAGAACTTTTGTAGTCTTTCTGCTGGATATGTCTACCTTGTATGCGCCACTGAAACTAAAAACGGGCGAGATCGGCAGTAAATCTAGGTTACTCAAACAGATACCAGTTTAAACCAAAAACTGCAATTGTATAATTGTGAAATCATACTTATTAGCACGGATTATGTATGCTTATTATGGTGGACCGGTTTCTGCCTTCACTGCTTCCGTGTCTCTAACTTATACTGAATAGTAATTCTTTTGACAAACTAATACTTAACCTCTTTCATTGCTTTTGTTAGTAGGTGTTATTTTTACCGTGAGAGTCTATTAGAAGCATTTCTTGGTTTATTGTGTTTTGGCAATGCTTGACGTTTTCCATTGTTACGTCATGGTACATCGCTCTATGAAATCACTACTAATTTATTTTGCAAATACAGCATCTAGTGGAACTGACAATCTACGAATTGTGCGAACTAGAACGGTATCTGTCGTACCGACTTCTTCTGTTTGACTCTCCAGTTAATATTATTTCTGGTCTTGCATAAGAGTAGGAATGAGATTAGAATTAGTTTGCCAAAGGTATTGTTGCCCAATAAAAATTAGAGAAGCGAAAGCAGTGCAGGTGGGTTTAGTACTTGAAGAGATGCTGCTGACGCCATGTAGGCAGAAACTAGTGAAAAAAAAACATTGAACAAGACAACATTGAATGTTTGCTTGTAAATAAATGAAGAATAAATAATTTCGATTGTTATGTTTAGTTCAGTTTCTTCTACGCTGAATTCTATTCAGCTTGTTACATTTTCAGTAAACAAAGTAATTTACTAACTTAAACATAACAGATTATCTATTCAGGACATAGAAGGCAAACAATGTAAGAGTAAAAAGTGCCATTATAGATTACTATGATAATAAACTGAAATCGTGTAACTATTGAAGACGTATGTACATGTTTGATAATCCAGGTAAAGTGGTTTGTCATGCTTTGATGTATAATAAAATATATCCCTAATGTGGTTTTTGAGTAAGTTGTTTGATTTTTCTTTTTCATTTTTGCTTTATTTTATTCAATCTTGAAAAAATCTTTCTTAATAATAAATGGTTATTAATCTCATTTTTTTGAAATTCATTCATTGTAAAATGGTTGATAGCAATAATCGAATGTTGTAATCGCTGAACAGGAGCACAAATACCATTATAAATTATTCCGCTACTTCTGAAACGCTAAACGTCACGAACCCTAGAATAAATTTTTAATGGTTTTCCTTTCTAAATATTTATGTTTGATAAGCAGGTGGACTCAGCATAATGTGCGTAGAAAATTGTCTGCCTTCAATAAATAAATTCGTATAAATATTGGAGATTATTCCGTTTTTGTAATACGGAAATATATGGTTGTTTAATTTTGTATCATGGAATTTTAGATGCCTACATGACATCTTGATCGCGTCACTACATCATGTAAAACACGAATACCTAAAAATATTTATCAAGAAAGGAAAATTTTACTAAAATTGCATTTTTTTTAAAGTAATATTACAAAGTGAATCGCCTAAAGGGAATATACTAAGTTTTCAACCAAATATATGTATATATACATTCAAAGTTATCGGTTTATTACGACAGAATTTCTTCAGACATCAGGTGCATCCATATAAGTTTAACGAAGTATAGTAGAATCGTTTCCTATTCTCACTTCATTCGCGAATGCGAAACTGGCAGGAGTAACGTACATATTAGACTTTTATGCCTTCCATAACCGAATATAAGGGTTTCTCCTCTGAATTCAAGTACGGATCGAAAAACTTGGTGAATTTCGTTCATTTAACTTTTTCGTTCCATTCGCCAATTTGCGTTGTAATACAGGTCGAACTAGGGTAGCATTCGAGGTATATTTGTCTACATATTATTAAGTGAAAATCTTAAACATAGAAAATTGCTCTGAATCTCAAGACAGCCTCTCGAACTTGCCATATATAGCACCTATTTATATTAATTGAAGAGTACTATCTTTATATATAGAAAATTTTATTCTTCATTTCAACTTTTCAAGAGGACAATTCATATATAAAGCATTTTCTTTTCTATAATTCGGTGTGACTGAGACAAAATTAATATTCGCATATGAGCACAATAGAGGTACCTACTAACCTAAATGTTGATTCAAGCTGCCAGACGGCAGCACTTAATTTCTGTATTTAATTATTTTTAGTCTCTTCTAAATAGTTCAGAAATATTTAATAAGATATATATGTATTCGACGGAGACGAAGAATTTGAAGACTTTGGTGGGGAGGTCGAACGCTGCATCAGCTTTCTGTCTTCTTCTATTCGAGATTCTATCGCACTAACTGATATTATATTATTCAGACTGTAAAGTGCGATAGACGAGCTTCTATCTCGGTCCACCAAATGTCCACTAAGTCATTAACCACTAGAAGTGTGTAGCTATTAGATTTTTGAGAAAAAGATCTGCTCCTCCAAAATATATTTTCATTGAGGATATCTGTATACGCTGGACTGTTTTCTGAGGCCTCAGTAAGATTTATAGCAGCTATATCGGTTGTATCTCAATTCCTGTGCAAAAGAGGTCAGCTCAGCTTAAAAATTAAACTTACAGCTCCACGGTTTTGTCTAGTTCTACAGTCATCCTTCGCCAACGTTCAGATCCATCAGGACCTTAGCATGTCCACTTTACTCGAGTATGTCTCTGCGCTGGCCGAGAAAACTCTCGAGATCTGGCAATCCCTTAGTTAGGGAACTAGCTCACATCGATCCCGATAGCCCCTCTTTCTCCCGGGGATAAGGGTGAACCGCATTTCTACCACCACTGAGACATCTTAGTCTCCCCAAATTGGTTAGATGGCTCCACTTGAGGATGATTTGCTCTAGTCTTTTGTTTCTTTTTCTTTCTTCTCGTTGTGAAGTCCCATGTATGTGCACTTATTACACTTTGTTTGCCTCATTTTGTTTTAACTATTTTAGCCTTATCTAAGATTTCCCCTAGTCTCACATATTACTACTGACTACAAGATAACATCAATAGTACCAAAGAACGGGAATGGTCCCGTACTACGTGGAGGACCAAAGGGTTCAAGGGTTTCTAGTCCAACCCTAGGAAAGAGATGGAAGATCACCATCGTACAATAATTTAGTTTGTCTACATATCATTGTCAAAAGAAAATTTTTTTTTTCTTTTTTCATTTTCGTGTCTTTCTTCTTCCACTTCTTCCGTTTTTCTTCAACCTATTCCAATTTTTTCTACTTTCCTTTTCTCTTCTTGTTCACTTGCAGAATAATAATAAAAAAATTAAGACAATTACAATTCAGGAGTTGAAGACCCTTGTTGTTTTACTTATTATATTTTGAAATTTTCAATATTGAAAATGTATCAGGAGATTGCTTTGGCAGTTATGTAACTGATTGTAAATGAAAAGTGATCCGTTTTTTCAAGGTAATGACTTTCTACTGCCTGAGGTAAACAATACGATAAGTTAACATTAGATAAACGATTTAGGGTTGACCAATCTACACCTTTAGAGGTCGCCTAGCTGTGAAGCAATAGATGAAAGGCAACCGCATACCGTGGGGGATGAAGAATGTCATGTTTAGTGGGAAAAGTGACATCATATATGATTCCATTATATATTAAGGCAAACAGAACTTTCTGTACACATGTAAAAGACAATTGTCTTGGAACCTTCACTTCACTGGTATCGAATAAAGAAGCTCTATAAAAAGATCAAGAATTTGCATATGAAATGTGTAGCTTGTACAACAGTGTTTTAAAAATCGATGGATGGAACTAAAGAAGGAGATGAACTGGAACGCTGAAGCAGGAAATATAACAAATTTCAGGACCAGAAATCGCTTCAGGACCAGAAATCGTTTCAATCATACTAGTTAATCAGCCAATGAGTTATTATCTGACCTTAATCAAATCGACAAAATGATGATGAAAACTACCCAGGTGATGCAATTATACAAGATACACTTCAGACTCCGTGAATTAAGTGCCATGATTGTATAGGTATGAATCGTTTGTTTGCCTTTCATTCAAAATCATTTGTTCGCTGAAATATCCATCAAGCTGTACATATTTTGTTTAATTTAGCATTGGTCTGGTGAGTTATAAGTTAAAACTTATAGTTGTTACGCTTCTCGATTTTGTTGATAACTGGGGACTCACAATGCTCTCGCGAAAGAGTTCAAAAGCAGCTTGTGTTGTACTTATTTATATCGCAATACATCACCACAAGAGAGTTTGTGTTCGTGTATTTTTTAACTACAATCGCTGTAATTGTTGGTCGAAGAACCTTGAATTGTCTATCTTATTTAAGTGGTGGTGATATGGGGGGTTGGGTGCCACAAAACGAGATCCTTTGGTTGTAGGTTACTATGAAGTATGAAGTACTGATGAAACAGGTGTAGAATGCGGTGAGAATGGGAATCAATTTTTGACAATAACCAAAAAAGAATATATACGTTTCTCAAAAGATTTTAAAAGCTTGGGATGTGATACCACAGGTTGCGACGACAAATGATTACTATCGTACCTTGGTAAAATTTTTATTATCTCTTAATACAATTAAAGTGTATATTGTCTAAAAAAATCGATTAAAATTTACGAGCATTTAGCTGCCGTTCATTTAATTATGACGACCAGTATATATTGATAATAAAAATACAATTGATAACATGAAAAGGAGAACACTGATTCTACATTTGCGTGTAAAGTTTGCTGCCATCATTAATACATAAATAATTTATCATCCTATATCATTCGTACTAGCACTATTCGATGCTTTCATTATTTATTAAACAAATTCTGTAAGTAATGTTTGTTTTACTATAGAAATCACATGTCCTCAAATAAAAGCATGTAGAATAATCTTGTTACCTTTAAAGAATAAGTCATAAAATTTCCTGTCATAGTATAAATTCGAGGAAGCTATTAAAGGTGAAGTTTCATTGGAATGTTGTATAGAAGTGAGCATTCGTTTATATATTTGATTAGACTTATTACGCTCCAACAACTTAATGTGCCTACGTGAATAAAACTAAAACCAATTAATTTGTAATGTGGTTGTTCATCAGAAGCAGATATTTAAAACGTACAAGCCATCAACAGATCAATTTAGTTACTGACCAGATGAACGCCATTCTGTCGACCGTTGAATAATTACGACAAATTGGCTACATTATTTAGCGCCATATTGCTTTGATCACCCTCCACACTAAATTACACGATTTGCAATAGAAACTGAGCTACTGCGCGTTACTGTAGCGTTTAGCCATCAATAGTGGGACGAAATATTTTGCAACACTGCGACTGCTTCAAACCGGCTTCTTGTTATTGGCAACAATTAGCGGTGCTCACCCGATTTATTTAGAATAAATTTTCTCTGTCGGTGAACTATGCCACACGGCTTTGTAAGTGGCGGTGGTCGTTAATTTTAGGGTAACAAGGCGCCAGCCTACATACCACGTAACGCTTTGAAATCATCACCTCCGCATTCTTTTTTAGCTTATAATTTACTGTATCGGAGATATATAAAATCCTACAATTTAAATGCAGGCCAAAAGCGTGTTGTTATTAAACAATTCGCCGCTTTATGATGTTGAATGAAGGCGGCTCTTTGAATATCTTTCCTCTTCGGCGACTTGGTATCGTTTAAACTTCCGAATAAATTCCTTCAAGTTCTGCGAATCGATTCTTTTCTGGTATTTGTAGCGTTTCGACTCGATGAATTATTTATTTTATTAAGTTTCTCCATCGCGAATATTCCACTCTCCTTTTCAATTGCTTCTTGGTGCCTTTTACAAACGGATATTTTAATTTAATTGAGAAGCGGAAACCATCAGCTGATTGGCCATTAAAATTTCTCGAAACGTAAGTCAACGTGAAGCGGAAACTGATTTTAGAGTGAAGCACGTATACTATTTAATATTTTAAACTACATATGATATTAATTATGCAGGATTGAGTTGATTGTATTCTGATTTTAAACGATATGAGGAATTCTAACAAAATGAGTTTTTCTTTTCTTCCACGGCTCCCTTTCCTACGACCTATTACAACTTGAGGAGATCTTTGTGCTCTCGAACAAGTTGTATCCGAACGATGAAAGTTGGTTAGTTGATAGAGAATTGGTTTATAGCTTAGCTTGAAGTTGCCACTACACATACACAATTTCATTCATCGCATTTTTAAATAATATTGAAGGCTTCTACTAGCTTACTACCAACAGCCCAGTGTTACTGACTGAAAATTTGTTTTGCCAACCTCCTTTGTCTAAAATTGCTCGCCCAGTATTAAATTACACTATTACGATGCTGCTGCAAACCAGACGCCCTCGTGATATGAATAAGTATTTAGTCAATATGAAGTAGCCAATTAAGATGCTATAACCTTCCATAGGCTTCAAAAGCTTACCTAGAAAGTTTGTCTTTGTTGATGCAAATGTCTTTATATCAAAATTAGTTGGCTATCGGAGTTTTCTTTCTCGAAATGAACACAAACGAATGAATGACACATTGTCTCGTTTTTAAGTTAACATTAGATCCTTTTATTTGTCACCATTACTTCGTATATTTGAGTAAAATTTGCATTATTTCAAATATCTCATCCTCAATCTTGTTATACATAAATTGTGTACTGATTCTGTTTAATTTGCCGCCTGGTTTGTGTGGTCGTATTATGTTTTTGAAAAATCTCTTGTAGATCACTTTGAAATTGATTAATGTATTACAATTTATGAACTAATTTCTCTTTATTCGCTATTTAATGAAGTTTCTGAAATTGTTTTGCAGCTACATTTAAACTCTGAAAATTTAAATGTTATCAATCGATATCTCAGATTTACTGGTGGATTGAATTTTGTATCTTTCTGGTATCATCATAAAACATATGATAGATTTTTAAACGCGAATATCCTGGGAGATTAGATTAGATTGTTATTGTATCGCTCTGGTATTCAATGCTTCTCTTCACTACGACCTCTAAGATCTATCAGTTTTGAATCCGTCCGTATGGTTCTGTTGTTTAGGTCAGTTTGACTTCTATTGCAAACTGTTTGTCAAGGTCGAAACTTGGTTTCATTTGATCTATTAGTTTATGCAGCTTGCCCAATTTTTGACTTTCTTTAACTGAGAAGGGCCATTCTCGTCACTAGTAAGTGCAAGGGAATGAGGCCAAGTAGAGTCTTCATCGTTGCCGGTTAAATAGGTTTGAATTGCAGCCTATGCAAGCAAATCGCTGCATTTTTTTCTATAGCAAGACTTGCCTTTTCTTTTCTTTAGTTTTTGGCCGCTATACTAGCGAAGTGTATGTGACGAGGGGGTCGGATTATAGTCTAGTAGGTCTAGAGGATCATATTAGGCTTGAACCCCAGATTTTTCTAAAGAGGCGATGGCAACTTCATAACGTTCATATGGTCCTCTCCAATGTCTTTTGCAGGTAAGTTCTCCAGGTAAATTCCTCATCTCAGAAAATACCCAAATATTTCACATCACTAAAGAAATCAAAATAAGTTGCTTCAGTGAGGATATTACAAGAGATAGCCTGCTTATTTGGTGAATCACCACAGCCACTGTGTGTGGATCGATATTCAAGTTCTCTTGGAAGATCACGATCAGATTTGATTCAGGACAAACTACATGTGGGATACTAAACCGTCATGCTTGCTCTTTGCAGCGAGTAATAAGTTATCCACGTACCCTTGCATCACAAAGGCAAACCTTGATGGCCTAAACAGAATTTTGTCTACAGTCAGTGACCAGGCTAAAGATGAGAGTACTCGTCCCTGTGAAATCGTATACAATAGTAGTATTGCAAATTTCTTATACAAAGTTTGTTAATGGTATTCTTTAGACAATGAATTTCGAAATTGAAGTATAAGGGAATTTTAATCTGAAGAAGTAATTAATTTAAATCCGGTACATCCTGTTGGAAGACGCATAAATATATTCCTTGCGATATCTAGAACACAGGAATAGAAAATTGCACACTACATAATGCCCATATATGGATAAGAGGACTTTTTTGTGTAAAATCACACGATCTGAAATAGAAATAAAGGATTATTATAATGTAATTATAATTAACTAATAACGTAGGAAACAGCAGGTTTTTAAATTTTGCTTTGTATTTAAAAATTGAATTGAAAAATTTACCCAGCTCTCATATTTACTTGGCTTTTTGTTTTAAAAAGAGCTGCTAATTAGTAATTTTTTTATTACCTTTTGATTATAAGAAAGTCAATAGATCGATAAGTAAGGGTTGCTTTTGTAATTTTATGAATCCATATAACACGGCAGTATTAAGAGGTTTCAAGATGAATCTTAAGACATTGCACCATCACAGCGATCACCCTCCTAAAGGGAAAACTTCAAACAACGCGATTTTCTCATGCTCCTCAAAATATTTCTACACTTAAATATGTTCTATACAGACTCCATCACCGAGAATACTGGGCAGCAAAGCATCGACCACAATAGTGTCGTAATATAACGTCTATTTCAGGAATCGAACCATAAAATTTCGTTTTCCGGACGAAGCGACAGTGCCACTGTGCTAAATAGACGTAGTTCGATATGAATTAACTTCATGACTAAGGCATGTGACATGAGATGGAAAGAACAGTACTTTCAATCTGTGACTACACTATTTCAACTATTAAGTTAATGAATGTAGTTGCAGCTTTGAATGCACGCTTTTGCCAGATCCGCTCCAATAATCACGTTCAATAAAATGTACAAGGAGATGGTCAACGCAGTCCTTTTTTACCAGTACCTATTATATTTTCCTAATGCATACTCGGAAGAAGCAAATAAATATTACTAAAACTAAGTAGTGTAATTACTTACTCCTATTCATAGTCTCATTATTTGCCGCGCATGGATTTTATTCATTGTTATTTATTTGATTAAGTCAGACTATGTAATTTCGAATCAGAGCAAATACTTAATCTACTTAATTGAACTAAAAGCTTCATCTTCAATGCAGAACATATGAAGTGGAACGTGCAAAAGACGCAAACGTGATATGAATTGGATAACAAGATCTTCGCAAACAAAGCCGCTTTAATATATACGAATCAGATTCTTTCTGATTACGGAATTAGATTACTTCATATTTCAGATTATTACTTATTAAGAACTTGTAGTACTTTCGTTAAAATCGTTTAATTTAATTCTAACAATCCATTCAAATCTTCCGCTAGACCCCGCTCGGAGTATTTTTAATTTCTGTTAGCCATTTATTTAATTGACGGGGTCTAACAACTGGGAAATCTGTGATTAAAGCAATTATTTATTCAACGGTATGCGCAAACGTACATTTTTCGCTCAACGATCCAGTGGGGTTCCCGGGAGTGGTTGTGTCCTTAATAAAGTATATTTGAATAATGTATGTGAGGGAGTACACACAGGGGCCCTTCCTTCGAATGATTTTAATTACGCAAACGTAATTCTTGCGGAGTCCCGCCAGGATTTCTAAGACAGTTCCAACTGCTCTCACTTGCCATAGTACAGGATGCCTCACGTATTAGATTCGTAGTTGGTAAAACTTCACATAGAATATCCTTACAGAACGTAACCGTTGGGTAACGGTATCTTTTTAAATGGGATGTCGAAATGGAATAAGCTTAATATCTACCTCAGTGGAATCTAGATAGCTTTTTGACTACATCTAAGGTTTAATATACATACATTTGATGAGAGATAATTATGTTAAGGTCTGACGAATATCTTAAAATAATTATTTAAACAAAACAATTCAATAAGTTTAGATTTTTTCCAGATCTTACTGGAATGTAATATTTTGTTGGATTGCGCTTCTTTTGTTAGTGTGTAAACAATGCAATGTTGCTCATGGCACCGACTAGCATCTCTGTCGAACAACTTCCAGCAATTGTTACTGCTTCAGGCGGGATTTTATCAGGTCCGGAGGCCCTGCTACTTTTAATGCTTAAAGCTGCGCATTTTACTTCTTCCGCAATGAACGGCTTTATATCAGGCTCTACTGGGCCTGTGTCCCATTCGTCTATACTAGAAGGCAGAAGGTCGGCAATGATTTGTCTCTTTTTTTCAATACTGAGCTCGTACGGTGTTAGAAGTTGGGTGTTTTATAGAACAATTTTGTATGCGTCACCCGAGGTGTTGTTATCTAGTTCTTCGCACAGTTTCTCCCAGTAGAGCTTTTTTGTCCGTTTTATGACTTTGTTCAGTTCATTGTATTCATAGGTTTTTCTCTTTTTATTGAGTCGAGTTAATCGCCTCTTGCTCCTTGTACATTCCTCCCTTTTTATCTCAATCTCCTCTGTCCACCAATAAGGATCTCTTTTGCTTCTGATGGCCCTTTGTCTGCTGTTTCGATATGCCTGTCGAATCAGCTGGGAGCATGTTTCGTGGTTTACGTACTTCCCCGTAAGTTCTATCGTGTCCTTGTATGCTTCCCAGTCCACTCTGTATTTTGCCATATTACCCGTTTTCCTTCCTCTAACATCTTTAATTTCAAAGTAGATGTACTTGTGTATTATGAACCACCATGTCCTTCTCCAAGATTGCCACCATGTATTCCTCTTTTTCATCCGTGGTTGGCGAACTCCACTGTGGAGATTTAGAATTAAGGTCACCCATGATCACTGTTTCTTTAGCTCGTAAATGACATATTATGGCATTTACTTCCTCTTTATAGTTTGTTATTGCTATATTTGGGGAAACATAGCAGCAAATCACAACACAGTCTTTAAACGTTAATATTACGTGGCCATTTGCAACTTTTCTTTCATTCTCAGATTCAATATTTCCAAAAATATTATCAATGCATTTATCGAATCTCGTGGAAAGGTCTACGTATTTTACTAATTGTAAGTCATAGCAAATAAACATATTTAAGAGGTCATCAGCAGTACCACTGGTGCCATCATTAAATTCAACATTACAATCCCTACAAACCAAACATTACCAAAATTATTTACAGCAATATCTAAAATTTCATACAGTTTTAACAAAAACACATTAAACTTACCTGATGGAGATCTATATACACAAATGACCAGACAACGCGTGGCTACCACAGCAATATGCAAAATCTTTTTCTGTTGGTTCAACATTCAGAGACTCAGGCCTCATGGAAAAGAAGCAACTAGCATAGATAGCGCAACCTCCACCTCGATGTTCGCTAAAGTCACAAATAGTAGCAGTTTCAATTGCACCTTTTGGAAATCAATGTTCAGTAAAACACACAAATTGTAATTGTTTGTCGTGTAGGTAGATCTCCATCATCTGCGTCTTATTACGTAAGCTTCTCACATTATAGCATACGAACTGTATTTGGTTAGACTTGTCAAACATACATTCAGTAGTTATCGCATTGTCTACGAGTTCTACGTCTAGATTAGTGGACCAATCAAATGGTTTCTAAAAATTTGACGATTCACGAACTATTACAGAATTCACATCGCTTATTTTAACATAAGTCAAGTTACTGTAGTTAATACTAGACAACTCCCATGCACTGCGTAAAACCTTATACCAATAGTCAGCAATATATTTAAGTAGCGTTTTCTGGCTTCTCATGTTAAACTCATTTATGTTAAGAGAAGTAATATTAGGTACATCAAACAGTCCAACCCCCAAGAATAATACATTAGTGTGTTCCAGTCGTTTCATAATACTCAGCATAAAATCGGCTTTAAATGGCATACCTTTCAAAACATCGTTCAAGCCCGCATGAATGATTACAAAGTCTGTCATAGCAAAACCAACAGCTAAATTATCTATATCACAAATCACATCACTAAATACTGCATTTGGCTTGCAAATCGTTTGCACCGCATGTGTCTGGTCCAAAAATGATCTCAGGATAGCTGCCGTATTTCTGACGTGACTGTCTCCTATGCTCTATACTTTACTTTTGGCCAAGTCGTTACTTTCTTCCTTTTTGTTACAGCTAATTCGTTGGAGTTGTTCATTCGTGCTTTCAGCTTGTTTCTCTTTACGTTTTCGCTCCTGTTGTAAGTCGATTCTCGTTTCGCTCATTTCCTTTTCAGGAATCACTCCACTTTTACTTGTAGACAATTCTGTTTGAACTCCAGTATGGATCATTATTTTATTTTGTTTTTTTGTGAATTTGCTAATAACTCCTGTGGTATATTGTTATATATATAAATATATATGTGTACATGTTATTAATAGGGAGATGTTGTATAGTGGTATGTTATATGTTGCGTTATATGTATATAGATGGAGCAAGTCACGCATGTGTGGGGCACCTATGTACTTATATGTTAATAAAGCAGTACGTTATCTCTCGCCGACCGAGCTTGTGTCTTTTTCCCGATCCCAACCTAGAGGCCATGCATCATGGCGCAGTCAGTACAAGAATACGTATACGTATATAGATATATTTAAACAAAATATATGTAAAAGTGCTCAAATTATGCTAAGAAAGTATTCATCACAGTAAATAGTAATAAAGAAATACGAAATAATTGTGGATGACTCGGATTTAACGGGATAATTGGAAAATTAAAAGGTGCAATGGCGGGCACGTGCACGTTTGTTAAGCCGGTCGAAAATTTGATCATCGATGGTAATATCCACGAGAATTGGAAAAGATTTAAGTTAGCCTACGATATATTTGTTGTTGCTGCGGGAGTTAGCATAAAAACCGAAGAAATTAAGGTTGCAACATTTTTAAATGCGATTGGGCCAGAAGCGTTGCAACTATTTTATACATTTGGGCTATCCGAAGATGATCGAAAGTCATATGCGAAGATTATAAAGGCATTTGAAAATTATTGTATACCTAAGAAGAATGTGGTTTTCGAGAGGTTTACGTTTTATACAAGGTGCCAGGCGGAAGGAGAATCCATTGATACTTTTGTTACCGACTTAAAAAAACTAGTCAAATCATGTGAATTTGAAGATCAAGAGGCGTCACTCATCCGAGACCGTATTGTGTTGGGTATAGCAGACAAAACATTACAAGAAAAATTACTACAAGTCGAAGGTTTGGACCTGCAGAAAGCGATTGATCGATGCAAAGCTTGGGAGTTAGCCAGGGAACACACAAAGCAAGTACAGGCTGTGGAAGAAGCATCATCACACCTACATACATTAGATAAGTATAAGCATAAGTCAAATAACAAGAGTCATACTGTAAATGTCAATAAAAATATTCGTAAAACTAGCAAAAAATGTTCTAAATGCTTGTCAAATCATAGTTATAAATCTTGTCCAGCTTATAATAAGAAATGTTATAATTGTTCAGGGCTACATCACTTTGCAAAGGCTTGTAAAAACAAAAAAATCAAATCAATTAACATTAATGATGATTTTGTGAATACTGATAATGATGACGGTCCAGATAATTTATATGTACATTCTATTAAAGGTAGTAATTATAATTCTGTTTGTAGGAATAAATGGGTTGAGAAGATCAGGATAGGTGATGTTTTTGTCGAGTTTAAACTAGATACTGGTGCGGAATGCAACGTTTTGCCTGTGGATATATATAAGAAAATAGATGAGAATGCAAAAATGGAACCAACCAATATCGTATTAGAAGCCTATGGTGGGCAGAAGTTGAAGCCATTAGGTATTACTTATTTAAAATGTTCGTATAAGAATGAACTAAGTGTAGAGCCTTTTGTTATATTATTAGATAAACAAATTCCTATTTTGGGTAGAGATACATGTGTGAATTTAAATTTAGTTAAAAGGGTTGCAAGCATAAAAGAAGAAAATGATAAAGATAGGTTTATTAAAAAAAATATTGATTGTTTTACGGGAATTGGTAAATTTTCTAAACCATATAAAATAAAATTAGTAGATAATTATGTACCTGTAATTAAACCTCCTAGACGTGTTCCTTTAAAAATCAAAAGTAAATTGGGTAATGTCTTAAAAGAATTAGAGTCTAATGATATCATTGAAAAGATTGATAGGCCAGGGGAATGGCTCAATAATTTTGTCATTGTTGAGAAGAAAAATGGAAGTTTACGGGTTTGTTTGAGTCCATTAGAGTTAAATAAGTACCTAATAGCTGAACCGTTTATGATGCCTACTTTGGAGGAAATGTCTCAAACTTTAAATGGTATGAGATATTTTACGGTTTTAGATTATAATTGTGGGTTTTGGAACATTGAATTAGATAACGAAAGCAAACTGTTAACTTGTTTTTCGGACCCTCAAGGAAATATTTATCAGTTTAAAAGGCTTCCATTCGGCTTGTCAATTGCGCCACAAGTTTTTATGAAATATAATTATGACCATTTTGGGGACTTACCTGGTATCACTATTTACCAAGACGATTTATTAATAATGGGTAGTACATTAGAAGAACATGATGCAAATTTGCAAAGGGTTATGGATCGAGCGCGTCAGGTTAACATAAAGTTTAATCCTAATAAAGTTCAGTATAGACTTAGAGAAGTAAGATACTTAGGCCATATATTTTCAGATAAGGGTATGGAATTGGATAGAGAGCGATTGAAAGCCTTAGATAAAATTGATTGTCCAAAAATAAAAAAGAACTAATGAAATTATTAGGTGTAATCAATTACATGAGAAGTTTCATTAGTAATTTAGCCGCATTAACAGCTCCTTTAAGAGCTTTATTAAAAAAAGATGCAATTTTTTGTTGGACAGACAGTCATACTAAAGTAGTCAATGATATTAAAGATAGTATAAGAAATGCGCCAATTTTAACGGCTTTTAATCCAAATAAGGAAATTGTAATAGAAAGTGACAGTAGTCAAAATGGTTTGGGTTGTTGTTTGTTACAAGATAATAAACCGGTAGCGTTCGCTTCACGAGCACTGTCGGACGCAGAAACTCGATATGCTATGGTAGAGAAAGAATTTTTAGGCCTAACGTTTTGCGTGTAAAAAATTTCATAATTATATTTATTCACGAAAAATAAAGATGAAAACTGATCATAAACCATTAGTTGCTATCATGTCAAAAGAAATTCATAAAATTCCTTCGGGGAAGTTGCAAAGAATGAGATTAAAGTTATTAAATTATGATATCGATTTAGAATATATTCCGGGAAAATATATGAATCTGTCAGATTATCTCTCTAGGCATTTTCTCGAAACGGGTAATAGTGAAGAAGATACGACATTCACTGAAGTCATTCATAGCATAAATGTTAGCGATGAAAAAATAAAAGTTTTTCAAAAAGAAACTCGGGATGATAAAGTTTTGGGTCACTTACTTCAATACTGCAAAACGGGTTGGCCGAACAGTAAAACTAAAGTAAAAGATGAGGTTAAGTTCTATTATAAATTTAAAAATGAATTATCGGTGGACAATGATATTGTATTTTTTAATGATCGCATTGTTGTGCCACAATCTATGAGGTCTGACATGCTTAAACTTCTTCATGAAACTCATTTGGGTATATGTAAAACCAAGTCTCGAGCACGCGAGTTATTGTATTGGCCTGGAATGGACGGTCATATTGAAAATTTCATTAGTAAATGTGAATTATGTCAAATGCTTCAATCTAGAAATGTTAAGGAACCACTAATTGCGCATGATATTCCTATGTTAGCATTTAGTAAGGTAGCATGTGACATTTTAGAATTACGAGGCAAATATTATTTGGTAGTAATAGACTATTTTTCAAAATGGATAGAATTGATACCTATCCGAGATAAATCTTCTAAAGAAGTCATTAGGTCTTGGTTAGAAGTATTTTCTAGATTTGGTATTCCCAAAAGCATAATTTGTGATAATGTTCCTTTTAATTCATTCGAATGTAGACAGTTTGCTAATAATAATAATTTCGAAATTATAACTTCCAGTCCTTATTATCCAAAAGGTCACGGTCTAGCAGAAAAAGCGGTACACATATGCAAAAATATTCTTAAAAAATCAACCAATGATCAGCAGGTTTTATTAGGTTTGTTAGAATACCGTAATTCACAAGTGAAAGATTTAAATTTTACTCCTAGTCAATTATTGCAAAATAGGAGATGCAGAACGAAATTACCTACTAAAGATGCGTTGTTGCAACCGATGATAAACGATGGGGTTAATGTTCAATTTCAGAATAAAATTATGAATTATAGAAATTATTATAATAAAACAGCTAAACCTAAGAGGGATTTCAACCTGTGGGATAAGGTATTATTTTGGAAGGATAATAGATGGGTGAAAAGTACTATTATTAAACAGGGCAATACACCACGTTCATACATTATACGTTCAAACGGTAGTAAAACTTTTAGAAGGAATAGTTCTCAAATTAAAAGGTATATTGAACCATATTTTGATCACGACGAAAATTCGCATCACCTATCACCTGATTCTGAACAACCACAGATAGATATTAATTCCGATGATAGACGTGTTTTAAGATCTGGAAGGGAATACTAAATCGGTGTTATTTGTGTATTGTATCTTACATTTAATTGTTTATATTGTATCTTACATTTAATTGTTTATATTGTATCTGTTTATATACAAATTATATTGTTAGTTAGGAAGATGTGGTATATTGTTATATATATAAATATATATGTGTACATGTTATTAATAGGGAGATGTTGTATAGTGGTATGTTATATGTTGCGTTATATGTATATAGATGGAGCAAGTCACGCATGTGTGGGGCACCTATGTACTTATATGTTAATAAAGCAGTACGTTATCTCTCGCCGACCGAGCTTGTGTCTTTTTCCCGATCCCAACCTAGAGGCCATGCATCAACTCCATTGAGACTTACAATAATATTTTCTCTGTTGCTTAATTGGTGCTGAAGTTGCGTTACTAGATTATCCTTTTGCTGGATACTATCGCGAAGTTCTTGAATTTCGTAATTTGTCGTCGCCAACATATGTCTGAGTTCTTGTAGTGTATCTATCTCAGAGCTTTCTAGATGTTCACTATCAGAAATTATTGAAATGTATGTAGCTCGTGTTATTTTTATTTGTGCTATTCTCTCTATTTTTAGTTTGGGAGCGAATTGTTCTACAGGACGGCATAACTTTTGTTGTAATATATGATTTCCGATAAAGTTTAATCGAAGGAAGAACTCTTCACTCTAGCGGGGTCAATAGTGATGTTTACCGAACACAAGGCGGCGGTCTACAGACGGAGAAGGATGACAGACTAAGATCAATGGTTGACAAAAAGAGAAGTTGTTTCTCCCATTGATGGATCAGTGGTAAAAACGATGAAGGTCTATGCAATAGTAACTTACAGCAGAAATGTTGCAATTACTTCTTTCAGTAGCAGAATCCAATACAACGATTAAAGAAAATTAGAGCTAATACTCTCCTGATTCCGTTGGTATATATCACGGTTATTAATGCAAAGTACAACACACACAAAAATTAGTTTATTACTGAACACATTAATCTCTGCACTCAACCCAAATAGGATAATATTGACGCTAATGAATCAGAAATACAGTCCGGACAGAACTATCCAGAAAAAAAAACAGGAACGACCTGGTCTGAAAAATATTTCCAGAATTAATAGCGGTTTTGCTGAAGTTGACCATCATTGATAATAAAATGATGAAGCTATGATATCAATTTGTTGAGTAGCTTCAGCTTATTGCTTTATGTAGAACAAATTGGCTACAAGGAAACAGAAACATTAAACGAAACCAGAATTATACCCTAAAATAACGTTCTTACAAAAATTCAAGAGTAGAGGAGCGTGTATGGATGGTCGGCAAAGGAAACAGTACTATATTACCGTAATGGACAGACTACGTCAACGTGTCATGGTAGTATTCCAGTTACGCGAATCAAGTTACCGCAAAATTTTTACCAGGCGAGTTCCAAGGATGTGACCCGACTAAACAAGGAGAAATATTACTAAATTAACTACGTCTTCAACTACTACAGCTTAGAGGATCGTATTTAATGACACACAGCGTTTATTACACAGTAAAAACGTCGATTAGCTTGCGCGAGGTCGTAAACTAAGAAAAGTAGAAGTAGATACATCCTACAGATAGATTGGTTTCCCCAAAATTATTTTAAAGGTGAAGAAAATATTTTAGCTGATAAAACAAATATAAACAAACGGGTCAATAGCCGCACTGGTTAGGCGGTTAACTATAATTGTGATGGGATGGTAGGACCCGGGTTTCAATTCTCTGAAGGGACAGTGACATTTTTCCAGAGAGTTGAAATCCGGATCGACTTACCATTCGCTGATGGAAGCAAAGTGATTAACAGCGCGGCATTATAAAAGGCGATATGATGCTGTCACAAAGCCATTTGAACACAATTTACACACACAAAAACTACACCGCGAGAGTTATAGCGATAGTCAGACAAGCGATACAGCTTACGGGGTCACTGCAACTAAGCATCCACCACACAAAAAAAAAGAATACTATCGTGACGTATAATGGGTAACAGGCAAAAGAAAGCTCTTAACATTGGATTTATGATTTTCGTCAGAAGCCAAAGGCAAGCTACGCAAATATTGTTTATATTGATAATTTAGAACATCTTGCTTAATTGGACAGCCTTTTTAATCTTCATATAAAGAAAACTTTGCAAATATCAAAATTATACAATTACAGTATATCACCTTAGGGTATTTTAGAATTTTCAATTCATTTTCTAACACGCAATCAGTCGCAGATAATTTCAAAATGAAATTTCGTTTTATTATTGCACGCATGAGATTCTAAAAGTCGCAGCTCATAAATAGAACTGAAAAAACCGTGACGAAACGGTTGTCAATTAGCTTTTTTCCCAATACATTCAGCAACAACATGAACCGGTAATATCGCTACGTATTTCCAACAAAAAAAAAACAAAATATATTGTCCTCACTTGCGATGGGTTTGCTCAAAATCCGGTATCTGATTTATTTGGTTAATGAAAATGCAAATGCAAGCCGATTTATTAATCCAAATAGACTGAGCAATTTATTTCTCTAATTATATTCTAACACGGACCGTAAAATAATTCATACTAGATACGGATGCACATTTCTACAATTATACCACTCTTCTTCTAAATGAATTTCAATTCGACATGAATCCGGATATTTCCGTTATTGCGTATAAAATTATTCTCGAGGTAATGACAGCACCAACTCAACGCCTTTGATAATTTCGCTAATTGTCAATTCATACCGTTCTTTATCTCACTAATGTTATATAAGAAATATAAGGTTTGTCCTGCTAAATTTAGTTGTCGCAGATCGCAGATAATTATTCCAAAGATGTAAATACTTCAAAACGATAGTCAATTTTATATGCCGCGATTCAATTAAGCGTTACCGCTTGAATCGATTATAATTTTATTTTTTTAGAACTGTTTACTAGGTCTATTTGAATTTTTCCACGTGTATGTTTGCGCTAAGAAGTTCTATCTTTGCAGTCTCTTCATACAATGCATTACCTCCAAGTTTATCGCTGGGGAATCATAAAAAGGCTGTAATTGTCGGCACACGTACAATAAATACCTTCTAAGTAGGATAGGATGAAGGTGTGTCTGAGAGACCATAGATCTAAAGAGAGTGGAGCTCCATGGTTAGCGCTAGTCTAGTCCAGAGAATATTCTGAAGCGAGAACAATCCCAGCAGGTTTGTCTGGTTGTTATAGTAGATGCATCATCCCCGGAGAAACGTAACTGCGGTTTTGCGGTGGAGACGCCTTCCTCCCCGATTTATTACATAATTAAATTAGGCCGCTCTTCATTAATATCCATTATTACGCTATAACTCTGTTTGCGCCAATAGTATAAATTATGGGTTAGCGAGTTTGCGGTGCTTGTCGCGTAATGATGTTCCATAATCGTATCGCGTACGCAATTTGCAACTTTGCGACGACCACCCCCTTTGCTTTAGCTGTATGGCTTCCTAACACTATAGGAGCTTTTCACTGTTACGGTTCGATGGATGCCGCTGTTCTGGATACAAATTAAAGCGCCGCATGTCCGTTTATACTGTGAAATATCGTGATCGTAAAAGAATGTTCTGTGAAGCTGTGGACCAATATTGTTTGAATTAATGCTAGATTGTTTGGGTTCCAAAAATGTTACCTGTACGTAATTAGATCATCGAAACTACATGTATAGTGTGTGTTACGTAACTCTTGATTTACAGTAATGTGAATATATTTTACCAGCAGTATAAAGTGAGTAAGAACTCGATTTTTAAGTAAAATAAATTGAAATTAATTTTACAGAAAGAAACTATTTGATTGGTGGAATTTTGTAATAGATTGGTAAATTTGGCATTTTCGTTGTGGTACTTATGGTCCGAGGTTCAAATCCTGTCGGTGACGCACTTGTGGCAACATTTCGCACATCCCAACATCATTTACGGAGAGGTAATGTTGTAATAAAGCCATAGAAACACATTTAGACAAAAAGAGCTGCAGTGGGTAATCTTGACAAGCAATACAGTTGAGGAAGGTGCTGTAGCTGCAGTCGGTACAAAATAGTTCTAGTTGTTTTTAGAAGACATTCTGTTTTCTTCTGTAAATTATTGTTTTTGAATTTATCAATATTACTTAATATATGTTATTTTTTATTTAAAGTATCTTATTTCTTATTATTTTATTTCAAGCACTAAATTACATTGCATACAACCTGCATTAACTTGCACGGTCAGTAATATATTTTCTCCTTTTAAAAACAGCCTCTTGCTCGCTATTAGATATTAGCTTTGCTCAAAGAAGCATTGCTAAGCGTACTACGATTTATGCTTTCAAAGAAGCACAAATTTGTAATCGTGATAAATAATTGGCTGTTCAAAGAAAGCAATTACATGATTGGAAATCGGTTGGCCAGAGTTATAATAATTTCTGATTTTAAAGCAAATTTTTAATCACAAACATGAACTTTTAAATAAGAAAGATACTGGTCAGACATTGCCATGGCAACTATGATATAAAAGTATCATTCCCTTTGTATTCGGTTTTTTTGTTGTGGTTAGGTGGTAAATGGAGTGTTTTACAGTAAAGATTGTCAACAAAGAGAAAAATGTAACATGATCTTGAAACCGTACTCTTCAACTGTTACAGTTAAAAAATTATTATTGTTAAGTTTCAAAAAGATGTGAGAAATCATCTCACACGATTTAAAAAATTTTTGATATTAATTAAATGGGTATTAATTAGGTATAAAAAAATGATTGATAGTAAAACAGGATTTACAACAAGAGAAAAAGCGATTTCATAGAAAATAACAATTCTAGCAAAATCAACCCTCAAAAGATACATGTTCTTTACATCTTAAGTATAAATTTGTTTTCTTATCAGAAAGAATTGTTTCCTTATTTATTTTTATATGCAGTTTCTTATACAGGATGTCCAGAAACTCTCCTGACAAACGAAGACCGGATATTCCTCAGATAATTTTAAGACAGTTTAACCCAATTCACCCTAGTCCGAAAATGCTTCCTAAGGGGAGCTAGAGCTCTTTGAAGATGGCGTCTTGTAATTAGTTTTTTTTTTATATCTTCCGAACGTTTCTATTTAGAAAAAAAAAACTGGTGCGCTTATTTATCCTCCAGAGATGAATCGATCCCATCAATTGCGAATTTCTCGTACCGGTCATAGGCGTCCGTTTTGGGTAGGTTAACGGTTATTTTAACGCATAACTTTTTTGTCTTTAATTTTTGAGCATTTGTGACACTAGATTATTAAATTTTCAGGTATTCTAGTACTAAAAGGTACTTACTTTAAGTCGGTAGGATACACCGTTTTCTAGAAAAATCGATTTGAAAATTTTTCGGTTTTTCGTCATTAAAATTCTATTTATTATGTACCTACTTATTTTTAGCGACGAAGATGGCTAGGACTATTAAGGCATGGATGAAAATTAATTTAATAAATCATCTTTTGTTTCAATAAATGCAGCACACAATTCGTAAAAAAAGTTTGGGAAAAGAAGCAAAAATCAATTTGAAACAAAATTTTAGCTGAAGGTTTTTAAAAACAAAGTATTTATTACAATGAAACCAAACCTAACAAAACAAAGAACAAGTATCAAAGGTAGATAGTTACAAAAGGTGCTCGATGTGATGACCATTAAATCTCTATACATAAATTTACCCTTTTGCTTAGAGAACGCCGAATTCTTGATAAATTCCAAAGTTATTTCTAAATTCGTTGCAAGCATCTTGTATCCTTAGCCAGAGTTGTGCACGATTTTGTATCGTAACGGATTAAACAAATGCTTTTATGTATCTCCAAACACAATAATCGCAAGGATTTAAATCCGGCGACCTTGCTGGCCAAGCAACTGGACCGCCTCTTCCAGTCAAATGGTCTTCGTAGTTATTATCTAGAAAGCCTCGTACATTCATGCTAAAGTGGGCCGGACAGCCGTCCTGTAGAAACCATAAGTTTTGCCGAATATTTAAACGCACTTCATCTAACAAATCAGGTAAAATATTTTGCAGGAAATGTAAGTAATCAACAGGTCAACAGGTAATTCCACTGGTCCAAGTAGATAATCGTCAACTACTCCAATCCAGACGTTTATGCTAAACCTATGCTGATGCTTAAATTCTTGAACAACGTGGGGATTGTCACCAACGTGCGAATAATAGTGTGCATTATGTACATTAAAAATTCAATTTTTTGAGAATGAAGCTTCGTCACCAAACAAAATGTACCTGAAAAAATCTTCATCTTGATTTTTCTGATTTTGTAACCATCTAGCGCATTCTACACGAGCAGGAAAATCTCCTTCTAGCAGTGCTTGCACCTTTGTTAAATGAAAAGGACATAAATTTTCTTTGTGTAGGATATTGCCTACGGGTGCCTATGGGGTACATGGCAGATAGTCTTCGAACGCTAATTTTTGGATTTTCCTCAACTTCCATTAAAATAACATCTTCATGTTCTGCTGTTACATCATTATGTCTTCCTGTTTCATTTTCTTTTGGGACCACTGAACCCGTTTCTCTTAATCGTTGATAAAGAACTGAACTAAATGCATATCGGCATATTCTTCATTAGTAAAAACAACAAGATGCTTGCAACGAATTTAGTCGTTAGTGTACTGATATCTCTATTATACTTATGAGGTGGTTGATAATGTTCAATAATGTGCCTTGTTACATATTTATTAGCAATATTATCTGTTTGTTTGCTTAGGGGTAATTTTACAACTTTAAATGTTTTAGGAAAAAGTAAAAAACTTAATATGCTAGAAAGTTTAGAAATTAATAAATGTTAGGTATAATATTAAATGATCAACTAGATATAAATAACTCCCCTCTACTAAATTTAAAATTTAAACATGCCCCTCCCCCCGCTCCTCCCCTCTCAGATTGAGGTTATGTTTGTAATTTGTTTTTGTAATTGTATTTTCATCCACTTGATGAAGCCACAGTGCCAGTGTGGCGAAACATATCTAGTGTGTTAAATATTATAATTTGAAACTTTACACTTGTGTTTTATTATATAGAAATTTATTTTATTTCGCGCCTTCTTGAAATCTGGAACATTTTACCATTGAGTAAGTTTATTATTAAACGCAGGTCTCAAAGTAAAACAGGATTTCATTTCATTTGGAATTTTCTTTTATGATTGTTATGAACTTTAATGCAAAGAAAAAATAGTAATTGTTACAATAGGATAATTAAAAGTGTGACTTCATAAGAGAAAAACAGATCATTTGAATTAAACGCACTTCTTACGAGATTGAATTTTACTCTAAAATATACTAACCATATACAGAACTAAAACGTTGAAATTTAGGCCAACGATTCTCGTGGAATTATTAAGAAAATTAAATTCCCCTGCCATAATTCCCAATAATTTTATAATCCTATTAACCCAGAGGCGGAAGAGTATTTATAAGTAATAAAGTAGTATTAAAAGGAAGTTCTATCGACTAACAATCACATTTTAAGCTTCCTGATCTTTTGTTACCGAATATAAAATGAAAGACCTTTTCGAGCGATTATTTAACCATTGTTCTACTTGTTTATTTTTTTGCGTAAAACTGTTAAAAATCATATATGGTTTATAGGTTATCCAACAGAATTGTATGGAGGGAAATATTCATATTTAATTAAGAAATACCTGTCTGTAATGAGCGGCAAAATTCATCAGACAGAAAACCTTCTTAACTACGAGACCATAATGAAAAAGTTTGATCGTGTATCTTTTGAAATTAGACCATGAGCAACGGTGGACAGAACACGTATAAAAGGAAATTAAAGTTTAATTAAGTTAGCGTCCTATAAATTCAAGTAGTTTCACACACACGAAAGCAGTTGCACATGGAAAATTTATAGTTTCTTTTCCAGTTTAAGCAGATCAATTGAATATATTAATAAGTATGTTGGATTCTGTAAATATAAAAACAATTTTAAATTAGCAAAACTTAAAGAGCGACGAGAATGATGAATTTTTAACTTAAATGGAACTCGCGAGAATCTACATAAAAAACAACGACAACTTAAAAAGTTAATGATGAATTTGGTCTAGTTATTCTAGCTCGTCAAAAAGTTACACTACACAAAAACTAGAATTAACTAGAACTAAACGTGTTTTCCTTGTTCTTCGTATATTATCGTAATAAAATAGAAGTCCGGCTTGATTAAAGCTATTCACTCTTAGTTATATAAATTAGAAAATATTAGTGCTAGCTGGCGAATTGGACACGAGAAATAGAATGTACTGTGAGCAGGACCACGTACAGAAGGCTACCGCATGGAATAAAAACTGCATCGCGCTATGAATCTTTAACGAGTTTTTAAATTGAAAATGTTTCGCAAAATCAGTGTTTAGCATGCAACAAGGTGAAAGTTTGAAATTGCGCCCGTAACGTAAGAGTGGTTGGTGATGTAATTTAAATCCGAAAAGGTGCAATTAAAGTGTAGTGGTCGGACGAGCTTAGATTAGCATAGATTAGTCCGCCTACGGGCGTGAACATAAGACGCATCTGCCTGGCGTTAGTTCATTAAGGACCGAAGAAGGCTCGACCAGAATAAGCAATAACTTCCTTTACACTCTCTAATCCCGGCGACAAAGGCTTGTTTGTAGCGCTCCCGTGATACCCAGACGCTAATCAACATCAATATGCGCTAAGGATCTGACTACTTATGCTACATGAGAATGTACGCTGCCTTGCAAATTTAATACCTCTCTCATGATCAAAAGGAGATTAAGTAACTGCCTTTTTTCACAATAGGGAGCCAGTTTTTAGTGTTTGGGTTTTTGTGTTTTTAATCTAAATTGAAGAGATAAGTATGACTGGTTTCCCGTTAACTATTTCCTTATTATACCGCACAAGATTACGAAATTGTACAAAGAGGTTCATTCTTCTTTCCTCTTCTTTTTTTAAACAATGCTAGCCGTATCGTGTGACAGCATTGTTAGCAGATCAAGACAACTGCTGAAAAACATCCACATCCAAAACTGAAACCTGCTGCTGGGGCAAATTTAAACCAGAGATGAATAATTTGGAGCAAGATTTCTTCAAATTTGAATATTAACAAAATACTATCTAACTTCTTGATGATTTTTGTCGTGGTAGCATTAATTTTCAAAAATGCATGTTCATGTAACACATCACTATTTTAATTTGTTGTATTGGAACAGACATAATTTTGAACAAAATAAAATATTATTTTGCAGCAAATTTCGTTCTGTAGCACCCTGGTTATTGTGAAAGCTCCATGAGCTTGACTACAAAGTTATTTAAGCTATAACTATAATTCATATTACACAAATTAAAAACATAAAAACTTGAGATGAGACACTAATTCTGTGACGTAGTATACTATACAGCTACGCGCTTTGTTACCTCCTCTGCAACCACCTCTTTTGACGCAAAACGGGTACTATTCGAGCTGCTACCATAGCCGTAGCATTCCCTTTTCTCATCACTATACGTCCCATTACTTTTTACTGTATACACACACCCGGAGAACTTATTCAGCCGCTTCCAGATAACCAAAACAAATTGTTATTTTGCTACTCTACAGTTTACTTAATATTTCGACGGCATATTTGATTAAGTTAAACGAGCGGATTAGCGAAAATAGATTGGGCATTATAACGACGATTAAACGTTCGTATAAAATTATGTTTAGGGGTTGGTAAATTGTATGTAAGTTCCATAAACGTTTTATGAGTGTTGGCGGTTTAACGGCTGTCAATGGTTGGAAATGCTTTTTGTAAGTTAGAGGGAGTTCGTTAAATTGTTATCGTTAAATGAGCACAGCTGACTAAGCTATATTTACACAATGTTCCGATAAGAGCGAAATAAATGTAGAGATCTTTGAATACTTAATTAAATGTTATAATTCTAGATATTGTAAAGATAGACATGGAATGACAAGAAATAGTATTCTATAATTATTTTCATTGAACATTCTTCAGCAATGTTTAACACATTTAGGTCAATCTGATCGATTGCTTACCTCTGCATAAGTGTCTAGCTGTCAACATAATTGCGGTGTTGTGAAGCAGTAGTGCAGTCAGTTATTCAATTGTTGCAGCAAATTATCAAGTTGGTGTTTGCACTGTTCAAGAATGGATGAAATCTAAATGTTTAGAACAAGCTGTAAAATTTTCATACAAAAACATTGAAACCATCAGACTTCGAAAAAGTAGATGAAGCTCTTCTTCTTTCGTTCTTTGGTTTCCTCTAGTTCTTTGGTTTACACAATAATAGTAAAAGACCATGTCTTTTATAGGACCGATACTGCAAGAAAACGCTAAAATGTTGGCCGTGTTGTTAGGTAAAGAATGAGAAGGCCTAGACGTGGTAGATATCTTCAAAACAGAATGTAGTGATTACACCGCAGGCTAGACTAACAACCAAATTTACAAAATCCAAAAATATTGGAGCTAATTTCAACATATCCTCAAAAAAAACCTTAGCTTCCTCAAAGGGAGGTCGGACTCGGCTCACAAAATGGAGAAAGAACAGATGACTATTCTGGTGGCATTCAATGCTTTTTGACATATGCAGATTGCTCCTAATGTGCATTGGAAAGTCGAAACAAAATCGAAACTCGAAGGATGTGATCTAAACCTTTTGCTGAATGGTTTAGTGATCAACTTACAACGATAGCTAGAATGGAGAGTGCAATAGAAACAGTGGCAAACCTTGTAAAAGGACTCATAGGCCAAGAACTTCTAGACACAATGTTACACTAAAGATAGCTTCAGTAAAGAAGCTTCAGTTTTTTTAATGTGAAAATTGAAAGCGACCGTTGTATAACATGTAGCTTACACTATACTGTACATAAAAGCTTTTTTTTTAAGCAATACAGAAATGAGCTATTTTGGGTTGCTTTATGAGTTGTTGAAAAATTCAGTGAGTCAACGTTGGCTAAAGTCATTTAACGAACACGTGGGCGGCATATTGCAATTTTCAAACGTTAAGGGAGACGCAAAAAAGAC
Source organism: Holotrichia oblita (assembly GCA_023690525.1). Taxonomy (NCBI): domain Eukaryota; kingdom Metazoa; phylum Arthropoda; class Insecta; order Coleoptera; family Scarabaeidae; genus Holotrichia; species Holotrichia oblita. The sequence goes on from CM043018.1 coordinate 123,615,669, forward strand.
AAAGAATTTTCCGAATGAGCAATTCATATTAAGAGAATATGTACTTCTAACAGTAAAAATGTAATTTCAATTTTAATGAACGTACGAATTTCAAATTTGTTTGTTTATAATCTTTTTTTCAGATATAAAGCAAAAAGGTTTCTTTTATTCTTCAAGGTGCTCCAAAGTCCCCCTGACGCTGGACACAATACCATTTGAAGATGGGAAATGTCAAAGAGAATTTTTTTTTATCATATATTCTGTTTAAAATTCGAAATTACTAATCTTGTTTGATTGCACATTTTAGTGTTTGTTTTGACAACAAGGCGAATAACAAGATTTTCAATGATCAAATCCTTTTCCAATCTCGGATAAATCTTAAACCATAAACATACATGATTGTAATTCATTTAATTACGGTGACTGGAAAGAAACTGTGTCCTCACATATATAATATTCTGGGACTTTCAGTCTCATAGTAGATCTGGATTCATGTCTTCTTCAATCTATTTGTTTGCATTATGGCGTACAAATTCGAGTTAAGACAAGACATTTGTATGTTGGTTGGCAAAATGCAAAAAAAGGTAATTGTAAATGATTTTTGAGACGAAAAAATCGGTACGCACAGTATATGAAACAATTCATCAATGCAAAGGAGGTCTAGTACGTATAAACCAAAAACTGGACAACCATGAAAACTACCTACCGTTTAAACTGAGAGACTCGTTGTCGCTGCAATAAATACTATTGGTGTTTCTGCAAAGAAATCATGTTTTTGTTTTCATATGTCTCATACAACAGTTAGTCGTGAACTCGCAACACACAATCCCAAACACATAAAATACAGAAAATGTGCTACTACTAAATTTTATACTGATGATTTAAAACAGTTAAATTCAAAAGAAATTTTATTAATTAATTTTAAATTACCTTTCCTGGATCTCTTGGTGCAGAAGTAGAACACTAAATACATCAACCCACTAAACACCAAAAACTTGCACCAAGAGTGTCAGTAAAGGAAATTGTTCGCTTTCAATCACTGTATTGTTGAGTATTTGGAAGCGAACAATATACTATGTGTGCTACGCCAAGATAATCATGACGAATCAATTCTATTGGAACTTTGTGGGTTTGCAAGAAAGCTATAGAACAATATGGGAGGGAGGGAAAAAAATGAAGACCAGTTAAGGAGAATTTATCGGAAGATACGTGAAGTGGACTTAGAAATCTGCCAAAGATTAATGAAGCAAGTCAGAACAAAATTTTATCTCTTAAACAAAATGGCTTGCTAAATTTTATTTATAGAATTAATAATTAACATATTATTCTTTTTGGTTCATAGAAATAAAGCTTTCGTGACATATATTATACAGGGTGTAACAGTGGGAACGCCGTGGTCTCTGGTAGTCAAATGGTAACAATTTTTGAAAAGTTACATACTGGAACATATGCAAGCGGATTAGATCTACAATTTAAAAATAATAGGCAATATACAGGGTGCTTCAAAACTTAGCAATGTACCAAAGTTATGTTTTTCTTAATGAAACTCCCTGTATTTTATGGCATTTTTTAGTTGTACACTGAAATCTAGATCAACTTTATTTAAGGTTTCCTATATCTAATTTTTGTAGTTTATGAGATATATCAAGTTTTTTGAAAATGCAATGTTGCACGAAAAGTTTAGTATCTCGAAAATGACTTAATTCAGAGAAGTGGAACGAAAAGCGTAAATAGTAGATCCTTTGGCTGATTGAATGCCATATTCAAAGTTGTCGAGTATTCTACAGGTCGTTCATCTAGCGAGGGCAAACTTTCTGAACTTCTTTTGCGCATAACTTTATTATTTTAAATGGAACAGCCTGTATATATTTATGTTATCAGATAGAACATTTTATTGTCTAAAAACCAGTATCAGGAATCCCTATGACTATCGGTACTAGTTTTTAAGTTATTTGCGTTTTTTTAGATAATTTAAGTGAACTAAATTTGTTTTTTGTAAATGAACACCCAGTATATCTTTACATCGATAGATAGAAATATTATCATTCGAAGAAGTTGATTTTATATCGTCACAATTTACATGAAAACATAAATTCCAAGTAATATCAACAAACTAAACAAAACAGCAGTAAATATTTTTGTATTTGGATTAAGAAAAAAGAATTTCGAATAAAATAAACGAAAATTGCCATTTTCTTCAATACAGAAAATAACCCTCTGTTCTAATGCTGTTCTAACGTTCCTCAGCATATCCGGTGTTACTGAACTGAAGGCGTCTCTAATTCTCGTTTTCATATCCTCTGCTGTAGTGAACAAGATATTGTAAACGATCCCTTTTACATCCGGTGTCTAATATTCAACGGAATATTTTCCAAAAGGGTCCAAAAGTATCTTTTGAAGAATCTTAGAAATTCGTCTCCGTTTAGGTGCCCATTGAAGAAGTATGGTCCAATTACATAATCGCCTACAATGCCCCCAAACACGTTCAAACTCGAGCGATGCTGCCGATCCAAGGTACGAAAATAATGGGGATTTCCGGTATCATAATAATGAAAATTGTGACGGTTTACTAATCCATTATTATGAAAAGTGGATTCATCGGTAAATAAAACGTAATTAAAAAAATCATTATGTTCTGCGTTTCTATCAAGATCCCACATGCAAAAATCAATTCGCCGTTCATAATCCATTGCGTATAAATTTTGATGGTATTGTGTTTTATGTTATATATGGTTATATGTGGTTTATGTTTTATTAGTATCCTAGATACGCTCATATGAGTTACATCTAATTCCTTGGCAATCTGTCGTGTGCTTCTATGCGGTTTTTCAGTGACTGATGCCAATACCACAAATTCATTTTTTACGTCTACAGTTGCAGTTCGCCTTTTGTATACAACGCTCCCTGTGGCACGGAATCTATCCAATAAATTTTCAAATGCCCTTTTATCTGGATGTTTTCGATTTGGATGCTTCTGCGAATACAGCCGAGCCGCAAGGAATTTTCCTGACATTCACCAATAACTAAAATCATATCAGTTCTTTCTTGCAACGAGTATACCTTCATAATGTTAACAGAGTACACGTCAAATTGACACTTTGTCTATGAGGATCCAACCTCCTAGATTAAATAATAACAATTTCCGTAAGTTATTTAAAAAACCCAAATAACTAAAAAACTAGTACCTACAGATAGTCATAGGGATTCTTGATACTGGTTTTTAAACAATAAAATGTTCTATCGGATACAGGGTGTTCCATTTAAACTAATAAAGTGATGCACGAAACAAGTTCACAAAGTTTGCCCTCGGCACATGAACGATCTGTAGAATGCTCGACAACTTTGAATATGGCATTCAATCAGCCAAAGGATCATTTTTGAGATACTAAACTTTTCGTGCAACATTGCATTTTCAAAAAACTTGAAATATCTCATAAACTACAAAAATTAGACATAGGAAACCTTCAATGAAGTTGATTTATATTTCAGTGTACAACTCAAAAATGCCATTAAAATACATGGTGTTCCATTAAGAAAAACATAACTTTGGTACATTGCTAAGTTTTGAAACACCCTGTATATTGCCTATTATTTTTAAATTGTAGATCTAATCCGCTTACATATGTTCCAGTATGTAACTTTTTCAAAATTGTTACCAATGTTACACCCTGTATAGTTAGAGTGGTGATACAAACAGATGACATTCACCTAAGATAAGAATCCTATCAATCCTTTCATCCTTCTTTAAACTAAACTTTTGTCTAGTTAGACATAATTGTTCAAATTTCAAATAGGGAAGCGTTTGTAAGTCTTCTACAACGTCGACATTCATTTCTTGTCAGAAATAAACAATGTCAAACTTGATTTTATGTATCCTTTATTTATGGTAGCTATTTACGTGTTTAATCCTTATATAATCATTACGATCTTAAAACTTAATTAATATAAATTTAACTAAGTATTATATATTATTAAAACCAGATCTTCTTAAAATATTTGGCGTAAACATCTCTGAAGAGCTTTACGGTATTATCATTTAATGAACGGAGTTATACATAATAATAATCGATAGACCCGAAATCAAGATTGATACTCTTTTCATTAAAAGGCGTTGACCTTGTAACGTCCATCTAGCGGGCGATCTGCCAGGCCTTCGAGTTTAATTGTACCACTTATTGTTAGCGCAGATTGATTACGGATGGTACACATAATGGAAACAAATTATTTAGGCAAACGCTCTGATCTGACAGGAACTTCCCCATTTAGTAATAGAAATTTGTTCGGAACGGAGGTCTTATGTAAGTGCGAAACCGATATTATAAAATACATCACTGAGCGCGCAATTTCGTAATTTATTAACGAAGTGACAAACAATTAATCTTTAGCTAGCTTGTCTGTATAATACTTGAATAATGTTTGAAACTAAGGGAGTTAAACTATCTATTTGTTCGTAACAAACTAAGGGTCGTGACATCATTTACTTCCTTTGAGAATGATGCAGTAATATTTTAGTTTTTTTTTGTATCGACGACCATTTTGAAATGGTTTTTAACTAAATAGAAAACCGAAATAAACCTACGAATAGTAGAAATAAGAATCAATACTATAATTCAATCTGTCGACAAGCCTCAAAGTACCTTTCAAAGAAACGATCGAAATGATGCCTGAACCAGAGTGAATAGTATTGTCGCGGAGGAAGGTGGAGAATATCAAAGCTGAGATACGTGCTGTAACTGTGTGAGGTGCAAAACGAATATCTCTTTCTAATTCATAAGAAATCCAAGAGTGAATTTTATAAAAATCTAATTTACTGCGATATTGACTATAGAAACGTATATCTGCAGCTAAAAATATTTGGAAAATATGTGATATTACGAAGGCTTCGATGTGTGAAAACAGCCTTAATCCGAATCTACCGTCTGTTACTGTTAGACGTAGGCGTCACTATTGTCCACATCTCTTGTAGAGTTTCCTTACGTCTTATTACCCTTGCGTCTAAAAATTTCTGTTTCTATTTCTATCGATATAAAGTAAAAAAAGGAACAATACAAAAATAATGAAAAATGAGTTCCACATAGAATCACACAAAAAAAATTATCGATGAATCTACAGATTTAATAAATAATGAATCCCAAACAATTTGGAAAGTTCATTACAAAAGCTTCAACTTCCGGAATAAATTTGAATTTAATAAACACGTGACTGACGGACAACACACAATGAAAACATCGGGTAGTTTGAATAACCAATTGTTAAATTTGTTAGATAAGGAATCATTTTGTTCTTTATAATAAATACTTCTGGTTGAAATTTTCTCGGACAATTTTACGAATAAAAGTAAAATCAGTTTGCGATAAATTTGAAAATAGTATCAGATTAGAACTAAATACCAAACTAAATGTTTAATTACATTTAATTTCTACAAAACTCTTTTATCTGTACACATATGCATTTTGCAGCTATGTAACGTCACCTAAAAAGATGTATCTACATACATAGTGTAAACACAAGATAATCTAGTATGAATCCTAACCAACCCACACCTCGTAAGCCGCAACGACGAACTTTCCACTCCTACATCTATTGCTGTGGGTGTCTTATAGAGTTTTCTTTTGAGGTCTGATCTTTTCAAATGGTTAGCAAAAAATATCCCACGTTCGCCAAATACCAACTCGGCTACTTATGCGGATAAGCATACTCGCAAGTCAAGCAGTAATGACGTCTTTATTTGTAGAGATCTTTAGTAAGCGGCGAACGATGTCTGCAGGTAGTGCAGGATTTTCTAAAACTCCACATTTGTGGATGCAAAATTTTTGCGGAAAAGTTTTGCTTCGACCCTTCTGATTTGCAGCAGGAGCTCTCTGAGCGGTAGAATCCAATTATTGATCTACATATACATGATGCTACTCCAGCACTCGCAAATTTCAAGTAAAGCATTTAAACACCCTTTAAACTCGAGTGCTGTGCATAATATTGTCGACACTGGCGACAGCGCTGATAAGCTGACTTGATTCAACACCTAGGTAAGCTTAATCCAGATAGGCCTACTCACTGCAAATCAAAACTCGCCGCCTATTGATGAACTAGTTTATCAAGGCTAAGATCGTGTCACCCCATTATATCCATAAAGACAGAGTAATCGTGACAGTAAAGGTCACACACTTGAAGACAGGAAGGTTTTGAGAGCTGCAACCGAGTGTTAGTGCAAAATGAAACACCTTGGGTATAAGATATGATAGTTTCAGGAGCTTTAATTTCGGAAATTAGTTGAATAGGTTTGAATTTACAAGACTACTTAGGACAGATAAATAACATAAGCAAGTCATACCAGTGGATGTTCAGGTGCTCACCAATATAGATAATTGCAAAAATCAAATACTAAGATAAACAGGACTGCTACGGATTTTCTGCAAAACTCCTAAAGGCAATTTCTCCAGAGATTTTAGGCAGGCTAGCTTCCTTCGCAAACAAGAGCTCATCAAGATAATTCTTCCAATATACATATACAGGATGTTTTTAAAAAAGTGTCGGATCTTCAACCGCTTATAGTTCTCGTCGGGGCAAACAAAAAAGTTTTAATAAACATAGGTCCGCAAATCAATTCTTTCATAGATAGAGGTGATTCTAGTTTAGGTTGCAAAATAATTGTTTATTTGTAGAAACTGTCATTAATTTTCGGTCAGTGTTACGTTTGTCTTTTCTATTAAAACGAAATGGCTTTCTATACAAATTCAGAGATGGCCGATAAGCATTTCATGTACGGCTTGCTAATGGTAATACTTATGAAGCACGGGGATTATGCGCCGAAGCATTTCCTAATCGTGCAATGCCATCTGATAAATTGTTTTCACGACTACGTCAACGATTAAGTGAAAATGGTTCATTTATTGTTAAAAAATATGATGCCGGACGACCAAGATCAATGGCAACTCCAGATACTGAGGAAAATGTTCTAGCAAGAGTAGAAGAAAATCCGAATATCAGTACCAGAACAATAGCTAGGGAGCTAAACATCAATGCTTCTTTAGTATGAATGAGGCGAGAACAGCTGCTATATCCTTATCATTTGCAACGGGTACAGGCTTTATTACCTCCGGTTTATGTTTCCAGACTTGCTTTCTGTAGAATCATATCAGAAAAACTTTGTTGCTAATATTTTATTTACTGACCAGGCTATTTTTACAAACAATACAATAATGAATTTCCACAATAACCACATTTGGGCAGATGAAAATCCTCATGCTGTTATGGAGACAAGACATTAACACCAATATTCTGTGAACGTTTGGCTGGGTATTTTTGAAAATTGTTTGATAGGCCCCGTGTTTTTACCAAATCGTTTTAATGGCGAACATTTTTTGAACTTTTTAATTAACATTTTACCCCATTACTAGAAGATGTTCCTCTAATTGACAGAGTTAACCAATGGTTTTTGCACGCTGGTGCACCACCATACTTTGCTATCGCAGTAAGGCAATTTTTAAATGAAACTTACAACAACAAATGTATAGGACAGGGGAGTCCTGTGCCAGGGCCACCTAGATCCCCTGATCTAAACACACTTGATTTCTGCATTTGGAGATATTTAAAACAGCTGGTATATTCAAGGCTAATTAATAATGTGGGTGAATTACAGCAGCGAATAGCAAACAAATGCCACACAATCAGACAAAATCCAGGATTGTTTCAAATAATACGAACTTCCTTTCGGCGAAGATGTGAGGCATGTTTACAAATGGCAGGTGGACACGTAGAACATCTCCTTTAGGCTGCTTTTTTTGTGAAAATATTTAGTGTAGTATACTGTTTGTTTATAAAAATGTAATTTTTTTATGAGAATAGAAATTCACCTCTATATGTGAAACAATTGATTTGCGGACCTACATATGTATATTAAGACTTTTTTGTTTGCCTTGACGAGAACTATAAGCGAGAAGAGTATCCGACACTTTTTTAAAACACCCTGTATATAAACTAGTAGATATAAACAACAGAAAACTATCGGTCAGTATTGATTTTGCAGCACTCTCCAAGGTGTTCGAGCAAGTCATTGTGGACAGACTGATACATTTTCTTGATACAAACAACTGTATCTCAACCGGTCAACACGAATTTTGTGAAGACAAATCTATTATGACAGGACCAACTGATATCAGGTTGATAAAGCTCTCTACCATCTTCCGTACAAACTAGACAAAATTCGTTGAAGTACGTTGTCTAAATTATAGCATTGAATATTATCTCCCATTCAAATCCATTTCCAGCGAAATTTCGATTTAAATATTGTCGAATCGGATGAGCGTAATGAGGTCGAGCTCCATCTTGTAGGAAATCTAACAGGTATTTACCAAACAGATCATTGTTCTGAATAATCAGGAATGTTCATCGCGAAATACTTAACCTGATTAATAGCGATGATTATGGCGGTTAATTGCACCATTGAAATGAAATTATTATTAATTACACAGTTACTCCCCTCATGTTATATATTTTCAAAATTTGCTGAATACTGATGCGATTTACATCTGATACTGCAGCTAATCTTCTTGTATTTATTGTAGAATCGATAACAACATGCCCCAAAACCGCTCTTTCTTTTTATTTGTTACCAGGATTGTCTTCCGAAATTTTGCCACCAATTCTAACATATATTTTCAATGAATAGTTTTATCTGAATCTTGTTAGTTAAATAGTTCTGATGCTGTATGGGATCCGCTCATTTGCTGAAAAAGTTCCTTGAGCTTTAAACTCCTCAAATGGATAGAGATTTGGATGTCCACCGTTGGTGAAACTTGGCGCATCCTAAAAGAGCAATAACAGTGCCAAGTTACGACCCAGACACAACCTCTGCAGACCAATAAATTTCTCAAGCTTCGCGGTGAGACCAAACCGGTCCGAGTAGAGATAAGAAGGATGAAATATGTCCTGTCCAGCCTTGACGAAAAAGGAGAACTTCAACTTTTTCTGCAATTCATTACACGATTTGAATTTTCAAAGACAGAAGTAAACATAAAATGATAACTAAAGATATGACGTTGCGTTAGTAAGGTGCATGAAACACTAATACATGAGTATTAAAGTAGAGGATTAGTTCTGTATTATTCCACAATATTAGATAGGAAAATTGATTATTGGTAATAACATTTAATAGCATACTAATCCTTAATATCATTACCAGAGCACTCAATTCCAAGTATGTGCGTGTGTACAAATATTCAATACTAGAAAGGTATATATGATATGGTATGTATAAGATTTACGACTTAGCTAAATTGTTGCGTATAAGTAATAAAACACGAAAATCGTTACAAGTTCCTTTAATGGTATCCTTTGATGAATGAGGAATAGTATTATTTTCGTTCACTTTGTAATAGTTATTTTCACTGTGTTTTTATATTTATACATTAGAAATTTATTATTCAAAAAAATTATTGTAGTTAGTAATTTGTATATAGGAGCCTCTACTAAATATTGTATGAAAACAGTAAAATATCGTTCAATAAAGAATGCGAAGAACGTATTAAAACGCCAAGATTCGTGTTGAAAAATAAAACGACAGAAATGTGCTGAAAACAAGAAAACTCAAACGGAGTTTATTGTGTGGTTCTGTTCTTTAACTTCGGCGTCAGGAGAAATTCAATTTACTTTTTCGGGAAAATCAAACGGAAAACAAAACACATTTCTCGGCTTATGAACGGTGCCAATAAATTCAATTTATTTTTCTTCTTCGATGTGATTTTCATCGCCGTCTAATACTTATTTTCGCGAGTTCTTATCACTTATATGTATATGTACGTGTGTATTAAATGATAAAGCCGTATGTAGTATATTACGGAAGGGTACATAACTGGTAAATGAATTTACGAAATAGTATAATAAAACGTTGACCAAGTCTTCTCAAATATTGTAGTAAATTCTAAATTAAAGACGGTAACTACAATACGCTTATAACCTTCTGAATGTCACCGTGACAACAGCTAAAATGGCGTATTATTTATTATATAGGTCGATGTCGTGACTTGAACAATAATATTTCGTTCGGAATATCGTTTTGTACGGTATTGTTACGCCACTCTTCCAAAAGCACCGGTTGGTTTTCGATATTTATCTTTGTCGTACTAACCAAAATATATATTGGAACTACTTGCGCATTAATGAATACAAATTTGTTATTACATAAATCGCCTATTCTATTTGTGACGTACATTGTAAAATATTATTGGCAATTTACACACAATTCATTAGACTCAGAATATATTGCAATATTATTTGTTTACTATCAATAAGTTAAAAATCAAAAGGCGTTATCCGGTACTCAACTTTATTAGTTCCTACATTGTAACTCCTTACTTGCTAATACCATACTAACTTAGTACTACCTAACTTTCGTTCATTACCCGAGAATATGTCGTAAATTGATATTTAGCAAAATCATCAACTGGCGCAATGAACTGAAGGTTCATCGACACATTTCCTTGCGTAATTATTGTCTATCATCAATTTTACAAAGCTACATTAAACTGCATTACATAGCACGAATAATTTCGCAAGTATAATTCCATCGCACCTTTCCCGTAATGAAAGAAAATTTAATTATTATTATATTTAAATTTTATGCTAGAAGAAATTGCTCTTAAGGTAAAGAAATAAAATAAAACGTAAATTTAACATCATTCCTAATTATGGTTTACCCTAACTTAATTCTAATCCTTTCGTACGATATCGTAGATTGCTTAACACTAAAAGAACATATTACATATTCCAGACATCTTAATCTAAATATCTTTTCACTCTGTTCTTGTGCACCTTTACTAGTTTATTGTTTATTTTTAACGTCACATTAGGCGTTTCTTCCCTTATCACTTTATAAGGTCCCTTATACAATGGTTGTAGCTTATTACCGGTTTCGTCTCTTAATAAAACCTTATCATTAAATTTGTACCTAATAATATGACTATTTCTATCAAATATTTCTTTTCGTTTATTTTTAGATTCAGTCAAGTTATTCTTTGCGTCATGCCATGCAGATTGCAATCGAAATTTAAGCTCATTGGCATAATTTTCAAAGTTATATATCGGATCTGTGTTACGTATAATTTGTGTTGGTAAGTTACAGCTTTGCCCAAAAACTAACTCATACGGGGTATATTTTGTAGCAGTATGTACTGTATTATTAAAACTAAAGCACCAGTATGGGATCCATGTACTCCAAGTATATGGAAATTTAGAGGTCTGAATACGTAAATACGAACCTAAATGCTTATGTGTATTTTCTAAGGAACCCAACGTTTGATGATGATAAGCTGTAGAGGTTAGCTGTGTGCTACCTAAGAGTTTTGCTATTTCTTTAAAGACCTTTGCTAAAAATTCTGTACCTTGGTCAGTAACGATTTCCTTGGGTATACCAAATGTTAATATAAAATTATTTACAAATGACATGGCTACAGTTCTGGCTTCCTTGTCCTTAAGCGGATATGCCTCTACAAATTTGCTAAGCTCACACTGAAGAGTTAAAATGTATCTATTGTCTTCGTTATCTTGATTTAGCGGTCCAACCAAATCTAAATAAACTTTCTGAAATGCGGAAGAACTAGTGGTTGTAATTGACAGTGGTTCCTTTGAATATGTAGAGTGTTTATGACGTTGACAAGCGTCACACCTTGCTATGAATTTACAAATATCATCCTTAAGATGCTCCCAAAAATAATATCGTTTTATATTGGCATACATACGATTAATTCCAGCGTGGCCTCCTGTAGCAAGTAAGTGGAAATCATTTAAAATTAATTGGCGAGTTTCTTTACAGTCAATTCTTTTCGCTTTATTAATAACAGCAATTTTTATGCCTAATTGTCTGAGTGTACTAAACTCTTTTGACAAACGGGTAACTAAACTTTCATTTTCTTTACACTTAAAGATACATAATCCCGGAATTCCGTATTCGTAACATACATCACGTAAGCATCTCAACTCTGCGTCTAGGGCATGTGCTGATCGATGTCTTACATTAATAAAAATTATACGAGATCTCTTATCATACCATATATTACCCATATTTATTATATTACTGTTAAAACTTTTTAGAATTTTATTTCCCTCTAATTGCCTGAGTTCTACAGAACCTAGAGGTCGTTTTAGTAACTCAACAATTCCGGGGTGATCAATTCCATCCTTGTTTGTGTTACCAAAAACTTCCCTAGATTCGGTATTTTGATTTAATTGTGGCTTCGCGCTAGACCTTGTCGTTACAAAAATATTATTTGACATATCTTTGAGTTCTTGAGAATCTAAAATAATTCTAGATAACGCATCAGCTGCTGCGTTCTCCTTCCCCTTAATATAATGAATTGTAAAATCATATTCTTCGAGTACCAACCTAAATTTTGTTAACCTAGAGGAGGGATTATTCATACCGAAAAGATAAATTAGGGGTCTGTGATCCGTAAAGATTTCGAATTTACGTCCATATAAATAAGGCCTAAAGTGTTTCACAGCCCATACAATTGCTAGTAGCTCCTTATCAATTGTAGGGTATCTAATTTCGCTTTTATTTAATGCCCTACTAGCATACGCAATTGGTTTGCTATCAGCATTCGACAGAATTGCACCAATTGCATAGGCAGACGCATCCGTTGTGAGGCTGAACTTATTATCCATCGCAAAATCTGGATATTGCAAGACAGGTGGATTAATTATTGCGTGTTTAAGTTCTTCAAACGCTTTTTGACAATGTTCGTCCCAAATAAAGTCGACTGTTCTGCGCGATAATTTATTTAAGGGCACTGCAATTGCAGCAAAATTTGGAATAAATTTTCTGTAATAATTTACGAAGGCAACAAATCTTTTACATTCATCTGCATTTTTAGGAATCGGATAATTTTGAATAGTACTAATTTTGCTTCGATCGGGGGTAATTCCCTTTGCTGAAATGACATGTCCTAAATATAATATTTCTTTTTTTAAGAATTCACATTTAACGGGATTCAACTTTAAATTAACCTGTCTAAGTCTATTTAACACTTTAATTAAATTTTGATTGTGATTTTGTAAGCTGTTTCCAAATACAATTAAATCATCGAGATACACAAAGCATGATTCAAAATTTAACCCTGACATTGCGATAGTCATAACCCTTGAAAACGAACTTGGACTAGTTTTTAGTCCCATTGGCAATCGAGTCATTTGAAACTGCCCTTTATTTGTAGTAAATGCTGTATACTTTCTGCTTTGATGATCTAGTTCTACCTGGTAATATCCTTGAGAAAGATCCAAATGCGTGAAATAAAACGCGCCCGCTAATGAATCTAAAATTTCTGTAATATTTGGTAGTGGAAACCGATCGTCTTCTATATTTTTATTTAAAAGTCTATAATCGATAACAATTCTCCACTGCTTATTACCATGGCAGTCAGCTTTTTTTGGAACAATTAATAGCGGTGAAGACCAATTTGATCTAGTCTCTTCAATTATTCCGTCTGTTAACATTTTTTCTACGTGCTCGTCTATTTGCCGTTTTTGAGTGTATGGTAATCTATATGGTTTTACATAAACTGGCCGTGCGTTATTCTTTAAAGTAATAGATTCCTTAATTATATTAGTTACCGTAACTGCATCGTTTTCCAAAAGAAATATGTCTGCGTATTTGGCGCAAATTTTTTGAATAGAATCTTTTTCCTCTTTGTTTAACGTTTTAGTATTTATTAAGTCTAATACCTTGTTTACTCTATCTACGGAAAGTTGAATATTATCTAATTTGTATGAATCAAAATCATTTAATTTGGCTGTAACGGGTTTAAAATTTCTGATCTTTATTTCTCTATCGTTAGTGTTAAGCAATCGTACCGGAATCACGTGAGATATTGGTCGTACTATTATACTTGCAGTAAAAACGCCCTCCGAAATTTCATTAGGCATAACTATACAATCGTTTTGATCATCCACCCAAAAATACTTAATAACTTCACATCTTGGAGGAATTATAGTATAGCAATTATGTTTCGACTCTAGAGGTAATATAATTTTATTATGATAATTCCAAAACGAAAATAAAAATTTTTCAAAATCTATTGTGGCATTGCGGTTTTGTAAAAAATCTGTTCCAATAATACCGTGCATGCTATATCCGATATCGTTCATAATATGAAATTCATGATTAATAATATTGTTTTCTGACCTAAGAGATATATTAACACTACCTTGCGACTCAGTAGAGCCAGCAATTCCATTTATAGTTAATTTCTTATTTTGATCGATCAGTTCGTTACCAGTTAACGAATTTGCAAAAATTACGCTAATTGTTGCACCCGTATCTAAAAGAAATAGTAACTGATTTGAATGATATGTGAAACGTACGTAATTCATACCGTTCATATTCAAAACTGTAAAATTTTCGTGTTTAGTCTCGAAAAAAACGATTTTCTTCTTCCGTTTTAGGTTTGTCAGCTTCAGCGTAAAACGCGTGGCCCCGGCCTATACCGCGTCTGGCCCGGTTACCCGTGTTAGCTGGCCGATAGAATTGCCTGCGTCTTCCATTTTCATTGTGGTTCATATTATAATTTGCATTGTTGTTGTGCGTGTGAGAGTAATTCGTATTTTGTCGCGAAAAATTTTTATTTCGAAATGAGAATCTTCTATTCGAATTACGTTGTCCTCGATTACTCCTATAATTTGTATATCCGCGGTTATTATATGAAAAAATGTTTGAAGAAGAAGGTTTATTTTTTTCTTCGTCTACTGCCGTATTAATTGCCTCTTTCAATGTCGTACAATTTCTAGCTTTAAGTATAGTTCGTAATTCATGATTTCTTATGCCGTTACAAAATGAATTAAGGGCAATCTTTTCATTTACTGATCGCAATGATTTTACCAAGTTTTCATCGTTTTCGGCTTGCGCTAAGGTTAAATCACTAAATAATTGTTCAATTTCAGAGCCAAATTCGCCGATAGATTTACTAAATTGTTTTGCATTATGTAATTGGTTTGATATTGTGGTTGCAGATTTTTTTGTTATAAAATTTTTCTGAATGTCGCTTACAAGAGAGTCTACTGTGTCATATGTTTTATTTAAACGTATTTTAGCGTTTTCAGATAGCCGCGTTTTTAGAACGTAGTTTATCAAATGCTTTTTATCTTCAGGCTTCAAAAACGTTTCGTATAAATTGATTGAATCTACCAATTGCTTGGTTGTATCCTCATTCCCATCCATAGATGGTAACAATGAACTTGCTGTTTTTAAATTAAATGATTCCATACTTATTTCTATGTCTAACCTACCTTCCAAAATAATACGTGTTTCTGTAATAGTACTTCTTATTCCCGTACTATAAATTTTAATATTACAAGCTATTTCGATATTTTCTGCATGTTTACTTAACTCTAATTCTAATTGTTCTAGTTGAACCATATATTGTTCTAAATCTAATAACTTTTTATTTGTTAAATCAACATTTTTGCGTCTTTCTTGATTGTCTTTTGTAATATTAGATTTAAATACCTTCACATCACTGTACAGTTTCTTGATGTCTTCCAGTGCTGTTCCCATTTCATGGACTGCATTTTCAATACCTCATTGGCTATTTTGCGCTCTGCACACCAATTGCAATGAGTTCGTGGCTCTTGGAAACTTCTCTTCTGATGCTCTTTTGTATCGATTTTCTGCAACGCCGCCAAATGAAGTACCCAACCATTGCCGTGACGACGAGGATTACTAACAGGATACAAACTTCCCACAGAGTAAATACCGTCTCTGACGATGTCGCTATTGCACCGCCACTGTTTCCAGCTTGGGAAATAATAAGCTCCTTTTCCTCTTTGGAAGTACTGCCACCCATGATATAATCGGACACTTTTTTAACACTATTTTACATCTTCGAAGTAGGCAGGATCGCCATGCAATATTATTTGTTTACTATCAATAAGTTAAAAATCAAAAGGCGTTATCCGGTACTCAACTTTATTAGTTCCTACATTGTAACTCCTTACTTGCTAATACCATACTAACTTAGTACTACCTAACTTTCGTTCATTACCCGAGAATATGTCGTAAATTGATATTTAGCAAAATCATCAACTGGCGCAATGAACTGAAGGTTCATCGACACATTTCCTTGCGTAATTATTGTCTATCATCAATTTTACAAAGCTACATTAAACTGCATTACATAGCACGAATAATTTCGCAAGTATAATTCCATCGCAATATATCTGAATCTGCGGTTATTAAAAAATATATTTGTGTCGCAGAATTCCATTTCGTTTGGTTAGTGGATTTTGTTTAACAGTTCTATTTATTCGTGGATACGATTGTAGTGCAATTTTTTTTGACCGTAATATTCGTTTCTGTGTTTAATTGTTTTTCAAACATCATTTATTTTCATTTGTTTTCAACAATCTCTATATACAGTATATATCCAGGATCTATCCAATAGCGATTCTGAAGAATTTGAAAATGTTTTGATTAAAAACTAAACTTTTGAAGCTATAGAAACACTTGCCGCGCAAAATATGTTTGCAACTAATCAACAAGAAGGCGCTATTGTGGAAGATGAAGATAGTAGTCGTCAAGAACAACAAAGATCTCATTACTCATTACGATAAAAACGAAATTTGGGAAGACGTAAATTGTTTGGAAATCAGAGACATTCCACTCCTGACAACGGAACATCTAACACTCTTGATGTATTTCAAAAATATAATTGATCAGAATCTATTACAACTTATGGTGGAAGCATCGTTGCATTTCTATAACAGATCCAGAGAGACCTGCTGCCAGATCGGTATCTGCATTTAACAAATTCATAACTATTTGCTATGTTATGTCCATTTTTAGGTTGTCTAAGAGAAACAAAGTTGAAAAGAGTGTTGGATTGATATCAGACATCGGTGCAAGTAGAAAGGTGACCAAAATAAATCCACAACTTATTTTTTATAAAATTTATTACGATAATAAGTGGTTTAACACTCTTTATTTTCAAGTGACACTCAAGAATAGAAGAATACTAAGTATTAGTACAGTGCGATCTACAAAATGGGTCTGAAGGAAGCAATTTTCCAAATGAAAAGGACCTAACAGGGGAACCGATGACGTTTTGAAGAACATAGAACAGTAGTAGGAGTAGTAGTAGAATAATTGTTTAGAAAGAATCAATCTTATCTGTAGAAAATGATTTGAGTATAGTAATATTATAGTAGAGGCCATTAAACCAAGGCAAGAAAACAAAAAGCCAGAAATAATTTGTGTTTCATTTAAAATTGTATTTCGACCTAATGGATTTTTGTATCTCGAACGCTAGGCTTCCTTACAGACGTGGTTGCGAACCCTGTGCTACGAGAAAAAATAAAATAATCAATTGACTACAATTCGAACGCGATTTAGCATTTATTCTATGATCTACTACAATTAATTTAAACAAATGTGGTCGTCCAAGCCAAAGCGGTGTACAGCAAGGATTAGAAGCTAAGAACAGAAAAGATCAGGTGGAGTATGGTCGAATTACACAGATTACGACAACCACTACAACTACAACCGCTAATACCAACGTAATTGATTTACATAACAATACAATAATATTACTGAGAATAAAATCAAAAATGAAGTAGTTATTATGATACATGTTCTATATTTGAAAGGAACGACCTAGTTATGAAAACACAATTCCATATATGTATTCATTTTAGACCAGTTTCAGTACAAACAATACGTTTTCTGTCATACTGAAAGTGTTTAAGAGTTGTTTGTTATCGACAGAAAAAATAGAAAGCAAGTTAATGAATATTTTAACGAGAAGTATCCTGCACGCAACTCTCCGAATCGTCGATTTTATAGAAAATTAACTATAAATGAAGGGGTTTTTAAGAGAAAAGGGGGACAAAGCCAAGGTTTCACCAAGTTTGTAGCTCCAATAATAGCGCAGTTAGCCATATGTATACTGACAATTGCCATCTGTTTTGTAGTTCCCGGATTAGATTTTCGGAAAATTCCAAATACTAGACAAGAATATTGCCACCCCACCATTATGCATGTTACTTTGTGCCTCTGTACAGAGTGGCCAACTAAGAATGTCGCTCGGCCATATCTCAGGAACGGTTTACACTACAGCATTAGGAAAATAATATTTTTAACTAATGTGACCCCGAGAAAGATCTGGAAATTATTTAGAAAAGCGTAGGATGACCGCTACAGGGCGTAATTCTTAGTCTCGTTGAAAACAACATTACTTCTCCAATCTAGTGCTTACAAACTGGAACAAATCTAATAAGTGACATGCTTGCTAGAGAGCGCTGTTTAAATTTTTTCGGGAATTTTGCTTTTTCTCGAAAATATTAAACAGAAACATACATTTTTGACAACAAATTAAAAAAAGTAGACTAAATTACCAACAAAGCAGCGAAAACTGGGTCTCTCTAACTTTTACCAATCTGAAGAATTCTTCAGAAACGTGTGGGTGGTAAAAATTCCTTCTATAAATTTAAATTATTTTGCTTCCCTTGAACGGAATTTAGAAAATGTGGTCTTATTAGAAAGGATTTTCATTGTGCTATGTTTAGTGATGAAAGCTGTTTAATTTTAACGTGCTCATCATCGCTAGAGGGCGATAAAGAAATTTAAATACGTAATATTATCTTTATTTCTGTCACCGCTAGAGAGCGTTGAAGAGAACAGAATGGCAGACATGCTTTTCAATATGATGAGTGTGCTGTGCATTTCTCCGTAAATGTTCACCATTTTCTGGTCTCTGCTAGGTGGATGTAACACACCAGTCTATTTCCATGGCCACCCAGGACCTCAAATTTGACTTGTTTAGATTTTTATTTGTAGGGGCGAAAAAAATATCTTATTTTTGCAACGCGATCTACTGCTCGTAACAACTTGGTTGTAAGAATAGGAAATATCGTTCAAAGTATTTCTAAGACAGAAATAGAGACTGTAGTTCTATTCACTCGTTGTAGAGTGAAAGTTTGCATGGAAAATAGTAGGAGACAACTCCAAGATTTAGGCCGCCACTAATACTAACTTTATTACGCTGTTTCCTTTTTTGTTGTTTTTCTGCGTTGTTTATTTCAATTATACCGTTGTGCTTTTCACTAAAATCTTAAGCTTTCAATTTATTATTTTAGAGTATGAGCATAAATATAACCTTCCGCGTACTGTTCTTTTCAAAAATCATAAAATTTACATAATTAAATCACTTTAACGCCCTCTAGCGGTAACGGACAAAATGATATTACAGTTTGAACCTCGAAATATAGGACAATGAAAATCCTTTCTAATAAGACAAAATTTGCTAAATTCCGTTGACGGCAAGCAGAATAATTTAAATTTATAGAAGACATTTTTACCATCCATACGTTTCTGAAGATATTTTCGGATTAGTAAAAGATAGCGATATCCTGTTTTCGCTGATTTGTTGGTAATTTAGCTTACTTTTTTAATTTGTTGTCAAAAATGTATGTTTCCATTTAATATTTTCGAGAAAAAAACAAAACTCTCGAAAAAAAATAATAAACAGCGCTCTCTAGCATGCACGTCACTTATTAGATTGGTTCGAATTTGTAAGCATTAGATTGGAAGAGTAATGCTGTTTCCAACGAGATTAAATTTGCAAAATTCGGTTCAACAGACCGAAGTTATAAGCGTTCCTTCAATACCAAATTTCCCCTCCTCCTCGCCCCTTATTTGACAAAATACGAAATCCGATGGGGAATATGCGAAATTTTCGGTGGATTCCGATTTTCGTATTTATAATAGACCTTAAGTTGGTAAATTTTACGTAAAATAAGAAATAAAATTTTTGGTGATCAGTTACGCCCTCTAGCGGTCATCCTACGCTTTCCTAAATAATTTCCAGATGTTTCTCGGGGTCACTTTAGTTAATAATAGTTCTTTCCTAAAGCTGTAGTCTAAATGAGATATGGCCGAGCGACATACTTAGTTGGCCACCCTGTACATATATATTCGACTTAATGCTTCAATACACCACCATAACTCGTATCTGCTCTTGCCTAAATAGGCTGCAGGGTATTGTCATCCATTGAAATTGTAACATAATTTATAATAAAGATTTAGGTCAAGCATCAAACGAAGAACATAATTTACTATACATCGTATTCTCTATGCTTGGATCCTATCACTGATGAATGATTATTGTAAACAAATGTAACCGCAAATAAACCGATATGTGCCCAAGAAAAGTTTAAAAGTTAAATAAAACACTTTAGTAATACGACTACAAAAGCGAAACCGCCTCCCTGTAATAGATCATTCCATACATTAAAATTTATGAACGCAGATCCTTTGATGTTGAAGGGGCGCATTTTACGAAAACATGATTTTTTCCAAATATATTTTTTCCCGTCCGCACTAAAGGCGGAACGAATTCTACTCAAAGTGTAAAGAGTAATCACGATAAAGCTATCAATAAATTGAACCTCAAAGGCTCGCCCATGTACGGAGAGTGCCCTTGGGAATTTCCCTGTCCGTCGGCGGCCTTATCAAAAATTAATAAATTACGTTACTTGTCTTCATAAACAGAGTCATGCGAGTATACATGCGAAACTTTACCAAATAAAGGATCCAAAGTTTAGCAGGAAAGATGAAAACCCAAAAACGTGTGATAAAGTGTACAACGTTGCATTGCTGGCAAGATATTCGAAATAAAAGGATGAAGCTTTGATATCAAGCTGAAGCTAACACATTAATGTATACTTTGCCTATAAGTACCTACTGTATGTGTGTAAAAGAGCGTTGTTTTTATTACATAAGTTCCTATGTTGTTTCGAAAAGTTACCTTAAAAATTATTTATTAGTTAGTAAATAGTAAATGGAACGCTTTCAACCGTTTCTGAATAATGACATAATAATAAAATTGATATATTACAACAATGTCCAGTGCGATCTAACTTTTAGTAGCATTCTTTACAGAATATAAACTGGATATAACGATAACAATATGTTTCCTACATTTGAATCTGACTACACATATATAATATACGGCAATAAAAAACTTCTACCAAAAATTCCACAGACAAGTTTCATCGTCCATGTAGGAGTGATAACTCAAACGACACACACTTCTCGGCTAGGCGTCCTGTTTGCAATAGCAATAAGTTTTTGAGATACTCTGAAACTACATATAGAATGCAATATAGTCTTTTTAGTCCAAATAAATTTAACATTTAACATTGAAAATTGATGTTACTAGTGATGATGTGCTAGTCATAGATGCGAATTAGTTTCAGTTATTTTTCCATATTGGTTAGAATGATATCTTCTATTCTTTAGAGCTAAACTAACTTATAATCTCTCTCTCATATAGAAGAGCCCTGTTAGATAGTGGAGGATGTGGATGAATGATGTAAGCGTTATAATGTATTCGTGTAATAATGGCTTTTGAGCTTGTCTTGAGCTTTGGCTTCCGATTTGACCAGAGCATGGTCGCTTTTTCTCTAAAAATTCCAGGAGAAAAGTCTGCCTGGCCAACGTTTGCATCGATGAAAAGACTTTTGTATTGTGACACTATGGAATCTTTATAGATTGTTTTTTTAGCAACGTTAATTAGACGCAGTACCGCCATCGCCAACAAAACACGTCAACAACAGCAATCGTCGAGCAATACTACAATAT
Source organism: Holotrichia oblita (assembly GCA_023690525.1). Classification (NCBI taxonomy): domain Eukaryota; kingdom Metazoa; phylum Arthropoda; class Insecta; order Coleoptera; family Scarabaeidae; genus Holotrichia; species Holotrichia oblita. The sequence goes on from CM043018.1 coordinate 123,637,270, forward strand.
GAAAAGATGTCTGTAATAAGTCTGTATTAGCACTTTGTCGTTATAAGAGAACTAGTCTTCCGGAGCATCTTCAGGAATACAAATCTCTCAAGAACTACACCAACCGCGTAATTCTAAATGAAAAGAGAGCCTATCAAGCTTTTACCAGTGGTCGAGCTCAGCTTAGATCTAAAGACGCCTGGAAAGCACTTCATGACTGTGGAGTCTTGAATAAGCCATGCACTTCGCTGCCGACCGATCTAAATAAGCCCAACAGTGTTAATAATTTCTTTCTTTCTATATGCAACGCAACGACTTTACCTTCTAATTTCTGAATTTTTCAAATCTAATAAACTTCGTCCTAACGCCAATTTTCAGTTCGCTACGGTCTCAGTGAACCAAGTCGAACGTATTATCTTCTCTTTGAAGTCCCGGACTATAGGTATTGATGGCATCTCCCTGGAAATGTTGTTGCTATGCATCCCATTTTTAACCCAGTACCTGACTTTTTTATCAATAAGTGTTTGACTTCTAATCCTGCCGTTGCCAAAGGTTGCCAACACTACTGCTTTTTCTGAGCTACGCCCAAGATTCTGGAAAAAATGATGAATGAGCAGTTACTTGAGTACATTCTTAAGCATGATATTTTGCCACATAAGCAATCTGGTTTCCGAAAAGATAACAGCACTGCCACCACGTTGTCCTCTATTGTTAACGATATTGCTACAGCTACTGATCGAGGAGAAATTACTGCACTTACCCTTTTGGACTACTCTGAGGCTTTTGACCCGATTAATCATCAGCTGCTTTGCTATAAACTCTCTTACCTTGGATTGGATCCAACTTCGGTTAATTTAATCAGATCGTTTCTTACTAACAGAACGCAGAGTGTCGTTATTGATGGGATTTCTTCGTCTCCTGGAGCTGTCTCCTCGGCGTTCCGTAGGGCGCCGTCCTCGGCCCACTGCTATTTTCCATATACACTGCAGGCCTGTGCAGTGTTGTTAGTACATGCAAGGTACATCTTTATGCAGATGATACCCAAGTCTATGTCAGCTTTTCCCATCCGTGATCTTTCACTTTGTAAGAGCCTCGTCAACGTTGGTCTTCATGAACTGGGTTGGTCTGCCAAAACGCATTGTTTAACTATTAACCCGCGGAAGAGTTCTGTTGTTTTCTTTGGTCCACCCAAAGATCGGCAGAGACAGTGCAAGTGACTAATCGCATTCTCACCCCGCTTAGTATAACTAAGAGCTTGGGTCTCCTGATTGACTCAGACTTTAGATTTAAATTATTTATCTCACATCAAATTCAACGGTCATATGGGATCCTGCGCTGCTTATATGCTTCCCAAAGCTTCTCATCTCGTCCTATAAAAGCTATGCTTTGTGATAGTCTCATCCTTTCTCTGTTCAATTACTGTGATGTTGTCTATGGCCCGTGTATTGACTAGTCCACTTCCTACAGGATCCAGAAGGTTCAGAACTCATGCTTACGATTTATATTTAATCTTCGGCGACGTGATCATATTACGCCTGCATTGAATAGGATGGGTTGATTGACGATGGCTAATAGGAGAGAACTTCATTTCGCCTGTTTTGCTCGTCGCATTATCTGCAATGGCTCTCCAACTTATCTTTATTAATTGTCGACACCTAGACATCATATCTATGACAAAGTACTCCGCTTCATAGACCGACTAACAGTGCCGTTTCACTCTTTAGCGATTTTTGAAAGAGAGTTCTCATATGTTGCGGCTACAATACTTAATGGGTTACCCTATGAACTTAAATGCGCGTCGACCGCCTCGTTTAGAAGGACACTGAGACTGGCCCTGCTCTCGTCCCAGAGACAATCATAAAAGTTTTTTTGCAGCCCATTACATTATATTATATTATATGTTTATATGTTGGTCGGTCGTCGTCTTGCTTGAGGTTAAGTGGTAGAACGCCTTCGGGCGAACTTCGCCTCACATTAATAACATGCTATTTCTTCGCGTAATTTTTTCTTCTGATGTCGCCGGATAGATGGAATAGATTTAGAATAAGCTTGCTGTCGCAGTTGCTATACAGTACTAGTTACAAAAGCAAGCAGCAATGAGATTAAGTCTTGCGTTTAGGGGAACGTTGATGACGTGGGACAGATCGAAACCAGATGGTTCGCTTCTAATGCCTGATCTATTTTTTACCTCTTACATAGTGGGGTAATTCCTGCATATATACCACGAGCGCTTATTACTGACATGATTTGATTTTTATATGATTCGACGCTTTAATTTTAATAAAAACTGTTTTAAAAAAAATAACACTGGTCAACAGGTGAAACTCAGTTACGGGTTTTTAGAACAGTTTTGCAGGCAGTGTCTACAAGCAAGTTGGCAAGTAGTAATTTTATAGCCACGTCGTAGTGGTTCCCATTCATGTTCACTTATCCTTCTTACAGATAAGACCATAAGTGTGGTTTTTCCTTACAGAATGAATATTTATGCTTGAGGTAAACTAGAAAGAATGATGTAGCAGCTTATTCTTGTATTTGTGTTCTGCAATTGCTCTGATTGTTGGTTTTGTTATAGAAACATTCTTCATGCTGTTGAAACTTTCGAAATATCTCAGTCGTTGAGGCATCTCTTGGTCATATGCCTAAGAATTTGGTTGATCGTTTTTGATTCTTGTACGTGGAAAAGTTTTGGTTTTCTGAACACTGATATTAAGTTTATTTGCATCAAACCACTTCTTAGCTTCCGCCAGCACAGTTTCTGTTTCTGTTTTTTCTCACAGTTTAAAGCAATAGATTTGTTGCCAAGAGGCAAGCATAATATCGTTTGCCCACATATCTAAGTGTGTTGTGGTAACGAACCGAAAAGAAATTCCGGCCCTATTGATCCTTGCAGTACTCCCATATTAACTGTCTCGACTCTAATCAGAAGTTCATTCTATCACTTTTTAATAGTTGGAGTAAAATGCCACCCATTTCGTTTTCGTTGTCATCGAAGACTTCTATATCTGTGTCCACAAGTTTAATTACTGCTGTTTTTACAGATTGTCGCTTTAACTTAAATAAGTGTTTGCCTTCCAGATACTAAACTAAGCAAGTTGTAATAGCTTGTTCAAATATTTTAGAATACATTGGGCGGATTCACGACTCTTACAAATTGAAAAAATGTTGACTTCTTTCAGTTCGTTTGTTTCCTAAATGTATGATTTGTTTAATTAAAGTACTTGTTAGATCGTCAATATCCACAGTACCTTTATTATCCAGTTATTCTACGTTATATCGATCACCTTTTTCTCAGTAATGGGAGCAAAGTATTATGATGTAGATGTTTGTAATCTTGCTACTAGTGGGATTTCACATAAACATGGTCTCGGCATATTCGATGCCAGTTTTTGACTAACGCCAGTTTTCAAATGTATGCTTCCCTCATATTTCTGCTACTTCTTCTTTCTACTTGTTTCGATCATTGATATCCCAATCAGTTTTATTCTTATGCTTTTCCGTATTTTCTATAGAGTCAATGATTGCCTTTTCTTTTTCCTGCTGATCCTTTTTCCGGCATTCATTTCAAGCATCATTAAGCATCACTTGCGATTGATTGCTCTTCATTACTTGATCTATAATGCAAATACAACTAGCTGTAGGAGTTAGGGTTATTTAAAACAGTAAAACAGGTTACTGGGATAAGAGTTGCGGCGAATTTTTGTAGACATCGACGACCTGGCAGAAAAAGATAATTCATTGAAGTGTTTGGAGAAGGAGGAAGATTTGAAGAAAGCAGGCGATAAGAACAATAATTGTCTCAATCATCTGAATGGACTTGGTAGTTATGCACATCACAACGTCCCAACTCACAAGTTATGATTTATTGAAATTGTTTCTGATTATGTGTAATGGATTTAGAGATACAAACGAGAAAAATGAATATTCATTATCTAAAGATTTTATAGTTGCCGTGTTACGAAATACACCGTCAGTGAAGTTGTCGTGCTGTGGAACAACGCTACTATAGTATATACCCAATATAAAAATATTACTTCAAACACAACAAACGCGGTATACCAACCGCATTAAACAATAAGCAAGCTTGTTTGAAGTACTAAAGCCCTCCGGAATCATAAAACACATTAAATTTATTTCCAGTTCAACCAACTTATTCTCTCTTTTTTATTTGTTTTCCCATTATTCTTTTCGATGGTCTCAAACGTGATTAACTGTGATGTAGTTATCTTGTTTCTATAATTCACATTGTCAAAACAGCTAAATCCGAGCTTGACACGCACCCACGACGCCACATCGTTCTCGCAATAAAATTATTTGCGTAAATACCCTTCCGTTTGTGACACACGCAGTACTACCGCCGCCGCCACCACCACTCTAGTATGTCATTCCGCACGACTTTACATTCGCCGCTTAAAACATGAATGACTTCCCCTTTCGCAAACGTCGTTGGTGGAACGAGACAAACGAGAAGCTCCGGAGCCCTTTGTGCGCTAATATCCTGTTTAAGATTAAGGATGATGTATGAACTTGCAACAGCTACTAGTACAGCTCTCTTCTTTCGTAGAGGCAATACAACGCTAAATGATTTTATGAGTGTCCTTCCACTTTTAAACGTTATGTGGGTTGTCGTGGAAGTCCAGAGTTACAATTTAATTAAACGTACTTGCTATATATTTGAAGATAGCTGTGGAGGTACTACAGATATAATGTTGTATTTACGGTGCCTTTGTAAAATGTTTTGTACTCTAAAATCAAGTTTAAAACTCTTTTTTCTTTCATTGAGTGGATATATAATTATTCTGACGGATTAAAGAAATGAAATATGTATATGTATAGAAGGGGAAAGGGTGCCTCATTTGTTTAATGTTGATCAAATTCGCGTTCGCATTCAAATATCCGGAAAATGTTTAGCTATCTTCAAATGTATTCGCAGGAAATTCTGAAACATGGCTACATCATTATACTACTGAAATAAAAATATAGTCAAAACAATGAATTTCTTCCGCAAAACATGTCTTCAAGAAAGCAAAACTCGCTTTTTTGGCCGATAAGGTAATGGTCACAGTTTTTTTGGGATTCCAAAGGTGTTGCTTTTATTGATTATTTTAGAAAAGGAAGAACAATAACACCTCAATATTATGCTGATTTTCTGACATGTTTTCATGACGAATCGAACAAAAAACGAACGAGTAGTGAGTCGCGCGATGATCCTACTTTACCCCTCTAGGGTTGGATTGCTGAAGTACGGGTTGTCGAGCTTCTAAGGGTTTGCAATGCTCATTACTCTTCTAACTTCTACCCTTAGGTGGTGCCTTAGGTGGTGGCCGATCGAAATCAGATTCGGATAGGAATCCGATCAGCGGGTTGACGGAGGAGGTAGGCTGATGTCCTTAATGGAGGAAAATTCGAGATTGGTATACAGTTGGTAATTTTTGATGAACCAGGGTCATACTGTGGTCATTCTAAGTATTTTATTTTGAAGAACTTCGAACTAGGTGATTCTTTGCTAAGCCGAACCAGAATAATGCTCTGTATGTGACGATTGGTCGTGAGAAAAATGTGTATGGTAAAATTCTTAATTTTAACGACATTGAGCTTTTAGTGCAAAGAAGAGGCAACACCGCTAAGCGTGCTGGTTAAGTATTAATCGTTGGTCCAGAGTGATTCCCAGGTACAGCTGTGTCATCTGCATAGATGGCATGTTGCACTTGAGGGACTTTTGGAAAATCTAATATATAAATTAGGAAAGAGAAGAGATTATATGTTTCAGTGTGGAGATCGAGGCTTTATTTCGAAGAGAGAAGGAGTGGTTAGCGAGATATGAGAGCACGATTCATACGAATCGTGTGATAGGCGGATTAATACATGTGGATATCATTTTATGGACCAAACCGTGGTGCCAGACCATATCAAAGACCTGCACGATCTCAATAAACACTGTACCCGACGTCACACGAGCAGAGATCCTCACGAAATCTTTGGATTTCGTGAGTTGTTCGTTTTGTAAGATATCGAGGACTAAAATATCTTCCTTTAGCCTGTTTAGGATCATAGCCTCGGCGACTTTGGAAGGACATGATAAAATGATGATGGGTCGGGAGTTGTAAGAGTATATTTCCAGATGTTTGGATAATACTCTAGATGGATAATTGAGTTGATTATCAACACCAGATGATCAAGCAGCGCATTGGGAAGTTTCGATAGAGCATTATACGGCCCCGGCACCTTTTTCCTTCTTTCTAATGTTAATGGATGAAAATAATAATATTAAACAATAATATTAAACAATAATATTAAACAATTTTAATCACTAGCAATAGGTCAGGATGCTTAGGTTTTCATTTGTGTCGGAAAACGTTTATATAGAAAATGATGGGAGAGAATTTAAAGATTGATATTGACTTTATTATACTGTTAAGGAAGTAATGTGTAATAAAGGAAGGAAAAAATAACTCAACTGAATGTAATACAATCGATACATTTCTATAAATAAATATCGGGCAAATTTTTCGGCACACCTGTATATGACCTGCAATACTCCAACCTCTCTGTGCTTTTCCTCGATTTATATGGCGTAAAGTTTCTTACGTGAAAAACATTTTTATTCGCCGGGCAATGTTTGAAACGTGACAAGTCGGACATGTAACCTACGGTTGCTTTTTTGTTTCACAAAATAAATAGTTCCGTGGAGCTGAGTGGTGCGAATTCGGCGGCACCCGTTCTATTTCATTCGGACACATGACTAATTTATTTTTCTTAAAAAAGCGTCTGATTTATTTTTAGCACCGGTGAAAATGGAATTTTGTATGCGGATGACGGTATATCTCTCACAACTAAGCAGTACAAACATTAGTGGGATATGTCGTGTAATAGCTTTGAATTTGTATTTTGAACATAATTTGTACGAAATGTGCACGTATTTAGTTGTTTGTACTAGTTTGTTGCGAAAACTGCAAAAAAAGTATACTTAACTGACTGCGTTTTCCAGTTAAAAAACTTCCGTAACATAAGCGAGCATTGTTTTACGAATTGTAGAAATTTTAAATGCGCAAGAGTTTTATTAATATTGATCTTTGTAGCCGAATTTAGAACAACAGTTATTCCTCTGTGGCATAAATTTATGTCTAATAAATCTCTTTTTTTTTGTAAAGTAATCAGAATAGTTCATCTTATATACATACATAGATAGAAGGAGGAAAGAAATTAACGCTGATATTCTCGAACTAGTTTAAAATAAGACGTCAAGGGTAACATTAAGCAGTCTGAGAAAGTATTCCTTTGAAAATTACATAATAAGTTTAGAGAACTATTATTCCAAGCAAGCTCCGAACTTAATCTGCATTTAAATGAATCTTATGTAAACTGTTTATAATACGGTGGACTTAGAAGCGAATGCAATATTCTCTCATTTCCATAAATCTAGCGTATTTCTCGCTAATTTTGCAATTAATTACCGGATTTAAAATTCAGTTATCGTATTCTATTGCACCGTGTAAAGTGTATATAGGTAGCACGTTAATATCATAAACAATATAGATCCTATTCACCTTCACTATACACTGGCTTGGTGTAATTTTCTAAGACCTATATATACTTACTTGCGCGTATTAGATATTTATAAAGCTATCATCGGAATTGTTTTATGCCAGCTATTCTGAATATTCAACGTTATTAAACTGTCGCAGTATTAATTTGCTCGCATCGAATCTGGTTAGTTAGCGTTGTAGCGATGGGAATTATGCGTTTGCGTCTCAAATATGCAAATACACGACAGGAATGTAATGGCATTTCATGTGAGAAAATATTGTGTATGGATGCTTAGCATTTCCCCGGTGCGGTTGCTAGAAATATCAACTCAATACGATGGAATAATGAGGCCAAAACAGAATTCCATCATCACGTAAACAGAATAATTTAGTTTTCGAAAATCAAGTCTGTAGTATGTTTTTGATAAAAATAATATTCGAAATTTATTTTTTGGTGTTTTCGGAAAAACCGATAAAAAATATAATAATTAAAAGTACTAAATATAATCTAATTAACGCGAGGTGCATATAAGATTAGCTAACACCAAAATTCAGTAAATTAATGAGATAATAAAGAAAGATGAAGAAAGATTCATGATGTCGTGTTAGCCGATCGTCGATTGAAGCTGAAAGAGATAGCAGAGATAACAAGCAACTCAGAGGAACGCTTGACCATATCCTACACGAAATTTTGGTCATGAAAAAGCCGGAGCAAAAACGAAATTGAGTGACCCTTTCGGAGGAGTGTCTGGCCATGATTCAACGTAACCGTGGATGAGACTTGAATTCACCACTACATACCAGATACCAAGGAAGAATCGAAGCAGTGGACTTTTCCATGCGAATCAGCTCCGAAGAAAGCAAAGACCGTTCCATCGGCCGGACCATTTATTAGAATTCCTAAGATGTGATCCACATCGACTATTTGCAGAAGGGAGGACGATCACGGGGCAACACTACAGCGATTTATTAACCCGATTCGGTGCAATAATGGACCGGCTCATTCATCCCACATCGTCGTGTCGAGTTGAATGAGTTGGGCAATGAATTAGTCTCTCATCCCCCATATTCACCGGACCTAACCCCCCGCGACTTTTTCCTATTTCCAAACCTGAAAAAAATCCCTGACAGGAGAAAGATTTATCTCAAATGAGAAGGTCATTGCTGCTAGAGATTATTCTTTTGCAGACCTCGAAACATACTATTTTTTCCGACGGCTTGAAGAGACTGGAGCACCGTTTGAAAAAATATAATAATAATAATAATAATAATAATAATAATGTATATTGCCCAACAGATTTACAATCCAATTACAGGACATATTGTATTACAACATATGTATAATATAAAACGTAGTAATTAATTATATATACTTATATATATATAATGCAAAATGAGATATTAATAGTCTTAATTCTTACAATTACTGAAAAGTGGTAGTGCACTCCTTCAAAAGTGCAGTTAAGGAACCAAAATGCATATCTAGCGAGGGTTTAGCAATAAAGTTAAAGTACGTGCATGCTCTATAAATAGGTGATTTAATTAAAATGTTAGTGTTTGGTTTACTGCAATAAAAAGTATTCGATGATCTGTTTGCAAAGCGGGGTACAAGAAAGTTAATTTGTCCTAAGAGTGTCGGTGCGTCTATACGGTTATTAAGCAGATTATGCAGAAATTTAATATCTATTTGGCTACGGCGAAGCTCCAAAGAATCTATCTTAAATGAATTCAGTAATGATGCATGACTGAAACCTTGAATTGGATAGTCAGCATGTTCCTTGAAGTAAAGGTATTTTAAGAAGCGTCTCTGAATTTGTTCCAATGTATTTATGTGACACTTGTAAATAGGTGACCATATTAGAGATGCATATTCCAACTTAGAGTGTACAAACGCAAAATATAAACGTAATATAGAGTCGATAGAAGTAAAACTACGTGTTATTCTTACAATGAAACCTAACATTCGCAATGCTGATGCAGCTGTGGTATTAATATGATTAACAAATGTAAATTGCGAGTCGAAAGTTACCCCCAAATCCTTCATCGACTGCACACGTTCTATTATAGTATTGTCATAGCAATACTCATAGATTGTAGTATTAGTCTTTCTTGAGAAACTGACACATCGACACTTCGAGATATTCATCGCTAATTTATTCCTATCGCACCAATGCTGGACAACATTAATTTGGTTTTGAAGTACTACACAGTCATCTTCGGTGTCTATGGTAGCATACAATTTTAAGTCGTCTGCAAAAAGCAGCTTACAGCAATCAAGTTCTGAGGTCAAATCGTTGATAAATAAAAGGAATAAAAGAGGGCCTAAATTTGTTCCTTGCGGGACTCCAGATGTTGGTGAAAAGTCATCAGATGTGTGACCTTTATATGCTACGTAGTGTCTTCTGTTGGAAAGATAAGATCCAAAAAGCAATACAAGCGACGACGAGAAATTAACATTTTCCAGTTTATTCAAAAGTAGTGAATGGTCCATACGGTCAAAGGCTTTGGTCATATCAATATATATGACATCAACCTGCTTGTTGTTGTCCAGTCTATTAGATATATATTCAGTCACGACTGCTAGATTAGTGACAGTTGATCTTTTAGCCATGAATCCATGCTGATCGATTGATATCAAAGATTTTACTTGGGGATATATGACTTTATATAAGCAAGATTCAAATATTTTCGCCAAATTATTAATTATAGCAATTGGTCTGTAGTTCTTAACAGAATGTCTGTCTCCTTGCTTATGAACTGGAGTTAATCTTGCAATTTTCCATGCTTCAGGAAATGTAGATGTACTTAATGATAGATTAAACAAATAACACAATGGACTTGCAAACACCTCCGCACAATCTTTTAAAATAAATGGAGGTATGTTATCATAGCCGACAGTAAAATCAGGTTTAAGGTTCTTCAATGCATGGCGAATATCATCCTCAGAAATTGATGATACTGTAATTAAGGGATTAGTCGTTGAAGTAGGTGATAATGGCTGGGAAGTAGAAACTGGAAGATAGACTGATTGGAAAAATTCACAGAAGCCATTAACAATGGATACAGGATTGTCCAGTGAGTCACCAGTTGAAGCTATCATCGAATTAGGAATGTCTGCATCTTTTCTTCTTGAACGCACAAACTGCCAAAACTTACGTGGATCAACTCGAATGTTATTTTCCATATTCGAAATGTATATTTTGAATAATATATTCGAATTATTTTTTATTTTTCGTCTCAAATTCTTAAATATGGTAAGATCTTCAATAAGTTTCGTTTGTTTATACTTTAGCCTAAAGTAATTTTTTGTTTTAATGTCGTTAATATGCTCACGAGTAAACCAAACGGGATAAGAGTACCTGCTATTACATTTTTTTAATGGTACATACAAATTGATATAGCTATATATCGTATCATATAAAGCTGAACAAGCATCATTAATATCGGTGTAGTTAGAAACAAAGGACCAATCTGTATTTAGGAATGCATTATAAAGAGCAACAAAATTGGCTTTTCTGTAATTGTAGTTTTTGACACTAGAGCTACCACGGAGACCAGTAGTATGTTTTATATTAAAATCGACATAAAATTTAATACTTGGATGATCCAGATCTTCACTGACTAAAGGTAATTCTTCAGTTTCAATACAAGAAGTTTCTAAGTTTGTTAAAATCAAATCTAATAGTCGCCCTCTGATATTATTTACAGTATTGACTTGTTTAAGGTTTACAAAATTTAAGAAATTTTGCATATGTTGAGATTTGCTATCATTAATAGTAGGATCATTAAAATGCGTAACATTAAAGTCGCCTACAATTATTGTATTATGTATGTGAGAAATATTAATTTCTTCAAATATACTTAGAAATTCTTCAAATTCTACATAGGAAATATCGGGGGGTATATATATAACATACATTGCAACACTAGTGTAATCTAACTTAATAATATAACCAACTATATCTATAAGGGGAAATGTATCGTTTATTTTCGAAACATTAATAGGTTGAAAATTGAAACTCGACTTAATAGCCATCATAACACCTCCGCCACGACTTCTGTTGATAACATCAAATTTCCGATCTGCACGCTGCACTATATATGCAGGAGGAAATAACTCGTTGCTAGAAATGTCATTTGAGAGCCAACTTTCGGTAATGCAAATAATGTCAAAGTTACCATCACATACATTAGTAAAAAATTCGAATGTTTTTGTCCTTAAACCGCGAACATTCTGATAATATATGGACACTTCACTGCTGGGCTTTATTAGTTTAAAGAGACTATAGTGGGAATCCCCTGTCTGTACTTAATTTTCAAATTGGTGGCGCCATCAGCAATCCTAGAGTTCAAATCCAGTTTAATCTTCTTGTAATAATCAATTTGCCTGCGCGTTCTGTCGAACGAGATGCTAACGTGTTTGTGGGTTTGGGACTGATGCAACTTTGAGGAATACTTGATAGCAGTGTGTACATCCTTTACGCTATTGAGCTTAATCTTGAGTGGACGACAGCGTTCCGTGTCGGCAATACGACGACCAATACGTTGCACTTCGATATTCGAAACATCAATGTTAGTGTGTAAGGTATTTAAGACATCACGAGCAGCAGCAACATCATGGTTTAGTCTTTCATTCGCATTGGGAGAATTGATTTCAGTCACGTTAAAAAGCATAACATTTTGTTGACGACTATTTCGATCATTTAATTCGTTTAGTATCATCTCAAAAGTATCCTCATTCACGGTCGGAGTATTCTTAGTTTGTAATTCATTTGTTAAACTGAGGATAGCAGCCTTCAAGTCATTGATGTCGTTGGATAAGACATTGCAATTCCGACACGACCAATACAGTCCCTTCTTCGTTCTTATTGTTCTAACTTCAGTAGAAGTCAAATCAACGCAAGAATGAATGAAAGATTTCTTACATATAGAGCAATCAATTATTTTATGCTCTTCGGCACTCTCCTTGCATCCACAAGTACATTTAATTATGACCATTTCTATTTTATTAACAAATATATTGATCTTCGAGGAGACTGCATGGAAAAATAAAAATAGAAAACCACACCAATACTGAGTTTTTCTTGTCGATTCCGGAAACATTTCAGGTCGCCCTCGTATACTATACGGGCTCGTTTTAAATCGGAACTAAAGAATTTTGCTAGACGCCACTGGAAGAGACACCGGACCTTATGGCCCTTAATTTTATCAATTATGGTATTTTATTTATTATGTACTAATGATATTACAATTTAGCATAGTGCGTTCAATAAGCTGAGGAACGAATACGAAGGCCAATTTCTAGGCTCCTTCATCAGGTAATACGCAAGAGCCAACTATCTAGGTACTCTAGGTACAATAGAAATCGACGTGAACGCCAACTTTTCGTTTCCTAAGCCACAATACACCTGCAGGCCAACTATACTGGTTTATTAATTAATTAACGGTCTTAAATGATAATATAACATCAAAATAAGTAAATAAAGATTGTCTTTTGGTTTGTAGACGCCGTACGTCATTACAGATCCTATGACTAGTGCTGCCATTACATTCCAATTTTGAAAATAAAATCATTTCTTTATTCAAGTCACGAAGAAATTGCCAAATATGCTTTTTGATGCTTCTTCTTACATCTCTAAATCCATGCACAGGCATAAATATCAACGTGTCAACGTATGACACACGCTGTGTACGATTAAAAAGATATGATGTAAATAATGACAGCAGTGCACTGCTAAAGCCGAAGTAACCTAACTTTCCAATTAAGATTGATACGGTCAAATGCCTTAGCAATATCTGTATAATTTACATCGATCTGACCCTGTGGATCCATGGTATCTGCTACTCTTTGGGTGAAACATAACAGTTTAGAAACAGTAGACCTGCCTTCCATAAAACGATGCTGTTCTGGAGCAATATAATTCTTTGTATATAATATGTCTTTATACATATACATATGTATATAATATATCTTTTTTCAAAAAGTAAAATGAGAAAAAATTAAATGTCGTTAAAGCTTTGAATAGAACTTACTACGAAATGGGGTCTACCATGTTCCACTATTTTAGTCTTTAATCGAAGGAAATCCAATACAACGTCCAATATTAAATGTACAACATAAATATTTTTGTTGCCTCTATTTAAAATGCTATTCATGATTATTAATGCGGAATATAATGAGTAGAACCTTGACATTAGACAACATAACTCAATCATTTTATGATTCAGGCCAACAGGGGGTGGTGAATGTTTCGTGTGTAACAACCTAATATATTAATGTGAAAGAAATATACACGAAAATGTACTTAACACCTTTCAAACAAAAAAAAGGGTAATTGAGACAATTTACAGAAATGTTACTGTAGAAAATCTTATAAAAGCGAACTGAAAATTCTTAAAACTGCGAGCCCCTCCTTCAGTATCGCCAAAAAAACAGAAACGGATGATAATTATGATTGAAAGGAAAATAAGCTATTGTTGTGCGGATTTATATGGAATTGCTTTACAGCTTCCGTATAATAAGATGTATCGTTTGCCATATCGTATTTTACATGGATGGAGCGGTAGTCGGTTACCGCCTCGCAGCCTCAACGAATATCGTCTTCCATAAAATACACGGGAAGATGCTAGCGGTAATTTCCAATGTGGCCGATATATCTGGATATTGGACGATTTTGTTCGTGCTTCCCTACCCGGAAACTTCGCAGATTTGTAATTTTTTAGAGTGATACGCATTTGAATAACATAGATTTATCATGTGTTGATTCCTTTTTCGGAGTATAATAGGTGACGAGCGTTTTCGTCAAGCGATACGCGTGCAAAATTGTGATTTAAAGTTTAAAACTCGAGACGAGATCGAATTTTCGATGGATCGTTTCACTAAATCGTTTCTTATTTAACTTGGAGGAAAAGTGCAAAATAACACTTCAGGCTGATATAAATTTATATATTCTGTACATGAGCTATAAGATAAAAGTGTTTGGTATCTAATAAAATGTGCTGGAAGTATACCTTTATATACATATATGTATATATTGTAATGTGAAATTTGATTTATAATAAAATCAAGACAATGTGAGTTTTACTCTTTAAATTAAAATTTGGGGTTTAAACAAATTAATCTCAGGGGTTCGTGAATTCTTTGCTCTACAGCGGGTGTAGAGAACAGAATACGAGAGCTTATCGTACGTTGAACAAAATACCCAAGTAAAAAAAAAAATTCTAAGTTAAAAAAAAAATTTTTTCCAAGACAAAAAGATGTTTTACAAAAAAAAAATTTATATTTTATTTAAATCAATAAAACCTATAAAAAAATTAGTTTACAGTGTGCAGAATGGCGTGGCAAGCACCACAACTAAATTATTACCTATAAAGACCCTTTTTGGTAGTTTTGAAATTTTTCCAACTTTTAGTTGGGACTTAGAAAATTTCTGTATAAAAAAAAATTAAATTTTTAAATTTTTCAAATATTAATTTGGACTAAAAAAAGAATTTACTGTTTTAAAGAGAAAATATTAATTCTTAAATTTTTTGACCTTAAAATTAAATTAAAATTAAATTACCTTATCTTACGTGTGTGTGAGTGTGTGTGTGTTATTTTGGAAGCTTCTGTCTTCGCGCGCCTATAGACGGATGGTGGATGGAGAGACGTCTTTTTCGTAGGGGTAATTAAATTCGGTAGAAGTTTTGGATGTTTATAAGTACTTATTCGAAGATGATCGTTGATTTGGGCCCACGGTGCACCGGGTTAATTTACAAAATTTACATACGTAGAGATAAACGCTCTGTACGAAGATAAAATGCAAAAAGCGGAAGTTTGTTGCTCTCGCACGGCTTTTTATAGGTGATTCGCAATTGTCTCTAAATTTCATCAGAAATACCTTTTGATCGTCATCTGTCAATCACGGCAATCAACGATCTTTGATGGATTAATTTATGCGCGTCCGATCGGAATTTTGTTGTATACAGGGTCACCGAAAAGTTGTAGATTTTAATTACCACCTACTTTTTGTTCTTTAAATGCCCCTAACTGGCTGGTCTTTCTTCTTGTGTGTGTGGAATTTAATTGTGTGATTTTGTTACAATATTGGTGTGTATTTGTGTACAAAATAAATTATTTGAAATTAATTAATTACCTTGTAAAATATGATGGTCATTATTGTGGTGCATTTAACATCTTTCTGTCTTTGTCGTTGGCTGGACTTAACATAAGATCTCTGCTGAGCAACACCCCCTTCTGCGTCAGATGGCTACTGAGGCAAATCATGACATCGACTCGCACATATGCAAGGAAAATACCGATGGTGCCAACTTGAAGAGTTGCGCCTACTCTATCATTTGATAGTGTTGACTTGGATTTAAATGAGTTAATTTTAAACAAATACCTCGCATGTGTGCAATCGTGTTAATGTTACATATTTGATAAAATAGAATTAAATTAAATTGAAGAAATACACAGATCAGATAGTTGGTTATAGTTTAATGAATATTCAATTAATTTAGTGTTTTTTTTCTTTTTAGATTACTTACAGCTGGATCATCTGTCAACTGACAAGTGGAATTGTAAATATTGAATAAAATGTAATATAACATTACAATATATAGCGCAAAACATAAAATGTCAGGGTAATCGGTGTGTTGTTGAAATCAAAAAGTCATTTATTCATAAGCTCAATATTTCGTTATATTTTATAACTTCCTCAGGAGCATGCTACAAAGGTATACAACAAATTATATAAACAATGAATTGTGTGTGTGTGAATTACTTACAATTTGAGTTTCAAAAATGTTGATCTCTGTATGACATGTGTAAAATTAATCGGCACTAACGACGACAAACACATTAAAATTGTTGTTTTAATTATTAAAAATCTTTTTAAAATTATAATTTTAGACGAATTTCTTGTTGTTTTTATAAAAGAGGAGTAAGAAATTATAAAGTATTTTAAATTGCAAAAATGATACGTGGTTTAACTGAAAAGTTAAAGTTGTTGTAGTTGTAAAACGTTCGAATAGATTATATTTAATTGACTGGTATCAGTTTTGAAATTTATACTATTGTGGTTGTTGTTGATGTGAACCATTTCTAAAAATAAACGTTTTTTGTAATTGTTTTCAATTTCTAAAATTTTAATTCTACTGTAATCAAAAATATGATCGTGGTTTATGCTATGTGACGCCAGTGCGCATGAAACCTTGCTAATCCTACAATCGCTTTTATGTTGGGTTATTCAGTGTTTTAACAGTTGCGATGTTGGTGTTGTATTTGGCGATTTTGATATTATTAAATGATTTAAAGGTAGCAATTATTTTATCAGTTAAATCGTGAATATAAGGTATCTTCCTGTAGATAACGACTTCGTTAGCAATCGGATCCTCTGTTGGACCTTCGAAAACATTGGAATTATAAATTAATTGATTTAAAATCTTTTTTGGATAGCCGTTATTGCTAAAAATGTCAAATAGCTTTTTTAAGTTATCCTGAACAAAAGAATGGTGGCTGATATGTAAAATTCTAAAAATTAATAAATCTACCAGAAGCTGTGCGTTTCTGGTAGCAATCAAGAATGATTTTGTTTTCTTGTGTTCGGATAACTCTAGTGTCCAAAAAGGGATTCGTGATGATTCTTTTTGAATTCTGAATTGTATATGTGTATTGAAAGCGTTGAAAATGTCAAGTGTCTGCTGGATCATATTGCTAGGGACAGCTGTGATTAAATTATCAACATATTTAAAAATAAAAGGTGGTTGAAATGGTAGTTTAGGTAAAGTGTCATCTAGTAAAAAATCTAGAACTATTAATGCAAATATGGGACTGATAGGAGAACCCATCGGTACACCAAAAGTTTGTTGGTAGAATGTGTCATTAAAAGAAAAATAACAGTTATCAAAAGTGAATTCGATTAAATCCAAAAAGTTGGATTTATCTGACCGGCTATGAGGTTCTATTAGATCCCAGTTAGTGGGTGGTATGTTAGTAAAAAGTGAAGTTATATCTAAAGATATTATAACGTAATCAGCCGGTAATGCCATTCCCTCAACCGCATCCACAAATGAGAATGTGTCTTTGATGTTGTAATTGGTTCTATCTGCAAAACTGAGGGTGAGAATGTTAGACAAATATTTTGATAGGTCATAGGTGACAGAGTTGATGGAGCTGACTATAGGATGGACAGGAGTATTGATTTTATGGATCTTTGATAATACGTATAATTTGGGTGGAGTGCAGTTGTGTTTAGATAATTGTCTAGCGACGTCGGTAGAAATTTGTGATTTTTGTTCAAGCTGTTTGATGAGCTTGTTGAGTTTGGTTTGAATCCTTGCAGTAGGATTGTTATTAAGTTTTTTGTAGGTGACATTATCACTTAAAAGTTGTTCTGTTTTTGCTATGTAATCTACCTTATTCATGACTACTGTGCACCCACCTTTATCAGATTGTAGGATATATAAGTTGGGGTGTTGTTAAAGGAAATATTTAGTTTCATTGTAAATGCTATTGAAGGGACACCGCAACATGAGTTTACGTGAGTTTACCAAAAAATGTGTAATATTGTTGGTGAGTTTTGCTCTAGTGATATTTTTTGAACTTTCTGGAACTTCATTAATGACATTTTCAACATCATAATTTATTGACATTGACATTTTTACTGTTAGGTGAAATACTAAATTTGGGTCCTAGTGACAGAAAATCAGAAATATGCTTTTTGAATTATCGATAAAGCAAGTTTTATGACTTGACGCAGAATCATGCAACTTATTGAATTTATCAATATTACATTGTTTAACTTTGTTTAACCTCTTTTTGAACGAAAGCTTTAATCTATTTTGAAATTCTAAAAAAATGAATGGGGAAATGACATTTTTAAATGTAGTACTTAAAGATTGAATATTTTTGTTAATATGATTGATAGAATTACAAGTAACTTTTATTTCTAAATTAAGTGTCTTAAACCCTAACCTGTTGACCAAGTTGACTGCATCTTGGATTAATATTCCATCGTTGTTGCTGAGTGCCGTCCGTACATTTTTAAAGTTGTTGGTGATGTGACTTGGCAGAATTTTGTTTTTTCAGAAATGTGATAAGCGGACGCCTGCGCAGGAAGTGTGTCGAAGACTTGTCGGAATCGGTGTAACCTACCTAACCAACCTCAGACTGACATCGATAGGATTCGATTCGGTCTCTAACTGTGGCTGTGTCGAAAAGAAAAGATTGAAATAAAATAACGTTACTGATATAAATCGGAATAAATATTGATATCTAGATAGAACGTTAAAGGGGTAATGTTGGCATAACGGAATCTTTTCGGTCTAAAATGATATAATAATAATGTCGACAGAATAATAACTTTGTAACGGATTAAACCCCAAACAATAGTTTTATATTTTGTTTCTTTTAAATTTAATTACAACCTTACCTTTAATTCCTTAATTTAGTATTAAAACTTATCGACACTAATGTTTCTTAGACTGCTAAAACATTCGATCAGTAATATATGTATGTAGAGAGCACTCCGCGATAATTAATAGAACTTATTTGCAGCAGAGAGAAGATAACGGAGTACTTTTTAACATGATTCGGCCTTTACAATCGCCAAACATATTTGGAAACATCTCCAAGACGCTTGGAAAACTATTCCAGTTGGTACACTACATTGACTCGTATTAAATAGTAAACAAAATATATCAAGCAGTGGTTAATTCTAGCGGTAAAATAATTTTATATTTTATTTTATTGTATATTACTCGCGACATATCAACCTCACACCTCGTACAATATTCAGAAAGAAATTTTAAAGTTATGTTTGCCAGGTGCATCGTTTCTCTTACAAACTGCCCCACAGTTTCCCGGTGTAATATAAAACGTAACAGCTTTCTAACTCAAAACCTTCTTTCATTTTATATAGCCGCGAATTCCGAATAATGACAGATACGATACAACTTTATCTCGACAATAATCTCCAACGTCAGATATCTATTTTTCTATGACCCATTTCATATGGAAAACCCTTATTATGGCAAAAGGAACATCCCGTCTGATATGGTATCGAAACGCGTGCAATACGAAAAAGGTTAAAACAGAAAAGACAATAATTTGAATGAAATACCCTACCACGCTTTGTTGTTGAGATTTGCTTCGCTCCAGGAATGAAATCTGTACAGAGAAATGAGAAGAAAAACTGTTACTGATTATCTATTTCTGTGTACTAATATTTATGTTATAATTATTATACGCGTAATGACTCGTTGTTTTAGTATTTGCTCATTCTAATATTACAATGATATTGATTCTCCACATACCCTACAGCAAACAACTAGGTCGGGGTTAAAGATTATTTCTCCTACTGGCCCATTCACACTAAAAGCACTATTATTATTAAAGCGATAACAATACAAAACAAGCTTAAATTTAGTACTATTATTGCCTTGATAATAAATGATTCATTATTGAGACATACCGGCTTTGTATTTAATATATTGTAAATGAAATAGTACTCTAAATCAGTATTATGTAATTGCAACATTTTAAAATACTATATGCCTGTGATACAATCGTTTAGATACAACAACAAACAAAGTGTAATTGTCAGATATTGTTAAATATATTTCGACCGATTGTTTTACAATGATGCTACTCATTGCAGAGAAAACAGGAACTGGTTAGCTACAGGAACTTATTGTATGGATTCAGTCAAGCCAGTAGCACCCACACTTCTTGAAAAGCTCGATATAAACAAACAACCTTAATGCGTAAAGGATTGATTCTCTATCATCAGTTAGACAAGTATTTTCAAGATAAAATCCTTGGATAAGTGCTTCTCGATTTCCTTGCCAGAAAAGTCTATTCGATGTTCTGTTTGATGATCCTCCATCAACCACTTTCTTCTCATCTTACTATACTGATTAACTATTGCTTGATAACCTCCTGAATGAATACGCAAACTGATTCTGGCTTAGAGATAAGTAGGCATATTCGATAAAATTTTGACGTTTCTCACTAGGCAATGCCGCCAGTCAGAGGTTTTTACTGATGATTTGCCTCCAACGCATGCTAAGAAATTTACCTTGCTGTACGGATGAGCAATTACATAAAGTATGTCCCATACAAGAAATTGAAATCATATGGCAGAGCTGGAAAGACTCTCATTGCTGGTAATAAGAAAAGCTAAAGTAAGTAGTGAAGCTTTAGAAAGCTTTTTGAAACACTCTGACTTGCCTAAAATTAGAATGCGGTAATAGGACAATGGCCCAAAAAAGAAGCCCAAACAACATCAGCTGAGAAACCTCATGACCTGCAAATTCGTTTGGATGTACAATTAGTCAAATTTTTCGAAGATTTTGCCAAACATATATCTAAGCAGTTCTAAACATGATTCGAACTTGTGAATTCAATTTTTAAACAACTTGATGGAAGGTGGTTTGGCTGCGTCCTCGATTCCAATTCATTGTAGTAATTCTGGTTACACATGCTCAAGTCAGTAACAAATTCTATGGAATTTAAACCAGCTTTCATTAAGTGAAAATGAGGTGGATTAGATTCAAGTTAATAGGAGCATTACAATCTGCTTACAAGACACTCTTGAAACTGATGCATCAAAGAATCCTATTTGCAAATTTCGTAGTAAAAATAGAAGACCCACTAGTGCTATAGCAAGAAGGCAGTAATTTCCTTCTGCTGGTTCCAGTGTCAAGCTCATCAAAGAATAGCTAGTCAATTACATTAGAAGGTAGAAGCTCACTTAAAAAGGCTCAGCCAAGTAAATGAAACAGAAAGAGAAGGGCAAAACAAACATATATTTGGCTAGATTTTCCAAACATGAAACTCCTAAAAGTTCAATGAGATGCAAGAATGGAAGAGGTCAGGAAGACACAACTAAAGAAGACAGTGAAAAGATACGAGCAAACGGCAAATTACGCTGCTGCTACTGATGGAACCTACAGTACCTGGTATGCTGTGAAGAATACCCAAGAAGTAAACCAAAAAAAAACCGCAAAAATTTCATGTTTCAGATGCACGCCAGGAATCCATCTGTTTTATCTTTGCGTCAACTGGAGATTCTTAGCTAATACATTGAGATATTTGAATTTCTAAGCTTCATAGTTTCTTGCTCGAGCATCTAGATACGAGGGTAGCACCGATTATTTCTACAAATATTATTGAATCAATCATGCTATCACACAAAGATTTATTGCTTTTTATTTTGACTGTTCGAATTTAGTTGTGATAACTGCAGCAGTTATTGCGCAAGCTAATTTCAAACCGTGTAGTCTGTAGTAAAAATGCATTTAACAAGAGAAAATTTTAGAGCCATGATTCACTATAATTTTAAGAAGTTCTTTAACTACAAAACGAAGTGTTTCAAGAGACTTCGTGTTGCATATAGTTATCCAACTCCTCAGAGGAGTATTTACATCTTGTATAACGAATTTAAATTTTAAAGGGTTTGACTTAGTGACGATTCTCGCGAAGAAAGGCCAATCTCAGTTGTTACTGAACCAAATGTAGACGCCGCGCCGTACGAAGAATAATTCAAGACGACAATCAAGTCACGTCTAGGATTATTAGGAGAATCTTTGGTATGACATGACTGCAATAAACAAGATTTTATGTAATAATTTGAGTGTGTCGTTGGATACCTCATAATTTAACACAGGAACAAAAATAATATCCAGTGAAATGGTATAAAAAAACGATTAGGAAATATGATAAAAAAGCGATTAGGAAAATCAAGATATCTGATTTGAACCGGAATCAAAACTTCAGTCAGCTCAATGGGTGTGTCTCACAGAACCTAATGCCCTTAAACTAAGAAAAATCTTGAAATGTTGGAAAGAAAATGGTAACCAATTTCTTCTCAACATCAGGACCTATCAATCGTGCTTGAAAATAAATGACCGGTTACCACAGAATGGTAAACGACAGTATGTCTGCCAGATGTTAGTCCAGACCTGACACCAGATTTCTTTTTATTTCCAAGATTAAAAGATAAAATGTGTGGTGTAAGCTTTGCAAGCCCAGAAGATGCAGTGGAAAGCTTCGAAAACATTATATCTGAAAGGCCTCGAGAAGAAGAAGAAAATTTTTGACTACAACATTTTGTTTTATTAATTTGCAGAAATAATCGGTGGTACCATTGTATTTCCTTGTGGATCGCGTTCTTTCAATCGTGTTCTTTGGTCGTGTGTCTTGCCAACATACCATTCTTTGTATTCAATTTCTCAGTGGACCTCGCAAATTCTTTTAATTTCAATTATTACTTTACTTCTTATTTGTTTAGTAAGTAGAACTTTGTGTACTCTTGCGCAAATTTATAAACGAGATGAAGAAACAAGGTAGTAATCAACACAGTACACATACGAAACATAAAATGCTAATTAACAATATAATAACCAAAGTTGCATACATACATAAGACTACACGATTTAATTAACAGAATTCTGACATTTTAACATGTGTATTTCTATTAATATGCGTACTGCCACGTTAAGTTAAATTATTTTCAATATTATTTGGAGGAATGATGCTTTATTAAAATTACTTTCCTCTTTTAACATTTATGTAAATTCAGACTTGTTTACAATTCAAATACTAATATTTAACTCGAAGCAAACAAAACTTTCCCATATCTCGTTCGTGTTTGAATAAGCCGAGTTAGTATTTTGCAACAGTGATGAATTATCCAAATTGTAACCAAGAGGATATAAAAAGAATAAACACGAGGAAAGACAAAGCTAGTACCACTTGGTATCCATTGAAAATTTTAACTCAGATACAAAACTTAATCCAATTTTTTCCCGTAGTAAAACGTAGGCGTCTACCGTTTATTGATTTGATCATTTTGAAGCTGAAAATTACGTTTTGAGTTATTACTGTCGAGTGAGAGGATTTCATTGGGTTTCCATTCATTAATCCACATTCCAATTTTTATGTTGCACGAATATACAGTGGAATCCTCTATTCGAAATGTTGATTGGTTGGTAAGCCTATCGTAGGGGAAAAACATAAAAATAAACAAGCAATGGAAAAACAAATGTCACATCATAAAGTTTGTCTTACTTTAATATAAATTTGGTAGAGATTTGCAGCAAATAAAACTTTGCAGATTTTGATTTTGTTAGAGCTGCAATATCTTTGAAAATGCGCTTAGTTATGGTGATAAGGGAACTAACTCAGATAGAATTACCAGTGCTCATAAGCTTGCTGTTATTTCAAATTTTTTAATTCGTTTATAACAAACTTTCAATCGAATTACAGTTGCGAGGAAAATGTAACTATTGACGAGACACTCATTGCAAACAAACCCGATAATATGTGATATCTGTGACGAAATGTACATAGATTCGGCATAAATGTTGGTCAGTTTTTTTATAAATGAAATCATTCATTTTTTTTCTTACCGGGAATAAGCCATTATATAACTGGGAATGAGCAATGATCTATAAGTTAGAAACTAGATCAAATATCTTTAATGCGTCTCGGCATCTAGGCTTATTAAGGCTGGCATCCCACAGGGTTCATGTTTGGCCCAGAACTGTTTCTGTTGTTCGGCATTGCCATTCTTCGCTCTCCTAGCACGCAACTCACGGGGTATACTGACTATACCGTTGTGTTTACCTCATCTAGGCATGATGCTCTTGTTTGTCGTCGTCTACAAAGGTTGCTGGTGAAATCAGCGAATGACCGCGCATGCTGCTACTGCCTATTAACGCCTCAAAATGCGTGCCTGTGAGGTTCTCTAGAAAAATAAATCCCCCCCTCCTCCCAGCTAACATCTCTGAGGGTGATGAGAAAATCTCCTGGTCATCCAAAGTTAAATACCTCGGAGTGACTCTTGACACGCGTCTCACTTTTCGGAAGCACTTCTCTGACGGTGTTGTCAAGTTCTTAAGTGTGAGGTCTGTCTTGTATCCGCTCATCTGCTAGATTTATTTCACTACTATTCATTTATACACGTTTCTCAGACCTATTCCCACCTACGGTTCTCGTACATGATCCAGCGCTTTCATCAAGTCTCAAACGCAGACACTTAACGTTCTTCAGAACAGCGTTCTACGAATCATCGCAGCGGCCCTATAGTTCGTCTCTAATTTACGAATTCACAGATACCATCGTGTGGGACCACGAAAATCCCTCGAATGATGGAGAAGCTCCCCAGGACAAAAGCCGGCTAAAGAATTCATCAAAGAATACATGCCTAAATACACTGATGACCTTTTAAACAAAGGCAGGAGAACGGTCAGGCTAGTAGTTGGTCTACTAATAGAACATAACAGACTCAATAAGCATATGAGCAACCTTAGTCTGGCGGCAAACGATATGTGCTGAATCTGTCAGACAGAAGAATAGACCTAGCAGTACATCTTGTGCTAATGCGAGGAACTAGCCAGATTGAGGCTAGAGTGTATTGGCGAACCATACCCAGACATGGCGAGCCACATGAAAACAAACTCAGCAAGACTAGAAAGCCTCATGAAGAAGGCAAAGCTAGACCAGGTGATCTAGATAACAGGGAGCTACAATAGACCCATAAATCGCAGCAGCAAGAGGCTACTTAGCCATCCCGTGAATTATGTAATCTAATCTACAAATTCACAGAGACCTAGACATACCATTCCTAAGTGACTATGCGAAGACGGTGACCAAATCCACCTTAGAAAATACCCATCGGTCTGAAAATCCTTTAAACCAATACCTTGGGGAGTTGGATCCTGACAAGGTTCCACCACTAGTGAGTACGCGGTGCATACTAAAAGAACCATAACAGCGCAAAGCCACGATCTAGTCTCCGCCTCTTCTGACAGATAGATTCTGTCATTCCACGATAAGATGCTCAATCCAGCCTTAGGCAAAAACGGGCATCTTACAGTAAATATAGCCATGTATTATATTTATAAATTTTTTACTTCCAACGATACTTCAATCAAACATACCAAACTAGGAAAATCGAGTAATATTAATAGCCCAAACACTCAATCTAGAACAGTTTGTATAACGGATCTCCTAATTTCAATTTTCAAGATAATTCATCTAATTTCTGGTTTTCAATATCTCAAAACTGCAAGAAAATTTCTCCAGCAAGATGAATATAACTTAGAATGTCAGTAATGTGATGACAACTTATTTGTACTTTTGTTATCGAATACATTAATTTGAAATGTATTCATCGACTTTGCCCATTTAAACCGATTTCAATTCATTAATTCATATTCTATCGTTCACGTTACATAGACGAATAAATGTCTCTAACAGCGCTACGGAGAAATAAATAATAATTCCGCTTTTGATAAACGGCGACTTCTCAAAATACAAATTACGTTTACGTCCGTAATAATTCAATTCGGACGATAAACCTGGGGCCGGTGCAATACAGTATCAGGACAAATTTACAATAAATAATACCACATTTGTATACGTCCGTGTGAAACGTATGTGTAAGCGTTTGTAGGTTCGTATATACCACCGGAATGTATAGAGAATTCAAACAATAAAGCAGAAAACTTGAAAAATAGTTATTGCCCTGTACATGTGAGACTACTATGAACGTTACGTATTGTCAGCGCCGAAAGAGCAGTATTTCTGCTCAAAATCGATTTGACAATTGCAAATCATAATAGGTATGAAGTGTATTGTAAGAGTTATCGATGCTATCGGCTGAAGCTAACTAAACTAAGGAAACGCAACGATCCAAAAATCAATTTAAAGTTGCCTGAGCAGTGGTAAGTGGTTAAAAATTCTCTCTATATGCGGCAATGGTAATTTTTTGTCATAATCGGTTTTCAGTGTATAATAAAAAACTTTTCTCTTTTTTAAATGAAGCGTAAAATGTATAATATTGATAATGTTTCTAATTGACTGTAAGTATTATACATTTTACCCTTAATTTACTTTAGTTTTAACACTAAATGTAGATTCTAACTGAAGATGGCATTTGGCCGAAACATGTCCTAGATAATTATTAAAATTAATTAAAGGAAAAGAGGAAGTTTTTTTATTATACACTGAATTATTCAATACCTTACAACATGGATATTTTACGTCTCATAATCAGTTTTGTTGGTATATCTATCATGATGTTATTGAGGTAATGACATATTTCTACTTAAAAAAAGTAAAACAAACTAGGAAAAGAATTCACTCTCGATGCAAATCTTAACCTTAACTTTTTTTTTCTAGTACATTTTTCTAAATTAAAAGTATAACTCGGCAACAGAGTGACAATTACTGCCGCAGTTTCCTTTTCTCACTTGTTTTTGTAATTTTTTAAAATCTTGTATCAAAATTTCAGGAATACTTATTATGGCCGCGCAGTTTTAAGCTGCGTCTTAGCGAATTTTTCGCACAGCTCGTTTAGCTCAGCTCGACTAAAATATGAACGAGAAACCAATCACAGCACGTCAAATAAACACGTGATTATTTGACGCGCAGTGATTGGTTTTTTGTTCATTTCGTAGTCGAGCTGAGCTAAACGATCTGTGCAAAAGTTCGTTAAGACGCAGCTTTAAATCTGAATTGTTGATTGATGGCGTTATTAGTACTTACCTGTTTTATTCTTATGTCGATTTTAACGGTATGGATTAGGTTATGTCAGTAGGTATCCTTGAAGCAAGAACACGACTACGACACCTTGGAAAGTTAGAACTTGATGAGATATGTTGGTCCAAATTGGTTGGCTACAATGAGCAAAAGCAAATTTTCAAGAAACAATACACCTCCATGTGTTGTCGTTCTTCAGAATTAGCTGTACGACCAACAGCCTCTCATGAAATTTTGCATGAAGATATTCACTTCAAAGTCCACAAGATCCAATTGAGACAAGAGTTGAAGCCAATTAATTGTGTTGAGTAATCACAACTTGTTGAATCATTGTAGCTATTGAAACGACGTATTAGTGACTTTTATCACATAATTATCTTCTCCGATGAAACTTATTTCCACTGGGGTGGCTACACGAATAAACAAAATTGTAGGATTTGGGGAAAACAACCACACGCCATTCATGGATTACAACATTTCTAATATTTAAATCCCCACGAATGTTACTAATCTTCTACCACTAGGCTACAAATTCAGTTTATGCCCTGAAAAAGGCGATGTAGGTACATATTGTAAACTATTGGCGGATACAGAGTACATCATCAATTCCATTTCAGTTAAAACCAGTGACTTAGTTAGATCCAAATCGACTAACACAATAACGAATTTCCTTCAACATCAACATCTCCCTTCGCCAGTTAATGGTCTTCTGAGGGGTTATTATACTCAGACCAAGAAATTTCTGAAAGATTTGAAACAACTCTTCCTGAAGGTGATTCCTTGTTGTTTATGCCGGCTGATAAAGGTCAACTGACAGTAGCGTTAACTAAATCACAATACAACGCCAAATCGCTTTCTCTTTTAGATGACGACGCCATTTACAAACCTTTACAAAAGGATCCTACATCTTCTATTCAATACAAGAACAACAGTATTGTCAGAGATCTTAAACGTTCCGGTCACATTGATGATATTGCTCAGAAACAAGTCACTTGCTGTAATGGCATTGCCCAAAATTCGACTCCCTTGTTAAGGTCCATAAGGCCGATTACCCTGTGACACCTATCGTATCCTTCGTGGGGTCCCCTACATACCAACTGTCCTCATTTATTGCTTCTATTTTAACTGCTTCCTTCTCTAATAGGACAACTTATAATATCACTGATTCCTTTGCCTTTGCTGTTGATGAAACAGAAATCCATTCCGGAAGACTATCTTGTGTTATCTCTAGACGTTGTTTCCTTTTTGGCATTTCCCTTGAACTGGTGCTAGAAATCTTGGATAAAGAATGGCACAGAGTTAGTCAAAACACCACCATTGAGAAATCTACGCTGTTGGACATACTTAGATTCCTTTTTCAATCTGAATCGTTCAGATTTGATGGTAATGAAACAAACTTTCTGGACACCGATGGGTAGTCCACGAGCCCGATTGAATTGCATTGTTAAGATGAACTTCTCCAAACCTGCCTTCCTAAACTGGATTTCGGATTTTTTTATAAATATGTAAACGACATTATTACTGACTGTTCAGGAACAATTTGAAACTGATGTCATCGTGGATGTTTGGAATCCTTCCATCATGATTAATGGTATTCGTTATCGACCATAATAACCTATTTTGGCATTTGCTTGAATAGCATTAATGTAGACAATGTTTACTACCAACAAAACAGTGGTGACGAGTTGGTGGCTTATGGTCTTATTAGAAACAAGTTTTCATGTCAAATAGTTCTCGGTTTGAATTAGCCAGTAAGATCGTGTGACAAAAATTTTTTCTTGTTTCTTTGGGGATATTGAAGCAGTAGACTTGACTATTGCGACAGGTAGTAACCAAAATAAAATAATGATTAAAAACAATGTGTCATTACAGTAGATATAAGCACTTATAATAGCAATGCTACCAACATCATCAAGAGATTTCCGACGAATTCTTTGTAATATAAGCTAACATCAAGCTGGCTCAACAATTTACTTACATAATGATGAGACCAACAGATTAATGTAGTGAGCCCGGAACAATTCTATCGATTCCAGGTGATTTATCATCTCTAGGAGTCTTTTAGAGTCAGCACCGCTTTTACACGTTTTGTGTGGCATTCCTGCTGGCTTTATTGTACATACTTTGTAAGATTAGTTCAGTAGATGCCCCAACTTCAATTTCGTAAGACTTTCGAGTCAACAGACAACTTTAAACAAGGTTCTCTTTAACCAAATTGGACAAGATCTTTGATAAGCCATTGTGTTGTATTGGTGATCCTATCAAATCCGCTTTGGAGTTCAGACCAAAAGTACTCTCTATAAGGCTATGAAATTTAAAATTGATTCCTTTAGCTATACCAACACAGAACAAGCTTTCACAATGAAAGAAAAAAGATATGCACTGTCAAAAGCGGACTTCAAAAGCTGAACTTGCGAATGGATGTCTATATTGCTATAGCATAAAATTATCATCTTATGCAATTGTCAATGTACACATTAAAATATGGTAATAGTTTAAAACAGATATCAAGAAAAACCTTCTGCTTGAAGATACAAATTTTAATAAATTAACTTTATTCTGGTAAGGTCCGGAACTTGAATTAAGTTGGTTTGGGGAGTTGTTTCTTCAATTTTATACAATATGAATCCTTATCTCCAAAACACAACCTTCTCTAACTTAACTAATTACCAGCTTGCCAGTTAGACATGAAAAATCATATTACACTGATTTAGTAGAACAATTGCGTAGGACCAGTGGTGAAGCTACATTACATGTTGACTAGTAGCGATGTGTAGGTGGTTACGGTGGTCAGGTTGCATATCATCGGAATAACAATGAATAACAGTATACGAACGCCACGGCGCGAATACAACCGGACGTGACCCAGATGTTGTTGACCCTCATCCAACTCTCCCGGATTCCGGAATATTATCACCGCGGTTGCCCCGGTCGGTGTGAAACGGTCGCACCGAAGCCGAGAACTGCAGGGTAGGATATGAAGGGACTACTGACACCCGGTATTACGTGTTATTATCATTGTTTTATTGTTTTTATTTTCTTTATTTTTCGCACGCCGACACCTTGTGCGTTGCTAACGAAGGGTTCCGAACTAGGGACATGCACGCGTTTCCGAACATGCCCCGTGTTAAAGACGCAATTTCGAACGCAAATAACCGACGGGTATTTTACATGATGAGGGTAAATTACACTAATGTACTTTTTGACCCAGTTTTCAGCGCGATATGTAGAATCTTGTTGTGAGACTTTTGTTACATTACTGTGCGTGCTGACTGTGGCGACAGGTACGACAAATTGTTTTCATATTCTTAGCAAGGATGGTTTAAGATGACTACAGTACTGTATGTTTCTATTTGATATAAAAGTTTCAGTCTTGGGGGTATCCGTTGTTTCACTGTTCTTCATAGTACTTAATGTGTTTAGTTTATGGCCATACTTGCTAACTTGCCTTTGGTATATAGATGAAATCAGAATTGGATCTAATTTGAGGAGTCTGAAGGCATTCTTGGTAAATAAATAATTCAATCTACTATTGGTTCGGGATGCCATTATTAATTGTGACACTAGTAATACGATATTTTAAAAGATCCGGATCCTTTCAAGGCAGTACAGTATTTGGATACTTAATATCGGCAAGTAATCGCATGATAGAAGGGTCATTTTCA
The DNA here is from genome assembly GCA_023690525.1 of Holotrichia oblita. Taxonomy (NCBI): domain Eukaryota; kingdom Metazoa; phylum Arthropoda; class Insecta; order Coleoptera; family Scarabaeidae; genus Holotrichia; species Holotrichia oblita. Next base: position 123,667,968 of record CM043018.1, read on the forward strand.
CGAGAAAGTTTTAATTGTGTCTGGTATGACCGCTTACTATTTATTATTATTTGAAAAAATATTGGTGCTTTATCTGGTAACCAAATTAAATTAATACCTATCTTCAGGTTCCTTAAAACTTTTTGAAAATCTTTAATTTTTCTACTGGTATGTTCTCGAGATTCCTTGTACGACAAACGACTTCGTAGAATTTGAGAGCATATTGTGTAAACTTGAACCATCTGCTTGTTAAATTTGTTTCGTATATTGGAATTTGATTTCGTTCTACAACTTAGTGTGAGCAGGAGTACATAGACGACGACAATTATTCTGGATGCAGCATGCTATGATTAGGACACTTGTGCCATATTTGCTAACAGTTATTGGTTTATACCGAATGACATTATATAATGGCAGCATTGAATTACTCTGGGCAAAATGCCTTTTGTACTCAAAGTCATTTCTCGGGCTTAATGCTTTCTCTCAGCAATACGCTGCTATGCTGCAGTAATTGCAATATTAATGTTCTGAACATAACAAGATTATTGATGCCATTATAGGAATTCTTGAAACATACGATCTCTGTATGGTCATCTAAACGCTAACAAGACAGTACTATTATAGCACTACGCCAATTCTCTAGATTTGGACTTATATGAAGGATTTGGATATTGTTCCACCCTCATTGAACCCAAACGAATCTTCTGCATCATTTCTGGTGTCTCCAACTTGGATTTGGATATCTTAGACTACTGTACTAATGCTGAGCATTCTGCCAATGGCGTTAAGGTGAATTTTTATTTCAGGTTGTTTCTTAGAATAACCTCTTCTCGATAAGTTGTGTAACCGTTGGGATGGCATTGGTATTAAATGCTTTAAACTATGGTTTCTATGGTGTAGGAACTTCAAACGCTTATGTTGGAAGAGAGAATATTTATTAATACAAGCCAAAGGCTATTCCTATCTGATGCTTTGGTTATTTCGTACAAATCGTAAAGTTCCCATCTCGATAGTTTAAGTTTGTTTAGAATTCAGGAAGTTTTATTAACCTGCCTTTATAAGACTGATTAAACATGACTAATAAGCGTAATGTTTACTACACAATATTCTATTCAAAGTGAATTAGTACTCTCCCTTTGGTAGTACTATAATAGAGTTATACAACTACGTATTGAGAAATTATTACATTCTTTCAAAAACCGAATTATTTTTTGTAAGTAAACTAATTAATTGTGTATCAAACAAAAATAGTGTGATAATTTATTTTATTGTTCTTTAATACAGTGATCTCTTCATTTTCTTTTGTAAACGAGCTTATTTTGGCTTCATTCATTTTTACATTTTTTGTAATTTATATAAGTGGATTTCGTTCTTAATGAATTTGCGCGGATGTATATGATTTATGAAGCAGTTGGTGGAACGGAAGGAAAGATTTTGGGAAGTGTCCGCTATAGAGAAGCATTTGCCATTGGTGTGAAAATAGAATAATTGCGGCAAACACATTTAGGGGGTTAATGTCCCCTAATTCAAGTGTTAATATATTAGAAAAATCTAACCCTCTAGTTTAGCAAATATAATTGTTCCTATTTTAATCAACGTTTGCAAATAGACCTTTTAGAATACATACATCAAAACTTGTTTAATGCGTATAAATCAGTTTGCAAAAGCAACTCCAAACAGTTCACAGCGAGTGAAAGACTGAGAGTGAAAGTACTGTTAGTAATTTATAGAGATTACATTATTTCTCCATTTTGAAATAAATTAAGTGGAATCCTTCAATTAACTAAATACCATTCTAACTTAATGTTATTATCAGAAAATTTAAAGTAAATCTATTCATACATATATAGCAGTATCAAAGGTACCTTACATTAGTGAGGGTAAATGCTTAATATACGTATAATGCCTATTGTTTCGCTTTGTGTTACTGTTAACGTAATTTGTTCATGGATGGTATACTTCAAGAAGACAATGCGTACGTATTATCTACATTCTATATTGCACATTTACCTGAGCTACCTACCGCTCAAACAACATAATTAGACTAGAAAGCTATTTTAGGATAAATGTGGAAGTTTGCACTTATATGATTCAAATTGTAATTAACTATGTGAATTATTGAATGATATGATTATATATTATTTTCCAATTTAATATGAAATTCTTCGCCTAGTTTAAAGGTTCAGTAATTACAGTTAGTATGCTTGAATATTACATTTAGTTTAATTATTCCAAATGAACCTTTACATGATTACAAAATGCTATAAAGCGACCTCTATATGTTTCTGCTAATTACTTGTAACTATTGATGTGTACCTATGCCACTTTTGTCATTATGTCTTGTTTTATTTTACTAATTTAGAAACATATTAAAGCATAAAGAAATTTGGTTTAGCTTAAATACGTTTCTTGCTTTGTAGTTTGTAGTTACCAGTTGGTACGTTTCTACGCAACATTCTCCGATCTGGCAACGGTGGACTTGGAATATATTTATTTCAAAAATGCTGAAATGGTCGGTGATCCAGTAAAGTAAAAGATAAATTAGCAGCTCAAAATATGATCGCGCAATCAGCCATACTAGCTGCATGCAAAGTTATATCAGTTCTGAAAATTGCTAGAACTAAACAAAAATAGACTACGCATCCTCACAGATTTTCTTACAGTGCATTGCCACCTGGGGGAACACATGACAAGGATAGGTCTAAACTAGAATAGCGACTGCAGGTTCTGTAGGGTGTCGGATGAAAATTCGGAACACCTGATATCTTACTGCAAAACCATCACGGAAATCCGAGCTAATTATCTCGGTAAACGTCATGGGCGAAGAGGAAATACCTGCTCTGAAACCATCACAGGTATTGCAGTTTATTAAAACTCTTAGACTGGATGGGAAGCTTTGAGAACGGGCATAGTCCAGCAGCCTACAGCCTAGGCAAGGGGGCACAATAGTTCAATAGGTCACAGCACAATATCATCCTTCTTTTAAATCTAAATCTAAATTTAAAAATCCTTTTGATAGAACATTCTATTAATATTACCACTGTTACCATAGTCAATATTTCAAATTAAAAAAATCTAGGCCACAGATGTCATTATGATAACCGCTTCTTTGTTTACAATTAAACATTTAAACTACGCACAATTTTAGTGTTTTTCCTTGGAACTGCTAGATTGCAATTTTAATCTCAGAAATGGTAAAAGTGGGTTTGAAGTAAACATGTATGAACAAATCAAGACCTTTCAAAAACCAAAGAACATAGAGGCCATGTTTGGTGTATTAGAGCCACATTTTGCGAGCTACTTGTTCTGTTAACCAGAATTTTGTTGAATTGTATTGTAATTATTATTTAAGCGATGTAGATTACGCAATTATATAAATCAATCTGTTTAACATTTTTTGCAGCTTCTCTATTTTGCTTTCTTAATTTTTTGATTTTTACCATTTTACATAAAAGAGTGAGGACAAAAACATTACAAAAAGACGTCAAAAAATAATTGGAGACTAAACAAGCTGTTACCATAACGACAACAGTGGCCTAGTCACTAACATTGAAACAATTTTAAGTCCAAATGTTTGGGTCCATTTTTTGCATAGTGCATGATATGATATCCCATTCATGTTAATTCAGCTATACGAACATCTTCTACTGCTTAACTTTAGCTCTACATCAAGGAAAATTGTTGGCATATTAATGTTTTGCATAAATAGGAATTATTTCTTCCTTTTAGATTGACTATTGCCTTCTCTAATAAAAAACCAACAATAATCTCCTATCATGACGAGATCCCACCTACCCTGATATCTTTTTCCATTTTTATTTGTATATTTCGACGGAATCTTCTCCGGTGTCTATTACTCATCTCTTCTGAATAAGCAGGAAAGAAATTCAAATACGACAGCAAAAAAAATAAGTTTGAAAGATAGCTTGGCAGTTTGATTTCCCCGATAAAGTGTGGAGACGCAAAAATCATTTGAGCATCTTTGAAAAGGTTCCTAATTTGTAAACAACTAAACCTTCTTTCGTGAACTTTTGCATCAGACGGCTTTGGAAACTTATCCCTTAAGTATTTAAAACAGTTGCCTTCTTTTTCTAGTGTTCGAGCTTATTACAATACTTTTATAATTGTGTCGTCTAGTGTTGTTAATAAATCAACAGATTATCGGGTAAAAGTTCTTGTGGTAGATTAGATTAGATTAGATTTGTGGGCAGTGGCCCTGCTGCCTTTAGTCACCGCGACCTGCATGGGTCTATTGTAACATTGCCCACCTACTTGTTAGACTAATTGGAGGCTTTTGATGAATCTTGTTGTTGTCGTGTGTGACTGGCAGCAACACAGTTACACAAAATGTGTTCTGCCGTCTCTAGATCTTCTTGACATAGACGGCAGATTTGATCTTCAGCTTTTCCGAGTTTGTGTAAGTGATACTTCAGGGCCACGTGACCTGTCAGAAACCCTGCCAGCAGTCTAAGGTCCCCTTTGCTGAAAGATAGCAGCGACTGTGATGTCTTAGGCGATCCTGATAACAGTGCCTTCGTCTGCTTTTGTCCTGGCGTATTTGCCAGTGGGACGCCTTTCTGTTGACCTCCCATTTGTTAATTGCTTGTTTTAGGTGGCTCTTTTGCAGCACACAACAGGTATAGGGTCCAATGAAAGGCATTTTCGCTGCTTCTTTGGCAAGCTTATCTGCCTTTTCGTTCCCTTCGATACCTTGATGGCTTGGAACCCACTGAAGAGTTACGTGGTTATTGCGTCCCAATAGCCTTAAATTGCATGTACATTCATGCAACAGACTGGATTCGTACGCACAGCCTTCAACGCCGCTGACTGTCCGTTGATATACAAATTGTTGGCCTACGTATCCCTAACTCGAGGTTCTTTACGGCGCATAAGTTAATAGCAGAAATCTCTGCTTGAAATATGTTGGAGTGGAGTCCCATAGGCATTTTGAGGTAGTGGTTAAGCCCACTGACTACGATACCCGTCCCCACTCCTTCTATTCTAGAGCCGTCCGTGTACCATGCCAGGGTTCCTCTTTTGAGTTGAGGCTCACCGGAGGCCCACTTAGTACGGCTTTCGATTACCACTTTGTAGGGTTGGTCGAAGTTGTATTGCATAGGAATCTTGTCCTTTGCAATGTAAACTAGGTAGTTGATGTTGGGATCTTCAAGGATTTTAAGGTGTCCTTTAATGTCCCCAGGTTTTAATCCCTTTAGTCTGTCCAGAGTCAGGGCACCTGCTTTTGGATGTAAATGTGCAGCGGCGTGATTCCCAGCAGTACTTCTAGCGGCGTCTCTGATACACTGTATCTGAACAATGAATAGTAGGAAAATTTTAATTTATACATCTCTACATGTGATGATTTGCTACCACTAGAAAGCCACCACAACATAAACTTTTACTACTACGTACTGATATATAGCTGTTATTGAGCTGTGATCATTTTTTATGATTTTTGTCCACAATTTGTCCAACATTTGCCTAATTTCAGTTGCAAACTTGACATAAGCAAATTGTTAGATCTTGGAGAGAAATCATAAAAAAATATCATGGCATATGATTTTATCGAGTTGAACAAATTTGTTCAACTCAATCTCCTTAATTTAATATAAATATTGCACTTTAGTTAGAGGAGTCTACAGATGAATAAACAGCATGAATTTCTATTTTAAAAATTTGTCTTTATTTACGTCAGTATACAACGGAATACATAGATTCTAATTATAATATTTACATTTTTCGTATTTACACATTTTATGATATTAGGCACTCTTCGTTTATTTTTTATGTATTTTATATTTAATTACAATATTACTAGTAATCGTATACAGTCAATATTCAGATTAAATCAATACAACAAATATGCGGTAAATTATACTACAAGTAAAGTATTGATCGACTATCTACAATATTCTAACATACATTAAAATGTTGGCATCAAAATTTAGTAACTTTTATCCTCATAGTAGATTTTTTTGATAGAGAAAAATATACAGTAACAATTTGTTTTCATCGACAAAACACATCAAAACTATGTGGAATCTAGATATGTCTCAATGCGTGATGCAATGTTTAGTTTATACTTGACAAACTTGCAACTATAACAAGGTTAAACAATTTCAATTCTCAAGTAATATATGTCTGTACCCAGCTGGCGCTTCTATTCTAAAACACGTAATTCTCTAGTGTGCTGGAGACATGTTGCGGTTTCAACATTAAATAAATTAAATTACTCTTTGTTGACTCCAGTATTCTTAAAACTATCTTTAAAACACGCCGTTAGTCTAATGCTTTACACCCCCTTAATGTATAAAACAAATTTATCAGGATGGAACGACAAGAAACGGAAGACGTGCAGAACTTGGGAAAGTTACAGCAAACTTTAAATTGGAAACGCAGCAGGAGTGTATGATCACGTCCGAATTGCACACGCCTTCCTTTGAAACTGTACTGGAACTGATGTCTTGGTGTTTCTGTAATTCTTTTTATTAGTGTAGTAGATGTGCGGTTGAAGTTAATTTTAAATTTCAGATATAAGTTATTTTGAAACGACGAAAATCGTATTAAATATCATATTATATTTGAAAATTCTAACGTCATTACTGCTGTGATGTCTGCTAGTAATTATGTAATAAACCATTTTATGGCCAAAACTCAAAGTCTTGGGAGATTTCGGATGTCAAAAATTATATAGCGTTAATGTTGATGTTACTGTGCAGAAAAACTGAATGAGTGGAGAGTGTGAAAAAACATGCGAATGCAACAAAGAAGCTATCAATAAGTAAATCCGTCTAGATAAAATAAATCAACCAACCATGATAGATGTGCTAACAAGTTTTGCTTCAGACGTTGGTAGAATGCAGCGGAAGCTTTTACAAAATATCAGAAGATCTACCATATGACTTAAGGCTCCTCGCAGCGGCAGCTCTTTAAATCTACTAAAAATGTTGACAGACTTCAGGAACTTAGCTGTTCAGATCAGGTTTTGGCCACTAAATAGGTGGTGGGAAAAATTTGTATAAAATTGATTTCAAAAAATCCTTCACGGAGCCAGGAAGCATTATGGGATTTAAAGTGCTCTGACTTTTTAAAATTGATTGAAAATAATTTCGATTTTTTGGAACATGTCAGTACTGATAACCAGTCTTAAGCATCTGAGTATGACAAACTTCAACTTCAAGCTGTCCAAGATAAAGAAAAAGCAAAGATGAGTAAGTCGAAGATGCTGAGTTGGTTTTTTCATAGCCATGGAGTAGTTGACGCAGAGTTTGTGGCGCAAGTCCTATTCTCTTGGACTTATATAGACAAATCTGGACAATTTAAAATCTAAAGAGAATTTTTTGATACGTATTTTCGTATGTACACAAGCTAAAGCAAAACACGCAGAGATATAGTAGTATGAGAGACAGCGATTGCGTACTTCATGTTAGATACAATGAGAATGTAGACATTCAACTCTAAAGACATCTTCGTATTCTAAAGTGTCCTGATTTGTATACATAACATCTATATTACAATATTTTTAAGATTAAAAATTAATAAAATAAACGCTGCATTACAATTTTAAAATTAAGCCTTAAGCTTGTTTTAGGGCACAAATTGGCAAATGGTACAAGCAATATTGCATTCCACATAATTTGACCTGTCTTGTCGTAACAATTATTTGAACACACAAAATTATTGACCTAGCTCGATATGCTTATTTATATTAATAGTCGTAATATACAGAATTAGAACTACTATTTTATCTTACAAATGTAAATACCATAGGTATGTTGATTTGTTTGGCAGTTTCATTTTTTTACGCTTAATTAATGCTAAGTCTGTTAGAAAGTCGAAATAAAAACATGTACAGATATTTTTCGATATTTAGCACCTTTTCGTTTCAGCGGAAAACACACATACAAAAAGGTAGTAGAGGTACAACAACTTATTTCGCGAGTTACGTATATTATTTACAAAAACGATTTATTCACTTTTATACAAAAAAAGAATCAACAACAAGCTTTCTACAACGATTTAATAATTATAAGTCGTATGTACAATTTGTAACGTTATTATAGTATCCTCAGTTAAGCTTCAAGACATTAATTAAAGTTTACACTGTATTAATTTTTAAGGAAATGTACATCTATTATATGTATGTACACAATATTAATTTAACTACATCTTGAACATCTATTTTCTATTGACAATAATCTATTAATGAGTAAACAAAACTGACGGACAATGAAAGCTCTTTTATGCCACTGAAAGCTTATATGTTTCGGATGAATTAGAATATGTCCAATGTGTAAACCAAACAACAATATTCAGTAAAGAGGAATGCAATACAATAATTGACAACTTGTTTTGACCTGCTGAATTATTATACAATTCTACGTTCTACAATCATGTAAAATTTAACAGAACCTTTCCATAGTTTAGTAGTGTTCTCGAATATACCTAGGTATATGTATATACAATACCTACATAATTTAAAACATAATAGAGTTATCGAATGCCAAAGCTGCTGCAGTATATTTGAGCTTAGCAACTACAACCGCGGTGAGAATATTACAGCCAAAGAAAAGAGAAGTTTAATTAACTAAGATAAAGTAAACAACTGGGTTCAAAGATGTAACAATTTAAAGACATTTGCTCTCAATCTTAGAACGGTCGAAAGAAGCTAAGATGTTAATGTTGCTGGAGTTTTTAATTAAGCTGGGTCGAATTAAGTCGAAGTTAAGATGTACAATCAAACGCCTTTAAAATGACCGCTGCGCTGTGGGAAAATTAATACTCCTATTTATTTAGCTAGATATCTTTCTAGAATATTTATGTCGGTAAAGATAATATACGGTAAAAATAATTACACGGAAAAAAGAAAATACTGAAGCAAAAAAAACATGTATTATGAGAGAAATTCAATATTATACTTAATTAGCGATGAAATTTGTATTAAAATAAATATCAATATACAATTGAGCTAGATTGAGAATTTGTCAATAGATGGCACGCCCAGTCTTATTGCCAGGAAATATAATAGATCTGAGAAATTGATTCAAAGCTATCATAACATTTAGTTTAATTCTCTCTATGCTGTTGAGAGAGTTATAATGATACGCGTTCGCTTTCCATTATCTGAATTATCTCTTATGATGTAGGTTGGAAAAAATGTTGTGGGATTACTACAAATGTCTCATCTTAAGGTGTTTGCTTCACTAAATCGGGATACATCTGTTCGTTAGCACTACAAATAGGTTACAATGACAATTTTTTGAAAGGCAAAGATTTACTATTCAGATCAGTGATAGACTTCTGAAAGGCAGTTTCTTAATCTTTAAACTTGAATCAAACACAGATGAGTATTACAACAATTACAAACTTTTGTTGTTGAACATTCTATCCAAATATATCGCCCAATACTAACTATTTAATCATTTTAATGCTAAAAAACGGAAATACAGAGTTAATTGGTTTGTTAAAAAAGTGTTTTGTGATGGAAACTCGTAAAATTGCTCGTAAATATGGACTGAGGTTCCCAAATGAGCGGCTACCAAATCAACTAGCTTCCAACCCGTGCACAACTACCTACGTAAACAATGTCCCGAAAACATTAACTGAGTGTCCAATGGTTGCTGCATTGGACACTACAATTTACAATATACTACGAAGATGAGTTTGAAAAATATTAAACGTAATGCTTTGTATCCGTATCATATCCAGTTTGATCAAACAAGCTTAGCTACATTTTTCGCTAATCACTTATGTGTATCCTCGCTGGTACAGTCATTTGTGAGAAACATTTAACGTTCGAAAACTGTTTAGATTTTTTTATGGATGAGAAGATTTTTGAATCAACGGTTTGAATTCGTAGACGAGAAAGCAGCCCCAGATCTAGTATATGAACAACGTTTTTGTCTTTTTGTGATGAGTGGAAAGGATAGTTTCGACCTTAATGTAATCTCAATTACAAATTATCTGGACATATCATGAATCTCAGCAGTCTCTATTCATTTATCAAATGTACTTTTTCCGACAACCTCCTGCAAAAATATAGTCAGTGAATCAGACTTGTATACATTACAAATAGATCCAAATAAACCTACATCTACATGCACATATCACAAAAATCAGATCTTACTGGAGCATCAAATTAGATTGCGCTGAAATAAACGAAGCAATGATTGGAAAGAGATTTAACAAAGTACGTCATTTCATACATTTTACTTTCGATAGTACAATACTATCTACCAAACGAACCACAGGCTTTGCAACATGTGTATACATATATATAGTGAAAGCCTAAATCGTAAAGAATAGATTTGTGCCCGAAGGATCAGCTGACTCATATCCTTTCCCTTCAGGTTGCTCTAAAAACATTAGCATCCGATGAGATAACCTCGAAACTAGCTTGGGACTGCCTGGAAAACCTAAGAACCCTGGCCAAACTCAACAAAATTATTTTCATGTGGGTACTGTGGCATAAAGGCATACGAGGCAACAAAATAGCAAAAAAGCTGGCAAGAAAGGGTTCTGAAACAATATTTACTGAACCTGAACCGGGTCTGACGATAACGAAGGCTACGATACGTGGTGCAGTGACTGAGTGGATCACAAAAGCACACCAGGTATACTGGAACAACGTTGAAACGCAGATGCATAGGAAACCGATGATAGAGCAACCATTAAGGCATTTAATAGCAGATGTGTTGGCTCTTAACTGAGTACAGTTTAGAACAGTGATAAGCCTATTAACAGGATACGGCTCTGCTTACACAGAATTGGAATCTTTATGAATGAGCCTATTTGTAGACTATGCAATCAGGAGGAAGAGACAGACTATCAGATCGTCTTTGGATGCGTTGTATTGGAATGGCGGAGATTACCACTGCTAGCAGCAGGAAACCTACACTGAGGGCAATGATATTGTTAATACAACAGTTCTTGCAGTTTTGAAATTAAAACATTCATTTAAACCATAAATGGTTAACTGAAATACGGACCTCCTTTTAATATGCCTACGTTTTTAATGTTGAACACGTAAGCTTGATATAACAATAAAAAAGTATTGAAATTTGTTTATGAATTTAAGTAATTCATCCAATCGTAGAAATAGTTGTCTAAATGTAGGAGAAATTTTGTTTTTAAAATGTCAACAGAACAATTTGGTCGCATTGGTTCAAACGCGTAGAATATTTAACTCAACATTTCTTCGGTGTTATATTTAACGTTTCACACAACCTGGCAATATCACCATAAAAATAAAATTTAAATTAATAAGTAGCTATTGAAATAACATTATGATAGTGCTAATTTAACAAAGTAGTCTAATTGAAATTTAGCTTTCTGGGTTTTCAATCAATCTTAAGAAACGTGTTAATTTTAACAGTTATTATTGTTCAATTAACCATAATTATTTAACATTTTTTTGCGTTTTAAATGAACATCACGAGCGCATTGCTGGTATTCAAAATTATTTTCGTGTTCAGTTACCTCTTTTACGGTTAATATAACAACTTTTTTTTCTCAGTGTACTGACAGAACTGCCGGAAAAAGATTTACTACACAGGCGACGAAATCTAGTTAAAGAGATTAAGCACTTTATGTAAAGAAATTCGCTAAACCATAGACGATAGGTCGCAAAAAAATACTAAGAGGCGAATATTCCAAATGTAAAAAGTTGCATAAAATTATGTCTTCTATTGAAAGTTTTTTCTCAAAATATTAGTCAGTTTCACTAGGTTATAAATCGTCTACGGACCAGCAGATGTAAGTATGCAAGTAAAGGGAGACGTCAAGCTATTTATTCTGGTTAGTGTATCTGCCTTTGCCTATAATTTAGGAAAGTAAATAAAAAATCCATATTTATTGCAGTTTGTTAGAAATAGAAATATAACTAAATAAGTGTAGGTATATAAGTTTTATATTGACTTAAATCTATAAGAGCCTAATTTGCATGTCCATTGTGTTATTTGTTCAAGAAATAAATACTACTAAAATCAAGAAACTAGACCTACACTGGCATATGTCTAGCAGGTTGAGTATATTGCTTTAAAAATATCGATCGGAATTTCAGTGCATCAATTCTTACAACGCGATATAAACCTTAAATAATAATTGTTCTAAACCCAACAGGAAATCAACCTTCCACATAGCCTATGCGTCCTCACAATATTTGTGACTGCCTTCTCCACTTTTAAGAGAGCGTCTGGGAGAATTCTCTGCTTGCATTAAAGTGAAATTTATGGTATGTTCCACACTCACATACATACATATACTGGGCGTAAGAGGTTTAGAAACCGGCGTTTAATTTAAAGGGCAGCCAACGACATTTGTTTTACATCTAAATAACACGCTTGAAAGCCTCCTTTTGTATACAATTTGTATAGTAATTATCTTTGAAATTACGCGAAAAAACAAAAGCGCCAGGGTATGCCGCTGTTCATACGATGGATAAACAAGTTGTTTATAATGAAGCATTCAATTTTATTTTCGCGTACAATGTATATTTATGAAACTGTTTATGTATGTGGGTTGTTTAATACTTGCCGTAATAAAATAGAACGGTAAACAATGAGAATGATGGAAAAGCACAATACAAGCTTTTTGCCGTACATAAAGAGATCAAATATTAATTGTTTATAATCTTATCAGTGGCCTCGCAGTATTATTTACGACGTAATTATGTTTTGGATTTAAGCATTTACTGTGTTCGGCAATTTGGTCAAATTGATCTGTTAGGTTAATTTAACGTATACAACGGCTTTTAATAGGTTAAGTATTAACCAGTTATAGTAATTTCCGTAAAATTTGCGTCACAGTTTGATCCGAGCGTATTTATCAAATTTATTTTGAATGTAATGTGGATAATAATAGATATTTGTTCTTAAATTATCGCAGCCCATCAAATTCTGTAATTGATCATATTAGTATATAAGACAGATTAGTTATAATCAAAATAGAGCTTATGTTAGTTAGAGTGACCTCTACTAACAACTTATCGAAAAGATACAGTCCTTCCAGGCTAATAAATGGTCATTAGTCGATAATGTCAACAAGTTTATTACAAAATTTATAGATTTTTAAATATAATGATGTGAAAATAGTGCAAAATGGACGACAGAAAACACGTAAATACTATTTAAAAAAAAGCCATATTCACATTAATGGCTATATCAATCACCAAACAACTCGTTTTCTAGGGTTTGAACGGCTTAATGTTGTCATACAGAAACCATTGCCTAATACACAGGTTACGATTTGGTACGCTTTTTTGTATTTGCAACCTTAAAGCTATAATCATTATTTCTGATCCTTTTCTTCAAATAAACAATCATCCTGTGGAAATTTGGTGCTTTTTTTATAGTTTTTGGTAGTAGTGCCTATCCAGTTGTTGGCAATGAAAGTTCCTAATTTAACCTAATTTCTACCACCAATAATAACAGAGATACCACTGGTGTAGTATCAAGTTATTCAGAGTTACACTTTTTTATTTAACCAGTACCATACCAGCTGTTCAATTATATATATATGTATATAATCAAAAACCTTATTGGACCCTTAGGTGTAAGATATATGTAATTCACTATCGAGTTACTGCATCTCGTAAATAAACTTCCTCCATTCTTTTTTATCTCTTGCCAGTATTCTCGCTCTTTGTTGTTTTACACCACGCTCTTCTAGTAATTTCTCCACATTTTGGTTGGATGTCTTAATTGATCTTCCTCTCGATCTCTTATTTGGCACCCGTGACTCCCATATTTTCTTGACCGGTCTGTCGCTGCTCATTAAGTGCTCGGATTAAATGTCCATACCATCTCAACTGGCTCTTTTCAATTTTTTTGATAACTGGTTCTATTCCTAATTGCTCTCTTATTACTGTATTCTCTATTTTGTCTCTTTTAGTTATTCCAAGGACTCCTCTCAGGTACTTCATCTCCATGCTCTGGATTCTGGATTTCGATTCTCTTGGTGAGCACCCAGCTTTCACACCCATAAGTTAAAACTGGAAGAATCCATTACCATGTTAAATACTATTGGGCTTAATACTCCTCCTTGTCGTAACCCCACGTTACCACTGAATTCTTGTGATTCCATATTATGCCTTCTAACCACGTTCCTGTTGTTTCTGTGTATCTTTTAATTCCTGATTTATTTCCACTTAGAGGTCAATAAAACAATAGATAATTAAATACGAATTTATTCCATAACATATAGTAATAAGTTTTGGTTAAATAACTTCTTCAGTGGAAGAAATTGACATTTAATATGTGTCAAATTACTAATAATATAAATATAAATTGCCATGCCTATCAACAAAATTATCTAAAAAACAAAAAATTCATTGATATATCGAATTTTAATCATATTTACAAGTAATAATGAAGGAATAATGATTTAATACAACTATAGAAATTGAAATGATTTGAATTATTCGCATATCAGTCTATTTTTTGTCAAGCTCTACCAATTCTGTTCAAGGACTAGGGAAAAACATGGCAAAAAAACCTGAATTTTATTAATTTTAAGCTCTTGACTAGCACTGAACATGGTCGGTCCACCTCAAGCCAGTATCCACGGTAACACCCAAGAATTTAACATTAGTCGACGGGGACAAAAGATTGTTATCAATCACGATATTGAGGTTGGTACGTTGTTTGTAAATTAACAATTTAGTTTTGCTAGCGTTGAGAATAATTTCATTAGCTTTAAACTAGAGATGTCGGCCTTGATTTGTTCTTCCAAATCGCCACATTTCAAAGCAGGCCAAGTCAGTGATGTATCGTCGGCGAAGAGAATCGTGTTAGACTGACGAGCCACATGTGCCATGTCATTAATAAATATTATAAATAATGTAGGTCCAAGCACCGAGCCCTGCGGCACACCACACACTACCCGGCCAAGTGTTGAATCTACGCTGTCACCGCCAACCCGCAGCCTTAAAATTGACGGCGATTCGTCAAATATGAGCGGAACCAATCGTTTACTTTGCCCCTTAAGCCGTACCTTTCAAGTTTTCTAAGTAGAAGTGAATGGGGAACACAATCAAATGCTTTAGACAAGTCGCAAAACACAGTGGCCGTTATTTGTTTTCGGTTAATTTTCTCGAAGACGTGATACAGAAAGTTGAAAAGAGCGTTATTAGTTGACACTCCAGGCCTAAAGCCGTACTGATAGCAAGAAAGCAAACCTTCAGCCTCCAAAAATCTTCTAACTCTCAGATCAACAACCTTCTCATATATCTTTGACAGGGTCTATAATCCGACAATGTGAAGCCATTTCCACCCTTATGCATTGGCGTGATTCTTGCGAGCTTTAGACAAGATGCTGGAAAAACAGAGTTTACAAATGAAAGATTAATTAACTCAACCAGGAAATTTAGAGCTTGGGGTGGTAATAAAAGGAAGATTTGTACGGAGATATTGTCCTACCCTTTAGAGCTCTTGTTTTTAATGTAACGCATTATACCGATGATTTCATGGGTGTCTGTTGGCAAAAAGAAAAAAGATTTGTCATGATTGAATTTAAGGAATGACATAGGGTCTGCATTTGTACTGATGCAACTACTTAAATGTTCGAGAAGTAATTATTCAAGTGTTCAGCAACAACTCTAGGGTCATCCAGCATCACATCATTTTCGGATATACAGATCTTTGCCGTTGACCTTTGTCTTAGACTTTCCACTATTACTTCTCTTGGGACCTTGTCGAATGCTTTTTCTAAGTCCATGAAAGCCAAGAGGCTGTTCAATTATTAACATTCAACTAATTTGCGAAAGACGCCCTTACCATGCTTCGAAATATGTTCACATCACATTTCGTTTCATTGTTGCTGGATCGCTAGTGGAGATGTATCAACGAGAGTTGCCAGATATTAAAGGAATAAATCAGAACCACTGGTGATATCGGCTATAAGATCTATAGAAACACGGTCATTTTATTAGTTTCTTGTTAAGTGAAAAATATTTTCAGAATCTAACACATTACCTTCCGTCAGTTTAGATGGATATGCAAGAGTTTTCATGGATTTACATGAGCTAGAAGTTTACTTAGTTCGAATTATTTTCCATTCGTTTTCATCACTTTCCATAATTTTAACCTTCTATTAATTCCAGACATAAGTTTTCGCGCATTTCCATCCGTTTCGATCAGTTTCTATATTATTTACAGTTAATTTCCCTGACTTCCGTTCCTGCTACTTTAAATCAATTTCACTTTGTTTCCCCTAATATCCGTTAGCCTCCTTTATTTTAATCTAATTTAGTCCTTAGTTTTTCTGTATTTTTACCTATTTCCATTGTTCATTATTTACGGCTTTAGAGCTGTACTAGTTTTAGTGTTAAAGCATAGATATAATCTTCAAAACAATATTAGCATTTACTAAGTAGTTTCTTTACGAAGTTAAGAGAATATTTA
The DNA here is from genome assembly GCA_023690525.1 of Holotrichia oblita. NCBI lineage: Eukaryota > Metazoa > Arthropoda > Insecta > Coleoptera > Scarabaeidae > Holotrichia > Holotrichia oblita. Next base: position 123,684,347 of record CM043018.1, read on the forward strand.
CTTTACGTGAAGTTGGTACAATTTAATACTACATTATATTATAATGAATACATTTGCAAATATACGTAGAAGTATGATTAAAGAATAGAACACGGGACTCAAGAGAGAAGTAAAACAGAAGTGACCCGCTTTGTAGTTATCATAACTTTGGTTTATTATTGCAGCTTTAGATATTCTCAAGGGAATTAAAATCGCAGAATGGCTGTAAAACTTCTGCTTTTAGGAAAAACAGAGTAACCTAGGTGATATAAATTAAGAGCGAACACATTGAGAGGTCACGTAAGAAATGAATGAAGAACATCTGGAAGATAAAATATTAGATGAAAGTGAGACGCAGGCCGGTTTAATATAGAGAAGTTTCATTTAAGTAAAGGTACCGCAATAATTACATGGTAGTGAAAGTGTTAAAGAATCCTTTTAATTTATGGTTTTATTAATTTTCCTTAATATATCTATGGTATATAACAACAAGTATAAAATCTCAAAAGAGATTCCAACCTATAAAGTTCTCCATTACAAAATAGCTACAAAATCAATATTCCTTGACATTACCGTTATCAGCGATTTTGTTTGCACACACGTACATTTCGTACGTCATAACGAAAACGAAAGCAGAAAAGTAATTTTGTTATATGTCAAAATAAATAGACCGACTTTAAACAGCCGACGTCGGACGGTCTCTTCGTTGTCGTTTGTAAATGGAAGGATTTATGCAAAAAAAAGAACGCGGTAGAGCTTCTATCCCAAAGAAGGTATTCTTCTTTTTCTATACGAATGTTGATTTAATATATTTCTTTAAATTTAATTTTGGTTGAATCCATGTTTCCGAAACAGTTATCGATTCCGTGTATTAAGGTATACGTCTACTCCTATGTGGGTCGTCTAGAGATTCAATCAAGGAAACCCCTATTCATCTTGCATCCCCATAGCCGCGTAGGAAGTGTGGCAACATGAATTTGATCAATAACAACAACGCTACTGAGAATGGTATTTGGCTTATACTTATTAATTATGAGAAGCACTAGAAAGCAGTCCCGAGCAATTTTATTTTGCTCTCCATTTCGTTCATTTTTTTTACATATTTATGAAGTGAGTTGATATTTCATTAAATAATTTTTATTTTCGTTTATACAACTCGGTTTTCACGATTTTCTCTGTGAAAAAGGTATTTCAATTAGAAATTATTTTCCTCTCTTTACGTAAATAAAAGAAAATTGGTGAATATGTCGAAACGCAAGACGATAGCAAAGTTTGGTTTTTCTCAGAAAAACAGATCCCGCACGAATTCTAATACGAATGTGTACTGAACGTTAAAATAGGTCTTCTTTACCAATTTTTAAAGAATATAGGTGACCTTCTATTCTTTAAAAGACAAATTAGGCAACTTCTAATAGTTTTTTTATTCTGAAAAAATGTTTGCCGTGCTAGACGAGGATTCAGTTTTTTTGTCTAGTGGGGAGTTCTCTAATAAAAGTCACGTGTGGCAATATGGTATGCCCTCTTAAGACAGAGCAATGCTATTACCGTTATTCAACAACCCTATAGTAGAAAAGTTATCAAAATATTTGTTGAAGATTTCAAAAGGTTTTATGTCTGAATCGACATTGGTATCAACAATACTATCCATCCAACTAAATAATCTGGAGATATCCATTCTTGATTGAGCTGTTTTATTTGTCAGATAATTGCAAGGATACGTTTGAAAAACATTGACATTATATCATTGTTTTAGAAACTTATAAGTTTCACTATTTTGTGATCTTTTGGACAGTTCGATATCAAAGATGTAGGAGTGGCTATGCGTAGGGCAGTGCATACTTATTTTGAGCTATAACTTGCTGTTGGGCTATAATTAGCAAACACAATATTTTTACAGTGAGGTGTAATGTTGTGACGAAGCCGTGAAAACGCATTTACACGTACAAGTTACACAGCAAGAGCTAGATAGTTTTCACAAATAATTCAGTTTAGAAAGCCGCGATGGCAAAAAATGAAATTGACACTACAATAAATAACTAATAAATTCTATTCCAAGGTAATCCGAAATCCCAAAACCATGATCAAGATATGAATCCGTTTAAGATTGACAGAAATTGATATGTAGGGCTTTCCGAAGTCGCTGATTATGGATCCGGATAGTTAAATTTAGAGAGAAAAAATGGCAGATATAATATGAGCAACTCCTATGTAAAAAGTTTATTCATAAATATGCGTTTCCAAATGATTCTAAATGAATTCAATTAAAACGTTCATCATATTTGACATTAGAACGTTGGAGAATCACACTATTCCAATGTTTTGCAAAAGAATATTAGAAATTAATCGAATGAAAAGGAAAAAAAGAGGCATTTCTTAAGCATTCTCTGCGTTTTTGGATTTAGAGAATTGTTCTACATTATCCCAAAGTTTTGCAACATTATGTTAAATTTTAGTAGTTCTGCTTAGCTGTTTTAGGTTTATTTGTGGTTATTCCAGTATTTTGCAAAACAATATTAAAATTTATTATTTATTATTTTGGAAGTTGTTTTGCACACAAATATTGCCAGTTAGACAAGAACAAGCATTTTTAGGCCAGCCTCCCCATTTTTCTAAACTTCATATTTTAAATGTTATTTAACATTATTCGAGGATTCTGCAAATAAATAATATTAAATATAAATGTTTTAGGTCAGTTTCCTTTCGAAATTTAAAATTTTGAAAGAAGTTTTGGATTGTACGTTCTTTCATTGTCTCTCCAATTAGTCGATAAAAAAATGTTGAAGGTCAGTTTCTTTTATCAATATTTTGAAAGTTGTTTTAGGATTATTTCGTCTATTGTAAAGTAATATTAAAATTAATAAAAAAAACTTTCAAAATTTTAAATTTTGAAACTTGTTTCGTATCGTATCAGGTTTGAAAGTTCTACTTTTAAATGAGCTTCCCTTTTTCTAAATTGTATATTTTTTAAGCCGTTCCAGCGTATTCTAGATTTATTCTATATTGTTACAGCGCTCTGCAAAATATTAATAGAAACCAGTCGAAAAAAACCAAAACAAAATGTGTTTGTTAATCTAATATTTCCATAAGCATTTCTGAGAAAGATTCAATTTAGCGAAAGCAATATTTCATTCCCCAGTTTAAAAACAGAAATTTTATTCTCCAGTACCGTAATTTACAACGTCTTCCCTTTTGCTAGTCCTCCTGATCTAAAAACTGTTATATTTTTCAAGCTTTTTCGACTTGTTTTTAATATTATTCTTTAAAAATCTGGGACAATATAGAACCGACTTAGAACAATCTGGTACAACTTAGAAAAAGGAAATTTTGTAGAAATTTTCAAGACTATCTTTTAAAATCTTGGATTACGTGGTGTGCAGTACATGAATCATTATAATTATAATATTTCAATCAAAACTATTACCTAATTTTATACCTAAAATTTTTTTGAATATTCTGGACGACTACCCTATTGGCTTGACAACAACAGCTGTACAATTTTTTTATAGCTGTTAGAATTTCTTTAAAATACAAATATACTTGTAGTTACAAAAATTTCCATGCCAACTACAAAATGCAATTCTTGTAGTTACTATATATATTCCTTCCTCCCAATTCCAGGATTTCGCATTGAATACAAAATCTGTTATTTGAACCGAACTGGAGGCACGTAATGTTGCATTTTATTAGATAAACAACGTGATTGTCGCATAACACGTAGAACAGCATTAAAATATAAAATTCAAATTCGAGTTGACAAATATTCACGCCCAACATTCTGCTGAATAAATACACTTTCATCTATTGATTTTTGTTGGGAGTTCAATAACGACAAAGCATTAAGTAACTCATATACTCATCTATAAAACAAGATTGATATAGAGGATTCTGGGGCATTATACACTGTCGTCCAAAACATTGGCTCTACAATTTCTCTTATTCAAAAATTTCAATTTAATACTAAGGCTGAGAACTTTACATCTTTTTAGTTTTTGATAAGTAAAAAATAATTCCATAAACTAATTTGGTAGTCAGAAAAAAGCGAATAGATTGTTTTAAAAATACAATTAAATGTGTCAGTGTAAATACAAATATACAATACTCGAAACGAAATTTCTGGTTAGTCGTTTTCAAATACAATGACCAAGATTAAATGTGTAGAAACTTTTTTACGTTAGTGTATGTTTCTCAATGTATGGAGTATATTCGCATCTCATTTTCTGCGGCTCATGCTACTGCCATTCTATATCGGAAACCCTTATCCGCCCGGATTGTACAGAGATTCGGATGTCATTCCTGCTTTTAGTTATGTGATCGTGCGTATGGGTTACGTCAGATCCGTTCTGAATACTAAACTGTAGACGGTAGGAAATTCCAAGCGAAATTGGTTACACGGGTACATTATTATCATAAGTTAATCATCGACTTCGGTAGATGAAAACTGTATGTAATAAAAGAGGGAGAGAAAAGTTGACAGAATGAAGTTGTTTGTTGGCAATATTTTGAAAATATTAAATTAGCTTTGTACCTAAAACACGTCTCTAGTTGATACCCTTTCTGGATTCATATTTCCCATTCCGTACAGCAACTTTAATCTTCGATACTTTCTGCTTCTGATATTTTGACAATTACTATGAATAACTCATAACCTAGTAGGGGAATCATCATTTACTTTAAACTGTCAAATGTTTTATAAGATGATTGAAAATTATGGTGGTCATGCAAAATATTATATATCGGTCAATTACCAAGATAACATTCTAAAGGTTACATCATAATCTTTTAATCTTAAGATGTAACAAAATTTTATGCTAATTCAATATAGTACTCAGTATAGATGCAAAATATATACATTTTAAAAGAATCCAATTTTTCACCGCAAGGAGTGAGCCTTTATATTTGTGGATATGCAAAAGTTTAAAAGGACTGAACATCTAACTATATCATCAAAGTTGATCAAATAACCTAATTTTCATCAAGCGAAGCTAACCAAATACTGAATACATTTCACATGAACTCAAAAAATTACTTCCGTATACTTATGTAGAAGTTAAACCGATAATTTAATTACAGCACCTAATGAGTTTCTGCTAGCCCTGCTATACCTTTCATCAAAGGAATTGGACTAGGAAAGGGTGTGCGTTCATGAGGTCTGAGCAAACAAGTTGGCGTTCTGGAGTTAAATTAAATTTGACAGAAAGTAGCAAACTAAATAACTTTTGGATATCATAACAAGTCCGATTGAAATTAATTATAAAACAAAATATCAGGTAACACAACTTTTAATTTTTTTTATAACCGATTTCGTATATTTATATTCATATTGTAACACAATTTCATAATTACAATTCGTTAAATATCCGATTACCCTATTAGTTAATTGAACTTTTATTACCAGTGGCTGTATTGTATATATTGTATGATTTATTTATAGTTGTTTGCATCGTAATTCAGTAATAAATTTTCAGTTGAAATTTACAGCGTTCAATACAAAATAATTTATATATAAATTCAATCACTCGCCAATTAAATGTAGTTTAAATTGAAAGTATTAACAGGAGAATTAACTTTTATAAATATACATTGAAAGTTTTGTCGAAACTTCAGCAGCTTTTAAACTTCAAAGTTGCATTCGATATCTCCGAAAATAACCAAAACTATCTCTTGTGTAGTGGTAAATTGTTCGAATAACAATACAACCAACTTACGCTCAAATTGTTATGAACTCGCATCCAGTTAATATAAAATAACTTAGTTCTCAACGGCATATTACAGGTTTACTTTCGAATGCGAACTGCTTTAAAACGTTAAAACTTTTTCGAACTATAACCACGTAGTATATGCAAAGCGTTTCTTAAACGATTTTCGGATAAATGTATTTGCATTTTAGGTACTTAGTTATTACATTTTATGGCAGTATTTTGTTAAATTAACGTTTGGTTCAATATTGAACAGTGAATGCATTTATCTGATTCATTTGCAAACACACAGATATTTAATTAATTTATCAAGGTTATGTTGATGGTAACCACAAAGCCGGGCATCGTTTATAACATTAAACTCAGGTTGATATAGGAACAGTTGCTTACGCTTGGGGCAGTTTAGGTAATAATTCGATTTCCGTTAATGTTCAGTAGTTTCTATGTCACTTAAGCATTGACATAGATGAATTATCCTGTGATTCTGTAATAATTAGAACGTTAGTACTCACGCGAAAATATATACTACATACATATACAGACACAACTAAAATTAATTTAATTTTCTGAAATATCAGATTCTTTGTATGGAATTACAAGTCTAAAATGTTAAATCTAAATAAAAGCAGTACTAGATTTAGAACACACCATAGTAGTAAAAGTTTCAAACTCACATTTTGTTTGTCATAAGATTAACTCCATTTTTTACTTATTTCTTGCAGAATGGGTATTTTGAAGAATTTTGTAGATTACTGTGTCGAACCAAATCGGTTTCTAGAAGCCTATATACGTGCAAAGCTTACGCTGTCCTATGATCGAGCCGCTCTTATTGGGTAAGACCCACGCTTCTTGATGGGTTTCCATTAGTTTCAGTGCTATATATGTCTTAAGGATTCTGCTGTGCCAAGGTTGGAGTGTAACCTTTTAATCTCCGGGGTGCGTGGTCCACCAAATGGGGGCTGGCGATTAATCACGAGAAATGTGTGGCAGTTAGATTCACCCAGAAAAGATTAGCTCCTCCAAACAATATCTTCGTTGAGGATCTACGTCTTCTCTGAGTCCAATCGCCAATACTTGGGCATGACACTGGACTCCAGATTTACTTTAAAACATCACTTTTCTGAGATTTCAGCCAAGTTTAACGCAGCCACGTCGATTTTGTCTCCGTTCCCATGGAACAAAAGCCAATTGAGTCTAAAAATTAAGCTCTCACAGTCCTGAGACCAATTTTAACTTATGCTTCTTTAATCTGGTCGAGCTCTGCTGTTACCCATAGGAAAAAGTTTAACATCCTACAAAACAAGATCTTGAGATACAACACTAACACACCATGTATGTAAGAAATGTGCAGATATAGTACACTAAGATTTGAAAGAGATCCAACAACTTTCTCTTCAAGGAATTAGCCACCCTTGACCTGGACAGGCTTTTGGTCAGGGTGAACCAAATTTCCACCACCACTGAGACGACATAGCCCTGTATCAAATATGACTAACTCCACTTTGAGTCGATTTATTTTCTTTCTAGTATTTTCTTTTTTGTTGAGATGTCCCATATACACCTCATATATTCTATATTTATTTTATTAAATGAGTTTTTATTTCTATCTTCTTTTTTTTTTTTTCATCTACCAATTGTACCTCACTAACGACTCCTTCTCACCACACATTGATGACAAGACTCCAATCGTACCAAACAACGGGGATGGTCCCGTACAACATGGAGGACAAAAGGGTTTAAGGGCTTTATCCAACCCTAGAAAAGAGAATGAAGGACCATAGCAAGAAGAGGTTTTCTGAAATGTTTGCACCAATACAGGGAAAATTAGTATTACTAAGATAACCAACAGTTTGAGAAATAGGAATTTGGCTAGTTAATAAAGAGGCGTTATTTGGACTGCAGATATTAATCTATAGAAGATCCAATAGGAAGCAGTGCATTTCACAAAAATTTGATCTTTTCTTCCATAAATTAAGAGAAGCCTTATCGTGAATACCATCGTCCTTTACTGAAATATATTGCCAGGCATAGATGAGTGTAATAAGGAGGAATAATTTGTTCTCTAAAGTACTAGTTTCTGTGCAGAAATTCCGAAACAACCAAACAAATACATCAACACTTGTAAACTGTAGAGAGCCAGCAGTCAAGAAGAACATTTTCCAATTAAAAAGGCAAATTATATCTTTTTGTTACTAATACTATCTATAAAGAAGGACAGACCAGGTAAAAATACACAATATGCATGATGAATATGTTTTACTCCAGAAGATGAAATTAGGTGAAGTTTCCATTTTCCAATACTTTCTAAAAGATCCATTATAACTTATGTCAGTTTATGATCAGTCTTTATATTTTTATAAGATATGAAGTTTATTCTTCTCGTGAACTTTTTGTTACAAATAAACACGGTAGTAGGAATTGAAATAAAATTGAGTTAAGGCATAAATGGAATCAACTCATCATAAATAATAAAAACAAAACTTAAAGACAAAATAATATCTATATCTATATGTTCCTTACTAACAATTTCATGGAAAATACCGCCAGATGTGTAGCTCTGTTTCACCAATTTATATCCGCCTTGCATAAGACCAGAATAAATGATCGCATTAGTCATATTAAGCGTGTCACAACTTACATCATGTGCGCTGTAGTACATGTGCGTGTTACAAACTGTTGAGCATAAATTGCTTAAACAACAAGAAATAATAAAAAAGTTTAATTCGTCGGGAATTAGGAGTGTCGGAACAAAACCGACTGGCTAAGCTCGATATTTGCGTTGGTTTCACAAAAGCAAAAACTAGTTATAAACTTTCATTTGAACAAAATTTTTAACAGACCAACAGTATTGTTTAATATGGTTTTACAAATTGAGTTTGAAACTTCTGTGATTATACTTTTAAATAGATATGAAAACGTTTGCTGTCCAATTTTTTTCAATTGAAATACAATTTCGTACAAAAAATTTGGACATATGGAAATACTCATTACATTTTTACTTTAAGTGCCAACTATAAAGCTTAGAAGCAAATACTGAATTTGAATTGTTGTATAAAGCATTCATGAAGCACTCTTCCGTCGAAAATTAATAAGAAGAAAAATAATCATTGAGCTGTTGGTAGTTCTATGACTAACAATAATATAATGTACCGTAAGATACCAGAATAATAAAAGAATGAAAACAATGTCAGCACAGATAATGTTTGTACTTCACAGGATCACAGGTAAGCAATGATAAGTCCCCATTATATATTTATTGGATTTCTAAAAGTCGTTGTTCATTTAACAAGGTATAATAGGAGCCATAGTCAAGAGATGCATGCCAAAACACTATATCAAAAAGTGCATTGTTGGTCTTAAAGTTAACGAACAAGAAATCTATAACCTGCCCAGATCTACCTTTGAGAAACACTAGAAAATGTTTAAACCCGGTGAGCAACTTCATATTTATGGAAGCTGCAAACCTGAAATTAATACAGAAAACGTGTTTAGCTAAGTATCTGAATGTAGCCTGCACAGTATTCTGGATATCGGATAGTCAAATTTTGTGTATCGAACATCAACAGATTGTAAGCCAACTAGTCCCTTTGGTTGGACCAAAATCTGAAGAAGATGACTTCAGAGATTTATATGGCCATAGGCATTATGGAAGTTGGCATGCATTATATTTTTGGGTTATCAAGCACTATATGTAAATAAAATATAATTTTGGTTACCATCAAAATACCATTTTGTGTATCTATATAGGACTTAAAAATGTATATCAGCATTCCTTTTTTTAAATTTTGGACTGTTTTAAAAATTAGCAACAGCAAGCTGTTTAAGGTTGTTGGGATTGATATGTTTTATTATTATTAAATTAGTAATGCTTTCTAACACTACCTATTCGCCTCTTAAATTGAACTTTCATTAATTGTTTAGTAGTAAAATGTTACAGCTACACAACATCAAAAGACTGTGAACCTATTAGAAATGAATAAGAAATAGCCTTATTAATATTTCAATCTTGTTTGAGTTGTTACCTGGTGTAACTATTAAAACAGATATTTCGTATATTGTACGCAAATCGTTACTGTTCGAAACCGTGAGCAGCTTCTTGCATGGAACCAAATAATTGAAATTGATCATAAAAATTTAAAACTGAAAATCAATATTTATTTAATTTTTTTATTATAAAAGAAAATGCCTTTACAAATTTTGTTTAAATAATGATATAATATCTTCGACTTTGTTTGATTCCCTACCTACAGTTTGACTTAATCCATTTTCCTTCTACTGATCGAGCTGAGATTTTGGACACATACATAAGTCTGACAACACTAAAATAGTTTATCAAATTTTAACAGTGTTCCATTATAGCAAAGAAAGAAAAGAGTTTAGAACTGGAACAGCCAGAACTGTTAACTTGCCATGTTAAGAACCCACCTCACTAGTTAGTTCATTTCTAGGTGCGTTGTGTTAACATATGAACTTGATTCTAAAGAAATGGTATTGAACTACACAGTTTATAAGCATGATATTATTTCGCGGAGAGGCGTTTAAACACGTTCAGATTGGCAAAACTATCAAAACGAGTTCAAGAAGAAGTGGAGAAAAATGTAGAAAATGCCTTTAGAGAATTCTGACAATGTGGTTTTCTAAGTTAAAAATCTTGTTGACTTTGGACCTGAAGTAATCAAAAAATCGATGCAACTATTTTTGCAATTGTTCCTGCATATTATTAATGCAGAACATGATAAATATAAATATGAATTCAATCTTTTCAGTGTAACTATTAATGATATACATATCTCTAGGTCAATATTTTCCATTAAAATCCGTAAAGTATGATCCATAAAATTGAAAACAATTTAGGAGTTCTAAGAGCTTACAAGAAAAGTTTCATACTGTATAATAAGCTGTATTCTTTATCAGAAACTGCCACATTCCTGAACAGCAAACAATTGTCGTAAGTAGAAAAAGAAACGGCAGTATAGTGTTGACTGCAACAACAATTTTTATTTTTGTTGTAGTTTTTAGAACTTCTGTGGCCTCAAGACTACAGAGCAAGATATAAATTGGCCTGAAAAGACCAGAAACGCAGAAATGAACTTGACAGTTCGTCCAAGTGGAGAGGAGGTATGACGAGGCAGTACATGTGCCTATCACAAGTAGTTTCTTCGATATGTCAGATGTAGTATCCGTGACAGTCCCTATAGAACAACATGAAAATGCAACTCGATGGGCAACTGATATGGGACATTTGTAGTTTGACGACCTTCTTTCTGTTTGTTTTTCAAGAACAATTATCAATAATTATTCTTACTTTGCTATTACTTTTAAATAAAGCTTTCGGTGTAAATGTTGTAATCTTATTTTGGTTTATCATGGGTCTCAAAGGGTTAAATATCGATGTTTAAATAAACATAAAAGCAATGCAAAATAGAATGTATTCTAATAAAAAGCCATACGTTTTTGGATTATTATTTTAATTCACTTAATACATTATACTCTTATCAGACCTACATAATGTTTAAAATTTAAGATATCTCAAGTAAATGGAAATGGACTAAATCAAACTTTGAACATCTTCAATGAACTGTTACTATAACTTTAACCGATGTTGCGTTGAGTTGAAGATAATCGAAGACATGACAATATTATATCACTATCGGAACAACATATGTGTATGAAATTTTAAATCGATTGAATTAGTGTAGCTTAATTAAGTAGGGCTCTGTTTAACGAGCTTCTGCGTCATTAGACTTGGCTTTGTATCATATTGCGTATTCATTGTAGCATACTACTTTTATTGACGGTGTTCGTTTCACAGATATCTTTTAATTCCTGATATATTTCCAGTGTTAGGTCAAATAAAACAGCAATTAATTAAATACCAATTTATTTTATTTGACCTAAAAGGGAAAATAGATCTGAGGATTAAAATATAAGTACTTACTTAACCACGCTCAAAAAGCAAATAATATATGAAATATATTAGATACATTGTGCGAACAAAAACGTTTGAGCTCTTGTGTAAGTACGCAGCAAAAATATAAAATGTACGTTTGACGGTTTGAGCATGCTCAACAAATGCTTTTGCTCACATGTGATTTTTAATAATATATTTTTAAACTTTAACTAAACGATTTCAATAGTAGCCCTTATGATATCTTACCTGTTCACGATTTGTTTTGCTAACAAAAATTTCCTTTTTTGCTAATTTACGATGCCGTAAAAAATCAAGATATCTAAAATTTGCCTAAATAAATTTCGCTTAAATTGCTAACGCATTCGCTATTGTTTCTTTGTTTTCTTCTTTTTTTTTCGAGTAAAGTTGGTTCTAATGTCGTTTCGTTTCCCAAAGTCTTCGAAACAGAGGGTAGCAAAATACGCCAGACCCTTACGATAAATTTCACCTAAACGTAAAACATAAAAACGAAATGACATAATATAATAAAACAGTCCCTTTCCGTCTACTATTTCTATCACTCGACGTGTTTGTGGAGTCCTTGGAGGCCTCTAGATTACCGCGAGTCACTTCCTCCTGGCATCTGCCGATCGTCTCGAAGTCGAGATCGCTCATCGGCCGACCGTTAAACTCCAACGGTGAGATGCAATAGTTTGAAGTGACGAACTCCAAGATGCTACCGTTCGCGAATGGTCCCTCTATCAACGTATGAATATGGCAGTCGCACGGGAAATGATTCGATATCACAGTTAACTTCTCGACCCCACCGAATAAGACCGATTCAGCTTTCGGGATGTCGAGAATATGGTTGCCCTGGAACTTAATACTACGGACGTGCTGATCGGGTGTTATATGCATCTCGTGGATGGCATCGATTTTATTATTTAAAAAGTTCAACGTGCTTATATAAGTTAATCCGTCGAAAGCTCCCGGACGCACGACCCCGAGATCGCTTTCTTGAATTGATAAGACGCCGATATTCGTCAACCCTCGAAACGTACCCTCCCTCAAGGACGGTAGATCCATAAAGGCGAGTTTGAGAAAGCCTACCGATTCTAAACCGTTAAAAGCGTCAGGTTCCAGCGCTTTTATCCCCGATGGAAACGTGAGCTTTTCGACGTTAGTTAACCCACTAAACGCGTTCGTCTCTAATTTCACTATAGGATTATTACTTAACACTAACAATTTCAAGTTGGTGGTGCCCGCAAACGCGTAACCTTCAACTCTTTTAATTTTATTATGGCTTAGATAAATCGAAGTGATGTTCTGCAAACCAGCGAAGGAGAACTGCGCGACAGTCGCCAACGGAGTTTGTTGGATGGAGATCTCTCTTAATCTGGGTAGGCCACGGAATGCGAACGGCTTGATGATTGATATGTTGTTGCCATCTAGAGAGAGTTTTTTCAGGGCTCGCAATCCAGCGAACGCGTCGCTCCGGATGACGGGGAAGTGGTTTCTGGTTAGCGACAAGTGCTCCACGGTCGGCGGTAGCAGCTTTACTGGTATTTCAGTCAATCCTCCTGAGTTACACAGCACCTGCCAACAAGTTAGGGGATTAGTGAAAGGTTCTTCTCGCTATACATGTATAGGGTATGTATATATGAGAGAGTCGCGCAACATGTCATGTTACGTTTTCGACGTCGGCGTCGTGCACGAATGTATGCTACATACATACATATGTCTGTATAGTATTTCCTTACAAGTATATATGTACGTAAAATGTGACGAAAAAGCCGGAGTTCTACTTTATAAATGTACCGCGTGTTCCCTGTCAAGCAGGATGAAATATTGGATTTCGTTTGCAAAGTCTCCTACGAAGTTGTAGTAAACAACGCGACGAAGTTCTTTTTATCACTTAGAAAGAACCCAAACGAAGTTTTACATTACAGTCGGAAACTACATTAAAATTTATTTCAATATTCAGTGGAAATTATTTTACCGTGAAAAATTCCAATTAAAAAAATAATTCAATTTTAAAATATAATCATTTAACTTCACTAAACGTTTCCTGGAATTTGGCACTTATGTATATTATGCCTTTTTTCGTTTGATTGAAAACTGTTTTGTTCTATCTCAACAGCATACTTGAAACAAGTCGATTTGGATCCAAGAAAATGTACAATAACACTTGCACTTCCCTCTCCACTCAATTGTGAAAAAGGACAGATGACCTATTATGAAGAAATCAAAGAAATTGACTATCCTAGAAGAACAATATTTAATCATTGATTCTTTAACAATTTTGATAATGATCTTTCTGACAAGACCTTTTTGTCTGGCGATTCATAGTTTTGTCTGAATGGATATGTTAACTCACGCAATATGAGGGTGTGAACTAGGTACTGAAAGGCCACATGATTTTTTTTGTTGAAACGTCACTTTATCTGCAGAAAATTGGTGTGTGATATGCAATTAATCGAAGGAAAATTATGAGCGCTATTTTATTTAACGGAACCTTAACAAGAGAAAGATATCGACAAGAAATTATTATGCCAATTATTGAATAGCTTGGCGATGAAGAAATAACAAAGGGTTATTTCTTAGTTTTAATAAGGCGGAGCTAGGGCACACCCAGCAAGTGAACTAATTAATATACTGCAACGATTTTTTCAAACTCGGTTGATAAGTTTAAACACTGAACATGAATTTCCACCAAAATCTTGTGACATTACCCTGTAATTTCTTTTTATGACCTTCCTTAGAGAACTCAATGTATCGGATATAGATACCTGACCTTGCAAACCTTTAAATCAGAATTTCTGCAAGAATTAATGAAATTGACGATTCAACGTTTTTTTTTCTCTATTAGAAGAAGATGGAGGACTATTTTTTTTCACAAAACAAAACATAAAACATGAAATGTTTTTGAAATATTGTCATATTTGAAGACATAAGTGGATAAAGGTGTCATGTCACATTTTTTAAGTTTTGAGTAAACTAGCATAAGACGTCTTAAGCTGGAACTTTTTCACGTAGTTTTGGATTGAAATGATTGTAACATCAAAAAATAGAAACAACTGGATTTACACCATTATCCACTAAATCATATCTGTAGTATGTCCGACATGACACCTTTATCATCCGAAAACTAGATAATAACGAAAATATGGAATCTGTCTTAATTGAAAATTAGATTTATACCTGAGGTGCCCAAAAATGCATAAAATCATTTTTTGAAAGAAAGTGACATGACACCTTTATCCACTTATGTCTCCATTTGGCAAAGTAAACTATTGGCTAACTAACTATAACAAAAGAAGAAATCTGGTCATTGATAAAAAGAGCCAAAAAAATTATAATTATACTTACATATTAAAAAAAAACAAACATGTTAAAATTCAATGTATAGATAAAACATTTATTACGTCTAAAAATATTAAAACAGTCGATATACATACATATATCAATTAATAAAGAAACGCATCAGGGAACCTTCGGCGACGGGTACTCAAAGAAATCTTTATAATCGTATAGTACAGCTGCGGTGAGGTGTCCTTTAACTATCGACTTAAATTTAGGGAAATCTGGAATATTCTGTACCGCTACTGGCAGACTGCTAAAAACTTTGGTTGCGTTACCTATACATCATTTGCTTTTGATATCTGGACGAACTATGCTTATTTGATAGAACGGTGTTGAGTTTATTTCGCGTTTCGTCTGAGTGCTCCAGCATATTGAACTTTGCGCGATTATTATATGCATAACAAAGTACGTCATGTACATACAGGCTATGTACAATCATGATCCCTAGGTTCTTAAAAGCGTCTCTACAAGAATCACGTGATGTTAAGCCAACAATAATTCTGACAGCTTGTTTTTGGAGCAAAAATATGCGACCGATATCCGTTGAACGTCCTCAGTGCATAATGGCGTACTTCAATAGTGACTGAAGTGATGCAAAATAAAAAGTTCTTAAAATATCACGGTCAGAATACCGAGAAAGTTGCCTTAGCGCATAGATTGTACGCGACAACTGCTTGAGAAAATTTCGATATGCTGCTTCCAAGTCAGATACTTGTCAACCACCAATCCAAGCAGTCTTACCGAATCTGAGAATGGTACTGGAAAATTCGCTACATCAATGTCAAGCTTTCTCGAGTACATAATAACATTGCTGCGGTCTTATCTATGCAGCTCATTTTCAGACACCCAGTGAAATAATTTGAAAGAACTATTTTAGTTTTGTCTGTTAATACCTCATCATTACTTTCTGTGGTTAAAATATTCGTATCGTCCGCATAATTAACTACTAAGACATTATCATCTTTTAAGTGCTCTGCTAATACGTTGATGTAAACTAAAAATAAGGGGCTCAGGGCCGATCCCTGTGGAACACTCACGTCAATAGCAACTCGACCAGAAACAGAACCATTTCCTTCTATGAACTGCGACCTGTCGCCGAGGTACGACTGAAACCAATCAAGAGAAACACCACGTACACTAACTGAAACTAATTTTTTATCAAGTGAACTCGAAATTCAATAAAGACTTCGAAAGCAGTATCAACGCTTCTCAATCTCCGAAAACCGTTGTATTTGCTAAAAAAGGTTGACAATCTGTCGCTGACAACACCCTCTAATAGATTGGAGAAACTAGACACTAAAGAGATGGGACGGTAGTTCTCTATCATTTCTCTATTACCCTTTTTGTGTATTGGTATCATCTTAGAATATTTTATTGCCATGGGAAAAACTCCTTTGGTGAACGTCAAGTTAATTATCTGCGTTAGCGGTACTAAAATATGTTCCTTCATTTGTTTAAGGAGATGATTGCGTATATGAAATACTATTTCGTTAGGTGTTGTGGGTTCAAGATAAAAGGAGTTCTGTAATGAAGAAATGCTACAGCTCTCAGATTTAGCACACGTTCTAGGCATAGTATTTTTCAATTGGTTAGGTATGGATTCGAAATATTTATTAAATATATTGGAGGCGTTGATGTTTTCTAAGAGCTGTTCACCCTGCTTTATAGTGATTTTTCTATTCCTATTATTGCCGTATCTTTGAATATTGGATGTTGAACGCAAAGATTACCTAAGAGAGACAAATGTTCTCTTAACTGAAGCACATAAGCTGATAAATTTAGCAGCTCTAGGGTGGGTTTATCAATGTGATAAAGTTTAGCAACTACAATGCTTTATCTTGCAGATAACTTCTATTTAACACTCAATAAACGTTTCATTGTAATTATCTTACGAATAAAATTTTATCTGCAAGTTAATTTATTTATCCTCACATTGATAAACCTACCCTTAGTCGATTTTTTTCGATTGAAATGGGAAACATGTTCAAAATGACGTCGGATTATATTCGAGGATTCTTTAAAACTGTCATTAGTTGTAGTTTGGCTCAAAACCGTATTCCAAGATTCAGCATTTAAACTGTTACAGAACTGAGGCGTAAGCAGTGGAGAATACACGATGCATGCAGGACCCGCCAACATGCTCAACTTCACAAGTGTTTAACAGTATCAATTGAGAATGATGGTCGGAAAGGAAGGCTTTAATTACCGTGGAATTATATTAGAAGAAGATGGAGGAAATGTGGCAAACAATACCACTTTCAATAACTTAAAAAAATCTATCTAAAAACATATTTCATTCAGTAAAAAATTTCCATTTTAAGATTTTAACATTTGTCAACAGCTTATAACCAAGAAAATTCGTATCAATCAGTAATAAGCTAAGACATACCTACATAGGAGGACATTGTTAGCGAGTTGATCACTATTACTGATGAAGTATGTTGTTTGGGGGACTTTAATGTCGATGCTTTAAGTGACAGCAATATGAGTCGTCAAATGTTTAATTTATTAGAGATATTAAACTTGAAGCAAATCGTAAATTCTCCTACGCGGGTGACGGACTTCTCATCAACATTAATAGATTATGTGTTAATTAGTAGTCATGATATGGTAGCTGATTGTAAGGTTATTGATGTTCATGGGGTCTCTGATCACGAACTTGTTCTCTGTACTCTTGCTCTACGGCCGCAGAAACGTGTCTCACATACTTTTACTTATCGAAACTTCAAATATTTTAATTACGAAATATTTTACGGTGATTTAATAAACTATCCCTGGAGGTATATTTTTGATATTGCTAACATTGATGACAAGGTAGAGTTCTTAACTTTGGGCCTGTTGCATATCTTTGATATTCATGCTCCTATAATTACAACATGTCCTAATAGACCCTGGAAGCCCTGGATAACTGACAATATTAAACTCCTTATTAATTTACGTAACAAAGCTTTGGCCAAATATAAACGAACGTCCTCCACTAACGACTGGAATTACTACAAGACACTGCGGAACTTTACAACCTCTGCAGTAAGACATGAGAAGAAAGCATTTTTTGAATATAAAGCGCGCACTTGCAGTTCACAAGATCTGTGGAAGATGTTGAAAAAATTTAACATCTACACTGCTGGTGAGAGTCGTAACACCTCCGTTCCTGAAAGTCTTCGAGACGTTAATAAAATTAACGAACACTTCATTAACGAGGGAAATAGTACATTCTTTCTCGACGCCGATCTAGTAAATTATTATTCGACTAATCGCAAAAATTCCGTTCAATCCTTGCTGGAATTACGTACAGTCTCTGAAGATGATGTGTTTTCTGCAATTAATGCTTTTAAAACTTCTGCGACTGGTCCTGATCAGCTTAATATAAATTTAATAAAATTGACTTATCCCTTTCTTGTACCTTTTTACACACACATTATGAATGAGTGTATCACTTCTGGCACATTTCCAGATACCTGGAAGAGGTCTCTAGTAATCCCTATACCCAAAAATTCGTCGCCAACTGTATATAATGATCTACGACCAATTAGTATATTACCAGTCTTGTCCAAGATATTTGAAAAACTAGTTGCTTCACAATTGCAGACGTATTTGGATTCCTCGTTCATACTTCCTAAGTTTCAATCCGGCTTCAGACCAAACTACAGCTGTGCAACTACTTTGTTAGACTTAACCGATGAGGTGGTTAGATCTAGATATAATGGAGAGAACACTATCGTCGTTTTGTTGGATTACAGTAAGGCCTTTGATACGCTAAATCATCATATTCTGTTAGCAATTCTACACTTTGTAGGTTTTGATAATGTTGCACTGAATCTGTTTGCTAATTATTTGTCTAAGCGCTCACAATGTGTTAAGGTGGTGGATACCTATTCAACTTCCATGTTGATATCTGCTGGAGTTCCACAGGGCTCTATTTTGGGACCGATACTTTTTAATATTTATACATCGTAACTTCATAATAACCTACAGTATTGTAAATTCCATCTCTACGCTGACGACACACAGTTGTTTTATTCGTTTCCTCCCTGCAAACTTGATGAAGCTATCAAGAATATCCAGTTTGATATAGACCACTTAGTTGAAAAAAGTACCTCTCATTTTCTAAAACTTAATCCTTGTAAATCATCTGTGTTGGTGTTTGACACGCATAATAAGAGAATCTTAGATCACAGTATACAAATAACTATTAATGGTACTCCCATACCCGTGGTTCGTTGTATCAAAAGTCTTGGACTTTACATCGATACTGCTTTAACCTTTAGTAATCATATTTCACAACTATTACGGAGGTCTTACGGAATGCTGAAGATCTTATTTCGACATCGACATATACTAAATCAAAAAACTAAATTGCTTTTGTGTGATGTCCTTATACTTTCTAACTTCAACTATTGTGATGTCATATACCACCCTTGTTTGCTTGCTGCTGATATAAGAAGGATACAGAAAGTTCAAAACTCGTGTCTCCGCTTTATTTACGGTATACGAAAATATCAACATATACGTCATACTTTGAAATGGGCGGATTGGTTAGATATGTCAACTCGTCGAAAATTTCATAGTCTATGTTTTTATCATAAACTAATTTTTTATCGTACGCCTCCTTACTTGTATCATAAAATTAGATATCGCACTGACATACACAATATTAATGTTAGGCATCGCCATGCTATTATGATTCCTCAACATAAAACCGAATTTTTTAAAAGATGCTTTACCTATCAAATATCACACTTGATGAATGCCTTACCAGCACCCCTACTGAATTTGCAACCGTCTCAATTCAAGGCCAAAGTGCGTCAGTTGCTTAGGGACTGTAGGATATAAAATATAAAATCTAAAATTTATTTAAGTCAATTGAGATATCCATATTATACTCATGCAACCTTGATTCTGCCTCATCTGTGTTATTATGTTTTAAGTACTCTGATGGGGGTAACAATAATAACAGATGGCGGCTCATACAGCTGCCAATCTGACGTTGCCTCCATTTAGACATTCCACCTTGCTATCCGTTTTTAATTATGTTCGTATGAAATTTTGTGGTTTAATTCTAATTTTGTTTTGTTGTAATTTTGTTGTAATTTTGAATGTCTAATAAAATATTATATTATTATTATATTATTATTATTATTATATAATATCAAAGAGCTACTGTGAGGGAAAATGCATTTGAAAAAACGAAATATTAGCTATCTCTAAGGAGTTAACTCTATTATAACAGACTCTCGCTGTACCGAGTCATCCACTATTATAACTGCACTGTACTACTTACCGAACTCCATCAAATAATAAATCTTATTAGGATTTATAATAAAGGCAGAGTAAGTATAATTTTATTACCATTAATTAATTTCTCAAATATTTGCAATAAATAAATCGACAATATACAAAGGAAAACTGTCCTTTATAAAAGCATGATATCAAGAAAGGGAATCGATAAACTTATAGCGATTAAAGTTTCGGCGTAAGCAGCTTAAAACCACTTTTTAAGACTTGAAGTAATAAATAGCCCCAACTGCTACTGCAAAGAACGCCAAGCTGCTAACGACATCACGGCTTTATTCGGATATTTCGGATAGATCACAGCAGATAGGAGAACTGCAAAGAGACCTCATAAAATATGGACTACCCCCACGTTACAATATTAGCGGATTTCGTATTTATTTCTTTATTTATTGATTTATTTATTTCTTTATTTGATAATAGATACACAAACAGTATCAGAAAAAAAGAAACAACTGTGAACTGTGATTTCAAGGACTGTGGGCTTCTATAATATAGATAATCATCACCGAATACCACCACGTTTAATTAATTAGGGAAGTATTCGGCATTCGACTGATAGTAATGAACACAAGCGTCATGGAAATACGAGTTGTGAAGTAATTAAGCATTGCATTGATTAATATTTCTATTTTCTAGCGAAAACTAAATGCAATAACTCTAATAAGTCTAATTTAGAATACTCAGTACATTATTATCTGGTAAGATTTTTACTACACTTCAAATAAAACTTGAAATGACTGTCGAAAGAAAGAATTAATCATTTTTAATAAAACCATTACTCTTACCAAAAGCAACTTGACACGAAATTAATAACATTACAGCTGGAAATGCTGGTAATGGAAATAGACTTGCCAAGCGAACCAGAAAAAAATCATAATCATCATATTCCTTCCTAAGATATCTATCAAATATATATCATACATATGTATTTACCGATGAAGACTTGTACATGCCTCAATATTGACGTCTTGAGCTCATACAGACACACTCTTAAATAAAACATAAAAGTAAAACGGGATACGTTTTTCATCAGACGTATTTCCACGAAACGGAAAACACAAATTTCATTCCCCCTCGAGGCGTACGATGTGATTGTCGATATTTATTCTTGCCTATAAATCCCTTAAAACAACTCGCACAATGTGTGTACCACAGAAAATATGGTTCCATAAAATCATGTCTATAAAAATTATAAGCACGTTCCGTAAGAAAATAAAACGCAAAATTCCGGATTTCATCTCTTCCAATTCTAGTGAAGTACCAACACCTCGCTTGTCTGGCAATATGAAGCCCGAATGTATGTATATGTTTTCGCGCATTTGCATATTCGGATAATGGATATACTTTTCTGTCGTTTTTCAACGTCCCACGCGAAAGCTTTTTATTGCGAAGCTTTCTCTCAGTGATTATATTAAATACAGCATGCTAATCATGGCCGTTCCACCTTTCCAATTAAACATTTTAATAGTTTAACGATTTTAAGTTTGCATTAACATTTTAAAAAAAAGCAGCTCGGAGGACTTACTTTAGTAAGTGCAGAAAATAATTCAATTAACTTTTTCTATTATTCCTTTTTGCGAGCTGTTTCAATCCCCAGTCTAACACTAATATTATGTAGTAATAAAATAATAAATTTTAAGATACTTTAGTAGCAGAAACGAACTTCTTGAAGTTATGATAAAAATAAGCGCCTTACGGAACTGATATTTACATATTTTAATTTGAAAGTATACAACTGGGGTCAGCATCTGATATTTAGCATAAAATATACAACAAGTTTCTATAAGAACATATAAAGTTGTGAATAATTATGGTAACCTTTTCTGATATTGAAGTTTCCTTATTAAACCATAAAAACTTTCAGCTAATTTGAATTTTGACAGACTTTTATGCTTTCCTCAAAATTTAAGCGGTTACACAATGTTGTGCTGCCACTTTGAAAGACATTTAAATATACATATATTTTGTAACAGTTCTAATTTTATCAGTTAGACCTTATGAAACATATTTGTAAAATACTACAATCCACGGCTTCACACATTGAGCTAAGATGCTTCATTCGCTGTATGGGAAATACTTTGATATCTAGGAATATTGTACATAAATCCGATACACGCGCTTTAGATATCTTGAGTACGTCTAGCATCAATTACCAAGACACAGTTATCATAGATCACGTCACAGTAGTTAAAGCGCGGCAATACTAGAGTGTCATATAATATCGACTTCATCTTGGTATCAAGAGCATGTCTAGCTTGATTTATGTTCTCTTCACAA